>QGSO01000249.1:400260-715641 GCA_011037825.1 Carya cathayensis | reverse complement strand
AATTTGTGCAGAATTTTGGTGGAAGAAAAGCATAGAAGTTTGGTGAAGGTAGCCTAACTTTTCTTGACTTTTTGGTTCTAAATTTGTGCAGAATTTTGGTGCTAAATTTGTCCGAGTGCTTCATCAGTTTTTCTTGCATCCGTGAATTGCTTTGTGTTTAGTTTTATTTTTCTGTTTTGAATTCCAGCCGTGATTGTTGATTTCTTCATTCTTTGCTTGACTTTTCTGCATGTGTTTGTGTATTTTTCTGCAGGTGCAAGTTGCTACTTTCATGGTCCAAGTTTTCTGCATATTCGGTTTGCCTTCATCCTTGAATGATGCATGTGTTGATTTCTTTTCTTCTGCTTTGCTTGACTTTTCCAGGTTCTACATGTGCTTCATGTGATGCTTTTCCTTGCTTTTCTGCATGTGCCATGCTTCCATGAGTTGCATTTCATTTTCTGCATTGAGGTGTTTGCCGTGAGTTGCTTTGCATTTTATTTTCTGCATGCATGTGCATTTGTTGATTGCATGTTACTTCTTTTTTTCTGCATGTGCGTGAGTTTGAGTTCCTTCATGTGTTTTGCTTCTTTTAATTCACTCTACAAACTTTGTCACTCTACAAGTCAAGCATGGCTCTTCCTATAGAGAATTAAAATTCCACCGATTCTACACCTCAAACCAAGCACATTGAACCTCTAATTTCTTTCTAATCCAACCACCTTTTATTTCTTTTCTTGTGCAACTCTCACCAATCCAAATCAAGGCATTTTAGCCAACATCAAATAGTTCCAAACGGATCCCATTTGAATTTTATTCAAACTGAAAATATGAAGAAAGAAATAACACAAAAAAATAAATATCAAAAATATGTTATATATTTGAAAAGATATTGCCCAATTATATCTTAGTTATAAAATTAAGCATAAACATGATATTAATCAATTAAAAATCACAACTCATATTTATGCTTATTAACCATTTTTCCATCTAAAACCAATAATAATGTCATGAGGAATTTAAAATACATTGGTTTTAAATATTTAAAATATGCAATATCTCAGCTTAATCAATTTGCTCTTTAGTTTTCCTTGTTGACCCATTTTTCATAGATAGTGAAATACACTCATTAATCATGATGAAAAGGTCATGAGGGCTGAGAATTATGTGTGATATGAAATTATCAACACGTGGAGGATAAATTGGTGCCAGCATTCTCACGTGTTTTTTGCCTTCATAATCTGTACTTGAGAATACAGAACATGGCTTACTTGGGAATATATTGGGAATACACTACATGGTCTGTTAATGACCTTTTTCTCATTTTCTCAAGATTGTTATGGTCTGTTATGAACGATTTTGCATATTGGTTTGTATGGAGTTGATATTTTGTACTACCAGTGCATGAAGTTGATATTTTGTATGGGTCCTTTGGAAATTATTTGCATGGAGTTGATATTTTGTACTACCAGTGCATGGACGTGCTCCCTTCTATGTTTTGTACTAGTTTATTTGTATGTTTGGAGAAACAATGTACTCTTGTGCATTGTTTTGCTGGTTTGGAAATGTTGGTGGAAATGTTTAGTAGAAACTAACAGGCCCATCTTGGTGGTCAAACATCCAAGTACATATATTTTTGTATATGTCTTGCTTTATTATATTTAATTAGAATATTTCTCGCTTAAGGTAACTGAGATGAATACTGCATATGCATATATTCATCCCCATCTTATGATTACTTATGATTCGTCCTATTACTATAGAGGATTATCCACCAAATTCATGTTGAAGGACCTTAAATGTATTGATGTTAATGTTAGTATACGTGAGCTTGCACCAACACCATGTATATCCCTGAGAAGGTAGGACTTGGAAATGTAAACATTCATGTGTAGACTCGTGCTTAGCTGCAAATGCATAAAGATGATATGGTACTTTTTTGAATAAAGGAAAAATACTTAAATCTATCTTAAGACTCTCCAATAAACATTTTATTACTTGAGAATTGTATTTTTCTGTTCCTATATATAAAGTTGCTACACATTCAAACATAATCAAGTGTCCATTACTTGTAAATGTAGATGTTGGGTAGAAGAAAAGTTGGCAAAAATTATATATATGATTGTTGGGTGTGAGAATGATTGACAAATGTGTTTGTTGGATAATTAAGTAGAGAAAAAAATAGTTGGGAAACAATAATTATAAGTAAAAATTAAATTATTAATTAATATATGGAGAGTGTATTTGTAAAATATTAAAAAAAATTAAAAAATTATTATTTAAATATATAATATTATATTATTATTTTAACTTTTCAATGACTAGTTCAATGTGGGTCACAAGATCTATTAGTTTAAACTTTAGCTAGTCCATTGCCAATGCTCTTCGAAACTATCCCAGTTGAAGCAAAAATTAGGCAGCCCAAGCTCAACAACTGCCATTTCACATATTTCATGGGTTCTCCCCCAGTACTGTTGATTCCGTGGCATATAACGTTATTATTCATAGTTTGAAGATAAGATAAACGAAGAATCCGAACTTTTGAACAAAGCCATAATTCAGAATTTAACAAAAGATCATATGATGGAGTGTCATTACTATCATGTGGTCAGGGAAGATTTGCTTCCACCACAGGTGGTTTAGAATTTGAGAATGGTATGGGTGGCTGCGAGGGTGAAAACATTTTCTCCGATGGTTCTGCCGGGGGTGCCTTCATCCCATTCTCATTTTTTGGCTTTGACAACCCAGCTTTTTCCCTAAGCATCTCCAGTTTTTCCCTGATCTTTCTCCTGATCTCAGGCTTCGTGATGCGTGCTTCGACAGGTTCTGTCTGGCCAATCAAAGTCCCAGCAGCCAAATATATCATCATTTCTCTTCGTGAAACACCCAAGTTCAATGGAGCTTTTGGTTTCCATTCTCCCTCACTTTTAACCTGCAAAGAGTTAGAAATTAAAAAATAAATAAATAAATAAACATAATGCAAAAGCTCTTTTCAAACCCTAATTGTCTCCATCCAAAATATCCACTTTAGTATCTGTTCATGTCCATTTTAAGTTTTGCTCGAGATAAAGCTAGAAAGAATTGTGTTAAATTTTTCAAACTTGGCCCCAGCCCCTGCACCACTGGCCAATCCACCAAAAACTGGTTAACATCACACCAGATCCAATTAACCCTTTTTTTTATACATTGAGCAACTTAAACTATGGATTATTAATACTTACCACAGCTTTTTAAACGAATTCAATCCCTATTAAGCCTGTACGAGTTTGATATGTCCACCATTAGCGTGATACTTCACACTTTTGCAACATAGACAAGTAAATGATGGCTACATGATATCTGGTAGGGGTGGGCTCCGACTCCGACGGAGTCGGAATGCCCACATCCGACCTCCGACTTTGAGTTGAGTCGGATGTCAAAACCACCTCCGACTCCGACTCCGATTGGAATCGGAGTTCTCGGAATCGGAGTTGAGATGTCAGAGGTGTTGCCGAAATACACATTACCCACAAAAAAAAAAAAATCCAACGGTGAAGTCACTGAAATGGAGATTAGATCCTACAAACTACGAAGTCGTCGAAGTGAAATGAAGATCAAACCAAATCACCAGAAGCAAGAAACAAGCAAGATACACCCAAAAAAAATAATAATAATAAAGAAATCGAGCCATTGATTAGATATTGTGAAGAGTTGAAAACGAAGATGAGATGATGAACCTCGGCTCGTGGGGCTCTCCATGAGCATCTCCACAAAACAAAAGCCCCACCTCTTCGGCTCTTCCATGGAAGTTGCATCTCAAGAATTGCATCGGTGCCGCTCGTTGTGCCGTTGGTTGGAGTATCTTCAGTCTTCACCGTGGTGTGAAGAAGAGAGGAAATGGTGGAGGCACTGGATGGGGAAGAGAGGAGCAGAAATGTGTAGGGTTAGCCGGTTAGGGAAAGAGATGAATTTATATCCTATTAAAAATGGCGTCGTTTAAGGTTTTCTAAAAAAAAAAAATTGCAAAATGTGAAATGGGGCATGAGGAGATTCGAACACGGGTTCCCTGAGAACCAAAACCGAGCCTCAACCATTAAGCTACTTGTCTACCTAATATTTATTATACAATATATAATATATAAGGTATAAATAGTCAGAGTTCGGAGTCGGAATCCAGAGTCAATAAGGCCTCCGAACTCCGACTCCTACTCCGACTATAAGAGTCGGAGTAATTCCGACTCCGACTCCGAGTTCCGAAACCTCCGACTTAGTCGGAGTCGGAGGGTCGTCGGAGCTCGGACGGAATCGGAATATCGGAAATTTTGCCCACCCCTAATATCTGGTCCAAGAGTCCACTGCCCTGAAAGAGTTTAGAGCATCCTACCTCGATAGGAAAACATGACTCTTGGACCCCATGTTATTATAATATTAAGATTGCAAATGTGTCCGTTTTCAAGAATGATAAGAGAATATGGCAATGGAAGCAAAGCATTGCATAGTGTTGAATTGTGTTCACAGATTGCACATCAGCTGGCCTCATGATGACACAAATGACACACATTAGTTACAGCATAGAGAGGATATTTAACTCTATATTACGCACCATGAAAAAATCTACAAATTGTGCAACTATATGATTGGAAACTAAGTGGCATAGTTCACTTTTTTTATGCTTTTTTTCCCATTACTTCTCAAATAAGCACATTCATTCAAATGAAACTACAAAAGAGCAAGCTGCAAAACTAGAAGCAGCAGAAAACAAAGTAGCAGCTACAAACAAACGAAAAGTAAAAGTCAAACAACTTATTGAACCATTGGATGTAGTATTTTAGGACTAGGGGATTTTATAGATACTTCATAGGATCAATATAGGGGTTATATATGAGAACAATTTTATAGATCTGCTCTGGCTCCCCCTTTAATGCTTTGAGTGATAACAGCTTCTTCAGTCTAGCAGTGGAGGAATAACCCGAGAGTGCTAAAACTGAAGATGCTTCATTCAGGGAGTCTTGTCTTCGCTTTGAAGGCTTTGATAGTAAGTTTTGAACTAAAAATCACATAACCAGAATTCAATTCTGGTAAAGTTACCACGTAAAAAGGTCAGGTAGAAGTTTCCTAGTAAATCTAGATAGAACCACAGCCGACCCATTTTTTTCAACGTTCCAAAGGAGAGCCACAAAATCTATATAAATCACAGCCTTAAAGCACTAAGGGAAATCAGCTGGCCAAACCTCAACAGTTGTTTGCATTACACCTGATATACCTTTCCATTCATTTATCATCGATGATAACACGCATTCTTACCGTAAAAATTTCAAGAGTAAAACCAGTGACCTTTGCTGAAAAAATGGAGTTGAAAAATAATACAGAAACAAAAACGTGAACCTGAATCGCATCTCATGTCTCCCAAAGATATTAAACAAAGCACCCAGAAGAATATTTCATAGTTAAGTAGCCAATTTGATAAAACTCTATTTGCATGAGAGCTTCTGAGTTCGAACCTGAAGAGGAAGAGATTTTTGCCTTGTGGATATGATCGCCGGCCGCTTCAAGGGTAAGTCTGGATCTCCGAGCCGGGCAGGAAGTGGGCCTGCCACCAGCTTCATGCTAGAGAATGCCATATATACCTCCGGCGAGATGACCGGCTGCAATAAGCCACTTTTCAGTCAAAGAGTTCAAAGAGTAAAGTGATCAGTTAGACCTGACTGCTCAGAAAAGTTTCAACTCTTTTACGAGTAGGTGGAGTGGAAGTTGGGCTGGCCTCACTCGAGTCTCGACGTTCCACATGATATGGGCCGAGTCGTAGGCGATTCGGGTTATTTGAGCCTAAGCCTTAGGTTTGGACCTACGATTCAACCCAGAAAACATGTTTAGTTGGGAGAACCCAGCCCAGCTTGAATGGACACAATTCTATATTCACACACTCTTTTTAACCCCGCCATTCACAGTCTAATTCCACTTATCAATTCTTTTTAATAATTATCATCACAACATTTTCAATTTTCATATATAACATTAAATGATTGAAAAATGAATAATAAATATTTTTTTAATTATTTAAAGTCACATTAGGAAATTATAAAAAAAAAATATTAAGAAAATGACGAATATTATAATTTTTTTTTTCTATCATGGTTAGATGTTCTCGACTCCTCAAAAGCGGTCCCGTTTGGTTACACTGATGAGATGAGATGAGATATTTTAAATAGTAATGAATAAAATATTTTTATAATATAATTTTATAATATTAATTTTATATTAGGATTCGAAAAAGTAAAATTGTTTATTATATTTTGTATAAGAATTTAAAAAAATTATAATGATGAGATGAGACGAACTATACGTTTGCTTTATTTTATCTGCCAAAGCAGGAATATATTTTTCTTCTCCTTAATTCGAGTCCAAGACGAAGAAATCCAGAAAACACGTTTTAAGCTGTAAAATTAATGTTGTCTTGACTCGAGTATATATAAAAGTAGCAGATTCCATACTAAAGACACTGAAGTCTGAGTGCTTGTAAAAATGCCTCACTAACCAAAAGAGCAGTCTGCCAGTTGAGTAGCACCACTCAACCTTACTGCTAGTAAACTTTTGAACCTTTTTTTTTTCATTTTTATTTTTACATTTGTTAATATATTTAATATTTAAAATAAAAAAATACATCAATACACTTTAAAACCACTTCCTTAATCATTAAGTAATTTTTTTTTTTTTTTTACAAAACGGTACACTTGAGTGGTCGAGCTAGCTTTATTGTTAACGAAAAATGTAGCGCGCCTAGTTGGTGTAGCTTGGAAGGATTTGTACTTTCCGTTTTACACAAGCTTTGAAAGTTTTAGTAAATGATATGACTAGCTCTATTGTTAACGAAAAATGTAGCGCGCCTAGTTGGTGTAGCTTGGAAGGATTTGTACTTTCCGTTTTACACAAGCTTTGAAAGTTTTAGTAAATGATATGATCCTAGGGACGTGAAACTACTATTTATCCAAAAGCTTTAATTAATAGGAAGAAGTAGATTTTTATTATTTATTTTATATCTTAACACTCTACTCGTGTGTGAGCTTTACTAACTTTCTTAATGAGAGCATCCAATACATAGAATATTTAATTAATTGAGTTAAATTATTATTGATCTCAAAAGTTTAAATTAATGGGAAGAGTTGGATTTTTATTATTTATTTTATATGATCTTAACAAGGGATTCTACCTATAGAAATCAAGGAAATGGCAAGGAATGAAGCAGACAAATATAACCGAGATGATCCCTTCTAGAGGATTGATCACCTCTTGATATTAATTCCTTCTAATAAGGGTAGATAGTTCCTAATATAGAAACGACAGATATGGTATCAACTCAAGCATGATCAATTGCATTGATAAAATTGAGAGAATTGAGGAGAAATTGATGGGTCCTTACAATGAACTCTTTCAAGGTACTTAAGCTTACAAGTCAAACTAGTGATCTTTAATTACTTGCTGAAGCTAATAATCTAAAAATTACAACTAATTTGAGATTGACCCTTAATTGGAAAATAAAGACCGAACCGAATAGAATACTAATTAAGACAAAGGCCCCAAATGCAAATATTCAAATCGACAAAACACTCCATCAAAGACAAAGACTCATTAGACAACTAAAACTGCAATATCTCTGTTGCAAGAATGCTTCTAAAATAAAGCTCTTGCTTCATGCTTAATGCATGATTGCTGCAGAATACAAATCAGATATAATGCCACAAACATGGTGAATGGATCGAAACAAAAGCTTTCTTGCTTGTGATCTCTCATTCGACCGAACCTCTTGATCATCAAGGCCTTTTTTCTTGCCTTGTGCGATCTTCTCCCATGAAAAACCTCTTTGGCAGTCCCTAAGCTAGCTCCTTCGTGCCTTTATTGGTGATGTGAGTTGCATCATCATATCAACGTTGGTGAGCGCCTAGACTAAGTTTTCTCTGAATGCAAGGCGCTTCAATAAGCCTCAAACATGTTAATTAGATGATTAAAATAAAAATTCAGTGTATATTGGAATTGTTGCCTCATTCCACCAATATATTGAGATATCAATTGATACATTAGATTCCAACAAATTTGCATGCATGATGCAAGTATATAAAATTTAGAGTTATAATGATCTGTAAATCTATTACCTTGCATGATGAAGTAGAAAAAAGTTAAGATCAGTTATAATATTATGTTGTTGTAGATACATCATTTGAAACGGGCCGAGGTAGAAACAGTGATCGATCTCATGAAGTGCTTCAATAATTTTTAATTCGTTTCTGTCTTAATTCCCTTATCAATTTCTTAGCTAGTCTGTTTTAATTGTTGCCACGAAGTAGATACTAAACCATGAAACTTTGTAGCAAGCAAGAACACACCGATGACGACCGATCCTCGAGAACGTCCTCTTTGAAATTCAAAGTCAACTCCATGGAAGCCACCCAATCCAAGAATTCCTTGGGTTGAAGTCCGCTGCATGCATTAATCTCTAGAATATCCAATCTTAAACCCTACTCCCATATACTAGCTTTGTTCACTAACTTATATTCAAGCACCCTCTTAGAGCATTAGGGCCTAGCCAAAGTCAAACTTTGGCCAAACTATAGCTAAGTTGCTTAAAAACCCCCTACAACAGTAGACTTAATAAATATACAGTAAATTTTGCATTTTCCTTTTTCACTGGCCAAATTTGACCAGTCCAAATGGTTGGCTAAATAATTTTCTTTGCAAAAGAAATTGCTGATTTTGCTTATAATAATGAATCATGTCACAACAATTGGCTACTTTTGCTTCTAATAAATGGATCACTACCTTTCAAAACGATCTTATGCGAAAACTTGCTAGTTATCTTGAAAACAAGATTGGATGTTTTTCTAGAGAGTTTTGCTGCTTATCATTCCCACACACAACACTTGTTTTATTTTTTTTTTTGGTTTATTTTTCTTAAACTAATTGAATTCTTCTATTGACCATATATCAAATATTTGGTAAAAGAAAAATAAAAAAAATAAAAAAGTGTGGTGTATGGAGATAATGAATATAATTCTTCTCTTCCAGAATGGGCTCCATTAATTAGCCTTTTCAAAAAAATTAAAAGAAAACACAAAAAACACAGAAAATAAAAAATTCCTGGAGCTCTTTCAAGTGGATCATTCTATATCAAATATATCCTCTATGCTGCATTCCTAATCCATTCATCCAATAATTAATAATTAGGATATAGCCGTTGGAAAAAATAAGATTGAAAAAAAAAATCCATTAGAAAGATTTGACCGTTGGCAAAATATATTAGTTGGAAGAATATGATCATTGTTTAAAAAAAAAAAACTGTTAGAAAATTATATTCGTTGAAATAATATAAATGTTAGAAAATTAATATGTATTTTTTTAATAAAGAATAAATATTCAAATTACAATTACAATTAAAATAAATAGAAAATATCAAAATTAATATTTTAATATAATAGTGATAGATTTAAAAATTTTCTTATTTAGTATTATTGAAAAATGACTAATTAAATTTATAAAATTAAATTTCTTAATTAAATTTTGACCAAACTTCTTTGGACTAATTAATGCTCTGAGCTAGGCCTACCGCGTACGTACGTGTTGGACGAAAAAAAATATGATGGTCTTTTTCACCGTTATTCTCAATCAGATAGAGCTGCCTCCATTTGCTATATTAACATTTCTGACATATGACTTTCGTTATATACAAGAAAATTAATGTATTAATTTATGTATTAATATTAATTTTTTTATATTTAAAATTTAAATTAATATTAATTTTAATAAAATTTACTTTTTGATTAATTATATTAGATTAATGTACATATTAATACACAATTATACTTACAATTAAATTTTTTCCTTATCATTTATATGTTCCATGTATTGTATCAAACTAGCCTCTAGTTTTTCAATTTGTCTTTTATCATCTGTTCGTAAACCTCTTCCACTTAAGATAGTCATCCTCTACATGCTAATTCTCTACATTAGGAAATTAAATCGAATCTGTTGCCAATTGGTGAAGCTAGCTCTAATTAGACGTACCAAGTGATGATTTAGCATATAGAGTCATAGACCTAGAGCTTCTAAAATGAATAAAAATAAATAAATAAATAACATAATTAAATAATTGGTCTAGTACTAGCTATAGTCGTACAAAAAGAAGTCATGTGCTAAATAATAATTATACTCCGAATATAATTCAAATTCCTAATTAAAATTAAATTCTTCATGTCAAAATAAAACTATTATATCAAGCATATATATGCAATTCACATCGATCAAGCATTAGCATATATAATTATACAGTACTATTGGTAAATTGATTAGTAGCTAGTAAATTAACCCCATGCTCTAGCTTCATTATTAATGGAGTTCATAATATACATACGCACATACATACATACATACATATATATATTAGGTGAAAGCAACGTGCAATGCACGTTTGCTTAATTTTTTTACAAAAAAAATTAATTAATGCATAATTTAATATATTAAAAAAAGTAAATTTTAGAAAATATCTTTGGATAATTATAAGGCCAATAGTGAAATATAATAATTACATATTTTAAAAGTACATCAAGATACCCACAAGATTATTCAATTTTGCAGAATTTGAATATCATCTGTTGTTCCAAGTCTTAACATCTTGCTACAAAACATAAATAGTAAGAAGTGGCCCATAGATCCAAGCATTCAAGTAAGTGAAGCTGAACATATCACGGTCCATGGCAAACAAGCATGGTTTTACAAGTGTATAACAAGAAAACCAGCATTGAAAAAATAAAAGGTAAGATTAAGGCTATCAATGGTGAAGTAAAGAAGTCCCATGTAAGCATCTTCACTGTATCTTGCCCAATTTGGGAATGACCTTTAAATGATAGAAGCAATATTTCAAGTTAACAAGGTTTTCATTTCTGCAACTCTAGACTCCTACATAATTCAAAAAGTCCAGCCAGAATTATATTTAGAATGCATCTCCATTTTGCTGCGTAAGTTCCCAAGCAATTCAAGTCAGGGTCCAATGTCGTGAATGAAATCCCACCTATAGATTTGCACAAGGTGCCAAGGACACACCTTATACAGCTTATCATTTAGAAGGCCAATTTCCTTATGCAAGATGTACTGTAAACATTTACATGCAATGAAAAATAATGAGTTGTTTGTTAATTTCAGAATATCCAACAAAGGTTTACAGTTGTTCAAGGTGAATTATTTCTTGGTATTTATACATTCACATATCATCATGTACAACAATAATAGTACTTCATTGATATTGTTATTTTGACCCATATGCATTACCTAGCTGTTGGGAACCATTGATCCATATACACAACCACTAATTTGTAAACAACTTCAGGATTGTGTATAAGAGCTTTGAACTCTAAAGGTTTTGAGAAATAGAGTATCTAAAGAATTGACATGTTTAACCACAATAAACAGGTGACTAAAAAATGTTTTGATCTTGTAAAAATGCATAAAATGATCAAATATTATATTTGGGCTCTGACATTGAATTTGAAATAAGCAGCTTGCTCCCGGGCCCCTTTCTCCTCTGAACCCAATACAATTTTCATAAAACTCTTGATCATTAATAAATTTTAACTTGATAAAAAAATAGTTTTACCTTTGGAAATTCTCTCAAAATGGCTACCTTGTTGCAGCTTTAGCTTTTAGCAATCTAGATGGAGAAGATAAAGATGCCCCTAAGCAAGAAACTTGAATGAATCTCATGATACCACCATGTTTTTTGCAATATGCAGAGCCTCTTCACCCTGACCAATCTGAGCATAACCAGCAATGATTGCTGCCTAAGAAATACCGTCACGTCGAGGCATCCTATCAAACAAACTCCTAGCTTGAGAAATATCACCTCCCTGAGCATAACCTGTAATCATTGTGTTCCAAGAGCTTATGTTCCGATAAGGCATGGCCTCAAACAATTCCCTTGCTACGTCCATTCTCTTGCACTGCACATATCCTGCAATCATAGCATTCCACGAGACCTCATTTTTTTCTGGCATCTCATCGAAAAATCTCCTTGCTTCGTCCAACATCCCATTCTGCACATATCCAGACACCATTGCGGTCCACGTAAAGACATCCCGAGTAGGAGACTTGTCAAACAATCTTCTTGCTTCCAACAACTCCCCATTCTGGGCGTAACCTGTAATTAAAGTATTCCAAGAAATCTCATCTCTAATAGGCATCCGATCAAACAGACACCTAGCATCAACCAACCTCTTCCTCTTTACATACCCACCCATCAAACAATTCCAAGACACCACTTCCCAATCCGTTTTTGACTCAAACAAGTTCCTAGCTTCCTCTATTCTTCCATTCTGCACATATGCTGCAAGTATCCCATTCCATGAAATTACATTCTTATCCGGCATCCTATCAAAAATCTTCCTGCCTCATCGACATATCCATTCTGAGCGTACCCAGACAACATAGCATTCCATGAAACAAATCCGTTTCGGGCATCTGATCAAACAAAGTACGAGCAGCTCCAAGGTTACCATTTCTCACAAACCCACTAAGCATCAAATTCCAAGTAACCAAGTCTCTGTTGGGCGTTTTCTCAAACACTTCTCTTGCAAGATCAAACTTGTCATTCGACAAGTACCCAAAGATCATGGCGTTATAGGAGACCGAGCTCCGACGTGGCCTGGAATTGAAGACGCAGAGAGCGGACTCGCACTGGTAGTTGCGCATGTGGGCAGTGATGGACATGTTCCATTTCACTATTTCCGAGTCTGAGATGGGTGCCTATTCTTTTTTTCCCCAAGGTGGTGTCCTGCGTGCCCCCAGCAAAGAGATTTTTGGCTGATAAATTAACTGCTAATATAATCTTCAACCCAGTTTCTGAATTTACTCTCTTGTTTCTACTAATTGCAAGTTAAATCAGAAAGCAAGCCAGATCACTAAAACCCAAAAAAACATCAGATCGCAAAAACCACAGAAACCATCAGATCATAAGTAGATCAGGGAAAAAAAAACAGAGAGACAAGCTATGAGAGAGAAGGATACTTTCCACTACAAAACAAATCCAAGAGTTGGCATTGGGATAGCTGAAAATAAAAGTTCATCTGAAGCCTGATCTAAAATCCCAAATTCCAATTTGCCCAAAAACATAACCACAATCAATTATTGTCCATATATAGCAGTTAAAAGAATTACTCTTGAAATAAATTTAACAAACAAAAAAACCCAAGACCCATGTACCTATGAAAAAGTAGCGATATTCAGTTCTCCCGAACCAGAAATAGTGGAAGCACACTTTTCGGTGTCCTTGAGTGAATGAAAATAGAGGAAAATAAGAGAGACAAGATAGAGACTTAAAAAAACCAAAACAGAGAGCGCCGAGGAGGATTTAGCATCTACGGTCACATATTCAATCTCAACATCTCTTTCTGGAGATGATTTTAACGCAGGAGGAGGAGCTTGCAAAACCAAACCAAAGAAAAAACATTAAATTTCATATGAAGATTTTGGTGAAAAAATGGGTCTTTATAAGCCCATCACCATTAGATCTATCTGGTACTTTCTTCTTGGTGACTCAGCCATATCTCGATCTCATCCTGAGTTGAGGAGGGCAACTTGGAAGACGATTTTGGTGGCCATGGTTTGGGACCATTAGGCTTCTACAACGGTTGAGAACCTCGTTAATAAACCACGAAACGAATGAAAAAGCACATGGGAATCAAAGGGAAGACAGGAAGCTTTTGGGATTTTGGAATCAGGAAAATGGAATTCCAATCGCATGGAGCTTTCGCATTATCGCTCGCTTGCAATTCTTTAACGGACGGATTTAGACGACAACGTTAATTTTAACGGTAAAATTACTGTAGCTCCGTTAAAACAACAAATTTCCGTTACATACACACTTTTTATATATAGAAGATATATTAATGAACGTCGGCATTAATCCCCTTTCAAGTACTAGAGGAAAATGATCATGAGTCAAAGAGAATATAGAGATACTGTAACTCTAATTAATTAACCTACAATTATGCACCTTAATTTAAATTTGCTCTTGAACTAATTACTAGGAGAGTAAAAAAATCATATCACCCCAAGAAAAAAATTATGTACGTACAGACTTATCCACACGTAATTTTTTTTTAAGAAAGAGAGAGGTCACCTGTCCATGAGTGACTCATTCTCAATTGTTATTAATAACTCTAACTTATGGTGGAGGAAAACCGTAATTACATCCCAACGCCTGAGGGATATAGATAAACAAGAAGGAACTAGAACCCAGGCATCAGAAAGCAAAAAGGCACCCAACCAAATTATAAAGGATAGCAGGACTCCCCAGACCCAAACTGTTCCTCCACACAAACGAGAGGAGGAATACCTATATATATATATATATATATATATATAATAAACGATAATTATCTAATTTGGATAGATGAGTATATTAATATCGAATTTCATATGATTCTTTAATTAATAATTTGTACCATATAATGGAATAATTAATCCATGGACAGGTTAATCCAATTAAGAAATTTAACTAGATACGTACTAATTATGAGGAGAATCAAACTTCGAATTCCATATATATATATATATATATATATCACAATGGTAATTGTAAAAGGCTTTTGATTGGGATTGTGTGATCTTTGTCATCCGCGTTGAACAGTACTACTCGTCCCATGCCTGATCAGGCAACGTGCATGTACATAATACTTATAGTACGTAAATTAATTTTTTTCCCCCTATTTCGAACTTAATTCTATTCATTGCTGGAGCCCAAGAGTGAAATACCCACAATCTCTTTAATATCGCTTTATTCTGTGTATGTATTTTTTTTTTCTAACGAGATCAGTGTTAACTTTTTCTTTTATGATGCATGCGACTAATCGTTATATGTTAATCGAATTGATCCGCTAAATTAATGGTTTCAAGTTGTGCATGAATTTGTGAATTAAGCTTGATTATGATGATCAAATATACATACATATATAAAATCAAATTAAAGTACTTAATTAAACTCTTGTCAATAAAATCAAAATACTACGTAATGCTTGATGTATAAAGAAATAATATTTGTAGTCGTGAGCGTGCAAGTACTGCACAATCACTTTAAAAATAATAAATAAATATGAGACTCATATATGACAAGAAAATTAATTTTTTAATAATAAATTTAATTCTTTTTTAAAAAGACTACACCATACTTATAAATTTTACGATTATATATAGCGTTACTTTGATTGAAAAACTGAAAATGAACAGCAAACGAAAGTGATCGGTCACAAAAGGGAAAAAGAAAATAGGTGAGGGCAGCTGGGCCGGGGCGTACGTTGTTATAAAGAAAGGGAGGCGGGCGCACATGAATTCTTCATGTAATAATCCGTCACCTGTGGGTCAAAGCCGCTCCTGATTTCACGTGTCGGACGTACGTAGCAGGTGCTCGTACCATTGGACAATAATTCACACGCTTCAAACGTCCCTTGATTCTGTATGTTCTTATCTGATTATCTATTAAATCACTTCGAAACTTTATATATTAGCATAGTGAGTCGTTAGTTCTTTGAACACAGCACACCCTAGATCGATGATAAGCTAGGGGTCAGATACCTTTCTTCTTCTTCTCCGCCTCCTCTTCTTCTAGGCTTCTAGCTTCTTCCTCTTCCCCTCTTCCTTTTATTTGTTCTTTCCTTGATGCGTTTAATATTTCTTGAGCTTGTTTAATTAGGATGACTTGAAACTTACTTGATCACTGGCTTTTCTTCTGCATGTTTTTCAGTGACTCGGTTATATATCTCAAAGAAAGATGCTCTATACGACGACCATGTTATTACTTGTATGATCATGGATCGATGGAGCAATTTGATGATCATCGAATTCGGGTGAGTGGATTCCATGCTATGCTTGTCAAGTGAGCAGTCTTTTTGCTGTTAGCCTTTGTTTCATTGTCTGTTCGACCTTGAACAGATGGTAGAGACTAAGAACCATCAAAACCCTAATCATAGCGGCTTTACATGATACGATCTGAGTAAACTATGAGGTTTTGGGGGCATCGATTCAGTAACTTTATGGGCGGCTGTATATGAATGAGCATATTTCATGTGTAATCAGGTAGGTTTAACCTATATATGTGTTATTGGGTAGATCCATGAAAAATCAAACGGATGGGTAGGGTTTCTTTTTTCTTTTTTCTTTTCTATTGTGGATACTGCATGCTTTGGCCATATGGTAACGCGGTTCACTTGAACTCTTGCTACATAATCCAGTGGATATAAAGAACACACATATATATGGGGAGTAGGAGTACTTCTGGCGCTAGATTTCAATCATGTTCAAATTAAACAGTTTTGATTATATTCAAATCTACATCATGTGTGTCCTCCAGCGTTCATTACTAACTTGGATAAGCTGGGGGATCTTCGATAAAATATATATAACATGAAGATCATTGGTGTATATATATATATAAAGCTATATACTACAAATTAACCCATATATATGTACATGGTGCGTATATATATAGTACCAGTACTGTAGCATTTTGCATATTTAAAAAATCTTCCTCAAATCTTGTAGCTTTACCCTTTTGTTTCTACATATATATACACGCAATTTAATAATTTTTAGATGCATGTATTCATATATATGGCCCTTGCCGCTTACAATGGACATGAACAGAAGTCTTTACAGAAACCCGTATCCGGGCCAGCTCAACGGTAAGGCGATTAATGCCATTGCCTAATGGCCCCACTTTACATAAGGCTCTCAAAATTAAGAGTGAGGTGTTTTTTTATTTTATTTTTTGAAAAAAAAACCATTTCATTAATCATTAAATAAGATTTTAAATAAATTTTATATTTTTCAATGTGTGCAATGCCCCATAATACTAAATTTAATATTTAATACGATGTATTATTTATATTTTAAATGATTTTTTAAGATCTTGTTAAATTGAGATACAAAATTTATATTGAGGCCTCATTTTAAGTCGTTGTATTAAATATAAATTAAAAAAAAATTATTTAAAGAAAAAAAATTATTTAAATTTTGAAGTATATTCCACATAATAATTTATATTTTATTATATATAATTACGAATGACTAACTTAAATTTCAATTTAGGCTTTTATTTGTATTGATTCACCCCTGCCCGTATCATTTGAGATCTGAATTCATTAGGCCAAGTTAATTAATTCCCTGATCAGTATGCCTAACTAGCAGTACCAAATGCCAGGATGTAATGATGCTATGCATGATGGCATTAGCAACAAAAACTATGGCATGCAGTATTACTAGACAAGATGCTGTATATTCTTGAATATATCATGGTAGTTGTCGTGTAATGATTATTTCAATAGGAAGAAACAAAGAAATCCTTCAGAAAATGTACTTCTAGCACATAATAATATATACTAGCGTTAGTACAAGAACAATATGCACTAAACCTTCTACATTAATTAAACTAGAAAATAGAAGTACAAAAACTCTAAACTTTAGATTAGATACAGTACTTTTTTCTAAAACTTCGAGGTCGAGAAGACAATGAATCTGAGGAATTCGCAAGGACTGCTCATTTGACAAGGCTTCGCATGGAATTTGACGCCCTATATACCCTTGGTATTTACCGGATCTATCAGCCAAATATGTTTCCAGATCATGTGATTTAATTTCTCAAAAGCCAAACATTCCCCTACAAAGTTTATGTACGTCCGCGACAATTCGATCTTGAAGGTATGCTCTCTCTCTCTCTCTCTCTCTCTCTCTCTCTCTCTCTCTCTCTCTCTCTCTCCATATATATATAGAAAAAGAATTAAAAAAAAAAAGGCATGATCTAATTTTTGTAAATATGTTTTTTGTCTGTATAAAATATATATAGAAAATTAAGTTTGCAAAAACTCACCTAGCTAGCTCATGTACGTGTATATAATATGTAGTCATTTGAGACGCCGAAGTCTAACCTTTTTGGGTGTTCCGCATGCATGGCATAATTTTGCTTTAGACTTCACGAAGCTTATACCACTACAACAAATCTAATTTACTTTTAAGGTAAGAAAACTTTCATCCCATAAAGTTTTGATTTTGTCTCTAAAAGTGATATGGGACGAAATTTTTTCATCTCAAAATGCCTGTTTCAAAATTTTTTTAAAGATGAAATTTCTCATAAGTGTTTGAATGGATTTTTTTTAAACGAAAAAAAAATTCCATCACTAATAATCGTTTGAATGCAGAAAATACCGTTCGAAAAGATTTTATTTGGGTCAAAAAAATATTATATCCTTAATAATCATAACATAAGGGATTGTTTTTTTTTTTTAAGAACTAGTCACAAATGGTTGCTATTAAGAAGCGTTGCAAATAACCATTTGCGGCAGAAAAAAATGGCAAGGCTCACATGCTCAAAGCTCCTTATAATCGAACAACAAAATTAAACAAAAGTTTCACAACATCTACCTTAATTCTTTAGTCACTACCCATAAAAATATATATGCTCTATATCTATATATATATATAATATGTATTCATGAATTATTAGAAGTACTACATAAGTGCATATATATATATATATTTATATTTATATATAACGTTTCATAAAAAATTCCAATATGACCAACTATCACGTTTGATAAAAAAAAAATGTTTGTTATAAATTGAAGGAATATGAAATGAAATTGCATCTATAATGTATTTGTTATATTTATAAACAACAAAATAGTTGTCATCGTATAGATCGATATGGACCCGGCCGTACGTTTGAACAGGAATGTTGCATGTTACAAGTCGTATTACCGTGCAATATGTAATATTAATATTGGTTATGTGAAAATTGCTAAACTGTTGCATGGAATTCGGTCGACCCCCTCGAAATGTTATATAAATACTTTGGCTTGCAAGCATTAAGTACTATTCGTGACCCTCCTTATTCCCTGAATAAGCATTTGCCTTCGATATTGGAGGCCATCTGCAATATTTGTGACTAATTAAGTACATATTAAGTCCAACAAAATGATAGTTGAAAATTATGTTATCCGAATTATTTTCCTTGCTTGCCTTACATATATAACTAATGCATAATGTTATACTTCGTACTCTCATTCTATTTTTATCCCACNTTTTATGATGCATGCGACTAATCGTTGGGTACGTATATATATGCATGCATGTTATATATACATAATTTTTCTTTTCGAGAAGTTCAAGTAGCTAGTATGTGTGTATATATATATAGATATATATATGAATCTAGAAAATTAGAAACACCGCCTCAATCCTCATCATCAGGAGATCATCACCGTTTATATATATTCAGATCTATGAAAGGACTACCCATCTACTTCCTCCCTGACATATACGGCCAGGAAATTGAAAATGTTCCTATGCAAAATATAATTAGTTGAATATATAGTGTTATGGAGAGTTAAAGAATAGTTAAATTTCCAATCATAATACTTTTTCTCGTTTGCAAGTATATTATATATTGAGAACTTAAGTGAAAACAATAAAAATTATATATAAATATATATATATATATTTATATATGGGCATGAAAATTCTAGCCGAAAGCTGCACATCACAAGAATTAAACTAATTAATGTGATCTTTTTAAATAGAGGATTATATTATATGTTTGTATACGTGTGTGTGTGGGGGGTGGGGGGGCCTGGCATCGAGAGGGGATTCTCGATGACCGGAAATCTCTCGCATACGTTCAAGTTATGTAAGATATAGTACATTTATCACTATTAAATGATCATTTATTGGATGATTATTTATCATTCAATAGTGATAAATATGTCATATCTTACATAGTGGGATAAAAATAGAATGAGAGTACGAAGTATAACATTATGCATTAGTTATATATGTAAGGCAAGCAAGGAAAATAATTCGGATAACATAATTTTCAACTATCATTTTGTTGGACTTAATATGTACTTAATTAGTCACAAATATTGCAGATGGCCTCCAATATCGAAGGCAAATGCTTATTCAGGGAATAAGGAGGGTCACGAATAGTACTTAATGCTTGCAAGCCAAAGTATTTATATAACATTTCGAGGGGGTCGACCGAATTCCATGCAACAGTTTAGCAATTTTCACATAACCAATATTAATATTACATATTGCACGGTAATACGACTTGTAACATGCAACATTCCTGTTCAAACGTACGGCCGGGTCCATATCGATCTATACGATGACAACTATTTTGTTGTTTATAAATATAACAAATACATTATAGATGCAATTTCATTTCATATTCCTTCAATTTATAACAAACATTTTTTTTTTATCAAACGTGATAGTTGGTCATATTGGAATTTTTTATGAAACGTTATATATAAATATAAATATATATATATATATGCACTTATGTAGTACTTCTAATAATTCATGAATACATATTATATATATATATAGATATAGAGCATATATATTTTTATGGGTAGTGACTAAAGAATTAAGGTAGATGTTGTGAAACTTTTGTTTAATTTTGTTGTTCGATTATAAGGAGCTTTGAGCATGTGAGCCTTGCCATTTTTTTCTGCCGCAAATGGTTATTTGCAACGCTTCTTAATAGCAACCATTTGTGACTAGTTCTTAAAAAAAAAAAACAATCCCTTATGTTATGATTATTAAGGATATAATATTTTTTTGACCCAAATAAAATCTTTTCGAACGGTATTTTCTGCATTCAAACGATTATTAGTGATGGAATTTTTTTTTCGTTTAAAAAAAATCCATTCAAACACTTATGAGAAATTTCATCTTTAAAAAAATTTTGAAACAGGCATTTTGAGATGAAAAAATTTCGTCCCATATCACTTTTAGAGACAAAATCAAAACTTTATGGGATGAAAGTTTTCTTACCTTAAAAGTAAATTAGATTTGTTGTAGTGGTATAAGCTTCGTGAAGTCTAAAGCAAAATTATGCCATGCATGCGGAACACCCAAAAAGGTTAGACTTCGGCGTCTCAAATGACTACATATTATATACACGTACATGAGCTAGCTAGGTGAGTTTTTGCAAACTTAATTTTCTATATATATTTTATACAGACAAAAAACATATTTACAAAAATTAGATCATGCCTTTTTTTTTTTAATTCTTTTTCTATATATATATGGAGAGAGAGAGAGAGAGAGAGAGAGAGAGAGAGAGAGAGAGAGCATACCTTCAAGATCGAATTGTCGCGGACGTACATAAACTTTGTAGGGGAATGTTTGGCTTTTGAGAAATTAAATCACATGATCTGGAAACATATTTGGCTGATAGATCCGGTAAATACCAAGGGTATATAGGGCGTCAAATTCCATGCGAAGCCTTGTCAAATGAGCAGTCCTTGCGAATTCCTCAGATTCATTGTCTTCTCGACCTCGAAGTTTTAGAAAAAAGTACTGTATCTAATCTAAAGTTTAGAGTTTTTGTACTTCTATTTTCTAGTTTAATTAATGTAGAAGGTTTAGTGCATATTGTTCTTGTACTAACGCTAGTATATATTATTATGTGCTAGAAGTACATTTTCTGAAGGATTTCTTTGTTTCTTCCTATTGAAATAATCATTACACGACAACTACCATGATATATTCAAGAATATACAGCATCTTGTCTAGTAATACTGCATGCCATAGTTTTTGTTGCTAATGCCATCATGCATAGCATCATTACATCCTGGCATTTGGTACTGCTAGTTAGGCATACTGATCAGGGAATTAATTAACTTGGCCTAATGAATTCAGATCTCAAATGATACGGGCAGGGGTGAATCAATACAAATAAAAGCCTAAATTGAAATTTAAGTTAGTCATTCGTAATTATAATATAATAAAATATAAATTATTATGTGGAATATACTTCAAAATTTTTAATAAAATGAGATTTTATTTAAAATCTTTAAATAATTTTTTTTTGAATTTATATTTAATACAACGACTTAAAATGAGGCCTCAATATAAATTTTGTATCTCAATTTAACAAGATCTTAAAAAATCATTTAAAATATAAATAATACATCGTATTAAATATTAAATTTAGTATTATGGGGCATTGCACACATTGAAAAATATAAAATTTATTTAAAATCTTATTTAATGATTAATGAAATGGTTTTTTTTTCAAAAAATAAAATAAAAAAACACCTCACTCTTAATTTTGAGAGCCTTATGTAAAGTGGGGCCATTAGGCAATGGCATTAATCGCCTTACCGTTGAGCTGGCCCGGATACGGGTTTCTGTAAAGACTTCTGTTCATGTCCATTGTAAGCGGCAAGGGCCATATATATATGAATACATGCATCTAAAAATTATTAAATTGCGTGTATATATATGTAGAAACAAAAGGGTAAAGCTACAAGATTTGAGGAAGATTTTTTAAATATGCAAAATGCTACAGTACTGGTACTATATATATACGCACCATGTACATATATATGGGTTAATTTGTAGTATATAGCTTTATATATATATATACACCAATGATCTTCATGTTATATATATTTTATCGAAGATCCCCCAGCTTATCCAAGTTAGTAATGAACGCTGGAGGACACACATGATGTAGATTTGAATATAATCAAAACTGTTTAATTTGAACATGATTGAAATCTAGCGCCAGAAGTACTCCTACTCCCCATATATATGTGTGTTCTTTATATCCACTGGATTATGTAGCAAGAGTTCAAGTGAACCGCGTTACCATATGGCCAAAGCATGCAGTATCCACAATAGAAAAGAAAAAAGAAAAAAGAAACCCTACCCATCCGTTTGATTTTTCATGGATCTACCCAATAACACATATATAGGTTAAACCTACCTGATTACACATGAAATATGCTCATTCATATACAGCCGCCCATAAAGTTACTGAATCGATGCCCCCAAAACCTCATAGTTTACTCAGATCGTATCATGTAAAGCCGCTATGATTAGGGTTTTGATGGTTCTTAGTCTCTACCATCGGTTCAAGGTCGAACAGACAATGAAACAAAGGCTAAACAGCAAAAAGACTGCTCACTTGACAAGCATAGCATGGAATCCACTCACCCGAATTCGATGATCATCAAATTGCTCCATCGATCCAATGATCATACAAGTAATAACATGGTCGTCGTATAGAGCATCTTTCTCTGAGATATATAACCGAGTCAACTGAAAAACATGCAGAAGAAAAGCCAGTGATCAAGTAAGTTTCAAGTCATCCTAATTAAACAAGCTCAAGAAATATTAAACGCATCAAGGAAAGAACAAATAAAAGGAAGAGGGGAAGAGGAAGAAGCTAGAAGCCTAGAAGAAGAGGAGGCGGAGAAGAAGAAGAAAGGTATCTGACCCCTAGCTTATCATCGATCTAGGGTGTGCTGTGTTCAAAGAACTAACGACTCACTATGCTAATATATAAAGTTTCGAAGTGATTTAATAGATAATCAGATAAGAACATACAGAATCAAGGGACGTTTGAAGCGTGTGAATTATTGTCCAATGGTACGAGCACCTGCTACGTACGTCCGACACGTGAAATCAGGAGCGGCTTTGACCCACAGGTGACGGATTATTACATGAAGAATTCATGTGCGCCCGCCTCCCTTTCTTTATAACAACGTACGCCCCGGCCCAGCTGCCCTCACCTATTTTCTTTTTCCCTTTTGTGACCGATCACTTTCGTTTGCTGTTCATTTTCAGTTTTTCAATCAAAGTAACGCTATATATAATCGTAAAATTTATAAGTATGGTGTAGTCTTTTTAAAAAAGAATTAAATTTATTATTAAAAAATTAATTTTCTTGTCATATATGAGTCTCATATTTATTTATTATTTTTAAAGTGATTGTGCAGTACTTGCACGCTCACGACTACAAATATTATTTCTTTATACATCAAGCATTACGTAGTATTTTGATTTTATTGACAAGAGTTTAATTAAGTACTTTAATTTGATTTTATATATGTATGTATATTTGATCATCATAATCAAGCTTAATTCACAAATTCATGCACAACTTGAAACCATTAATTTAGCGGATCAATTCGATTAACATATATCTTTATATATATAAAGTGTCTATCTAACGGAATTTTGTTATTTTACCGTTATAATTAACACCGTTAGTTGCATGAATAAATTCATAGTTATCAAAATTAATGCATCATGCATCAATCCTATAACCCATGCATTGATGATCATTTATTTATGAAGTATATTAGAAATATATATGATATTTTATATAAATTATAAGTTATATATAAATTTATACATGTGATTTAAAATTTCTATACATTTCTTATATAAACAAAGAGAAATGTAAAATAATTAAATTTAAATTTATTTACCAATTAACTACATTTACGAATACAATTATTCCAATAAAATAATATTTATTTATCAATTTAAATTAATTATGAAACATTAAAATCAAATAAAAATATCTTATAAAAACCTTAGTATTTTATTTCTTTCTAAAAATTATATCACTTTTGAAAATATTGGCTTTATTAAACTAAGAAAACGTGCAGATTTACTGTTAACGGTTTATCTTCTATGCTGCATAGTTTTGATTCAAAATTCGTTTTTTTTTTATATGTATTTGTTATTTTCAGTCGAACCCAGGAGCACATGCAGTAGTAAATAATAAGATTTTAATTCTAAATGTTTTAAAACTGATTTAAGTCTATCTTACTATTTAATGTTAGAAATTATATTTTTTTTCTAAAAACATTATATTATTAATCAAAATTTTTTTCTTAATAAAAATAATATTAATTCTTAAAAATAATATTTTTATTCACTAAGTGAACGTCTCTTGGACGTTGCCCAACTACTAGTATGTGTGTGTAGTACTTGACATCATTTTATCTTGTAAAGACATCAATAGGAACCCTTTTTTTTTCCCTAGCTCTCGATCGGTAAACATTAATGGGGATATTTTTGGCATCGAAATAGAATATGTACGTAGCTAGAAGAAAAGATTTTTTGTTTTTCTGTTCATGCTCATGCTCATGACATCATGTTAAGAAAGATCTATTTCCTAGCTAGCTATGTAGCTAGGAGCCACGCCTAGCTACCAGGGCCACCACCATGCTGCATGAAACTGTGCCACGAGGAGAAAGCTGGCTAGCTAGCTAAAATACCGATAGTAATGGATAGCGACATGCAATTAAAAAGAAAGAAAGCCATAAATGTATTATTAACTTATAGAATGATATTGGAACAGACAATCTAGCTTATTGTATCGGCCGGCGCACCTTAATTTAGGGAAAACAATTAATATATATAAATATATATTATTAATGTTTGGAGTCGTCATGTACGTACAAGCAAGGTGTCATGATTTGAAGTATGTATATGAAATATTGCATGGTAAAGTCATGTCTCCAATTAGTTGTGGCGTATTAATTAATTAATAGATATATATATATATATATATATATATAATGTTTAATTCTATGGAAATCCCATGCAAAAGACTATCTCGATCGTTTGAATGCTTAATAATATGGTTTAATTCTTTATGGTTTTTCAATATTGTAACTTTTTCCATAGATTATGATATTTGTAAAAGCTGAATATTATAAAAGTCGAAAATTATGTTATTCTACATGATGAAATGGATCAATGTAACAGGTTACTTGAGATGTTTTTAAAATTTTGTGCTCTTCTCTATAAAAGAAAAAGGTTAATTAATACGTTATCAAAGGTGAATGTTAAAGCAGTACCATAAATATCGATACGTACTACTTTAACATTTTTCTACTTATTGTTTGACTAATACTAAATACAATCTTAATTAGATCAATGTACAAGCCTGCATGCGCACCAGTTAAATTAGAAATTGGTCACATGCATGTACAATTACAGGAATGTGCGAGGCATTCATATCTTGAAATTATAAAAATAAATCAATTTTCTTATGATACTATAAGAAAAATAATAATTTGTAACGTATTATATGCGATGAGTATGACTATGTGCGATTAAAAGACTCATTTTGATAAAAAATAATCATTTTCTTAAGAAATAACTGACCACAATTAAACAATTTTCTTATAGTGTGGTCCTTATGTACTATTGCAGCCAATCTGTCATGTAACTTATAAGATCACTACCTGTGTACTATACACACACACAAACGTATGCACGAGTACTCATTTCCAATTAAAATTAATCATAAAACGTTCTATATGTAATTAGTAAGATTTCTTGTAAAAAGAAATTAGTACGATTTCCTAATTACTTACCCAATACTTCAAACTTATTCGGATCATAATAAGAAATTTTCAAATGTCTAAACCACAATTAGCACTCTTTCTGCAATAATACGTACGTTTACTGTTAATTGCTTGCAATCTACATGCATCTTAAGATCTTACGTACCATGCATATTGTGCCTTGAGATAATTCATGAAAATTTGTTACTTGACTACATATATGGCATTAATCTTAATGATAAGATTTTAGCTGATGGTGTATATATGAGTATTAATTAGTACTTACAGGAGTTGTAGAATTAATGCAAAAGAACATATAGTTTAATATATACCATTTTCACCGTTGAAAAGTATTTTTTTTACCACCACAGGTCCAACATGTTACGAATTAAGTACAGTAGTTGACAGTCATATCAATACCAGTAAAGTAAATGCACATGAGCTTCACCTACTAGGATTCAAATATGCATATATACGTACAACGACTTTTCAAAATCAAAATTTTTATGTGAAGTCATTTTTGCATATTCTTTTATACATTCTATTGATGTGATTGGTTATGTATTAAAAAGAAATTGATGCAGCCAATCACATCAGTAGAGTGCGTAAAGAGTACGTAAAAATGACTGTATGTAATATTACTTGTTTCAATTAAGACACTAGAATGAAATATTTCGATATTTATACCGCTTCAGTGTATCGTTTCGAGATTAATTATATATACATATTTATATGTATATATAAACTAATAACTAATATAATAAATATATATATATATATATGCATGGGCTGGATACTACACTGAAACGAAAAATTCTGATTGTACTGGAATGGATTTAAAAACTTTGTCGACAGGCCTAACTTTCTATATATATATTTATTTGCTTTTACCTTTTTTGTGAAAAAAGGTTCAAACGTTCATTAGGAGCTGTTTGGATGTAGAGATGAGATGAAATTTCATCTCACTCTATATGGAGAAATCATCTGCAATCTAAATGGTCAAATAGAGATGTGAAGATTTGTTTGAATTTATTTTTACAAAACAACAAAAATTGAGATCTGAAGGTTGGTTTGAATTTATTTTCAATACCCATGACAAAAACTGTCACCTTTTTCCGAAGAAAGAAAACATCATTTTAGTTTTTCCAGCAAAAAAAGGAGAAAATTGGATAAAATGACCATCAAAATGGAAAATGATTTTAAGCACAAAATTTTTATAAAAAATATTCTATAAATATTTTATAGTTATTTAATTGCTTTCTTGACCAAAAATATTTTTATTTGATATTTTATAAAATTAATGTAATTTAGTAAAAATATTTTCATCTTATAATATTATTATGAAAGATATTATAAAAAAAAATTAAATTTGAGTAGGTAGTTTATAAATTACTGTTATGATAAATATATTCATAAATAAAACAAAATCATTATAAATACTATGCAATAATTGGTGGGACCCACATCTATCACATCTCCAAAAAGTTAAAAATATGTCATCTCACTTCTAGTTTAGTTTGGTAAATGAAAATTTTGAGTTTTAAGATGAAATATTAAAATATTATATTTTAATATTATTATTGTTTTGAGATTTGAAAAAATTAAGAAAATTTTGAATTATTTATTATATTTTGTATAGAGATTTAAGAAAGTTATAATGATGATATGAGAATTTTAAGTTTGAGATTAGAATTTTTAAATGTCAAACCGAACTTAATTCCAACACAAAATTTTTAAAAACCATATCATCTCATCTCAACTCAACAATTTTACTATATACTATTTACAAAACATCTCAACTCATCTCATCTCATTTCAATATTTATACCAACCCAAAAAGAAAAGGTCAATTGTATTTATATATATATATATATATATATATATATATATATATATNTGGTTATATATATTTGTTTAGTTTATTCTACAGGCCGGTCCTGTCTTTCATCCCCTAATTGGGTAAAGCAAATTAATTAATCACATATATAGAAGCTCCACGTACGTCGTACTTTTTTGCAACTCCTATAGAAGTTCCACTGCACTTGCACACACTAATACAGGAAGAGGGGAGACAGGTTCCGTGAATATTTTAGCATTTGCTATCCAATTTTCCCCATATCTGAGCATTGAATCAGACTTAGAAAGATTAAAAATTTAAAACCTAGCAAAATGGTGCGCAAGTCTTCGAAACAGCTCAACGTTTTAGAATGTTTTATGATCAGAATATCGGCTGCTTAATTTGCAGTACTGTATTAGCAATCAAAACCCCCTCCCCAAGTCGACCTTCAACAAGTATGATCAATCCAAACCTTAAGTACTCTTTCCATGACCATAATGAATTACCTCCTATCAACAGCCAAATCCGGTAGACTTCTCAAATTTCTTTAATTCGAGCCTTTTATCATTATGGTCTAAACCAATATATCCAAAAACATCTCAGTTATGACCCGATTCACACTACAACAAACAGTGGCTTTTTCCATGAGGGTCTTTGGTAGAAAAAAGTGGAGATTACGTGAGAACAAACCTTTTTCCACCAAAACCTATACTGCTTTTGATTGATCCAATGACAAAGTTTGATATCCATGAGAATTACGATTACTCTCTACACGTACATGAATAACATCTAGCTAGTACGCTTTCCTATGTTTTACGTGTTTTCAGTGCACCTAGAAGTCATCAAAATCACGAGAATCTAAAGCCCCAGCTGTGCTCCCAAGTATTAGCGCACAAAATACGTATACAGCACAAGCTAGCTACATACTTGCATATAAGAATTCTTAAGTCAGGCTCATGCCCGTACATCATCAAGGATGACCATAATTAAGTAACTCAGAAAGCAGAGATCGAGAGAGAGAGAGAGGGCAAATACTTTTTGCGCGAGAGAGAAAAGTGACCTAATTAACAAAAAGTCGTATGGTATTGATCATATATACTACAATAGATTTTCTGGTTCACTCCTATCACTTCAAATTTATGGGAAATTCATCTGCAAGGAAACTAATTAAAAGTACTGTGGTTGGCTTCCGGCAGGTAATTAAATACTGGTGCAAAAAGCAATTTCAATTACGGTTTTTTTTTTTCATTTTTCATGCATGACTCCTGCCAGCTTAGCTAAACCACAAGTCCTCAAGGTCGAACAGACAGAACCAAAGATTAATCGGCAAAAAGACTGCTCATTCGACAAGCATGGCATGGAATCCACTCACCCGTACTCCATGATCGTCTGATCGTGTTCCAATCTCCGCTTGAACTACCACCTCAGAGAAACCATCTGAAAGCAGTTAATGAACTACATGTTAGTGATCAGAAGGTCAAAACGATGCCAAAGAGAACCTAAATTAATGAACGGAACCTGAGTTGGTAGCTAGGGGTAGACGGATCGATCATAAATAAAGAGGAAGAACAAAGATGAATAAGAAGTAGTACCTTGTCCGGCCCTAGAGGCAAGTGATGATGATATTCTGGGTTTCATACCCATGTAGCTTGTTTGTTATGCGGTGAGGTCCTGATCAGATTTTATAGAGATAGTTAAAAAAAAATAGAAAAAAAGAAATATCTAGAGAGAAGCGTACGTGGGAGGTTTGCATCCTTTATGTGCATCTGCTACAACTGACACATGAGGACCTTTGACTCACGGGTGACATATATACACCTAGACGAGAGTTTGCATGTGCTTTTGCTCCCATAACAACCTTCCCTAGTAAAATAGGAAATANATTGGATCAATCAAAAGCAGTATAGGTTTTGGTGGAAAAAGGTTTGTTCTCACGTAATCTCCACTTTTTTCTACCAAAGACCCTCATGGAAAAAGCCACTGTTTGTTGTAGTGTGAATCGGGTCATAACTGAGATGTTTTTGGATATATTGGTTTAGACCATAATGATAAAAGGCTCGAATTAAAGAAATTTGAGAAGTCTACCGGATTTGGCTGTTGATAGGAGGTAATTCATTATGGTCATGGAAAGAGTACTTAAGGTTTGGATTGATCATACTTGTTGAAGGTCGACTTGGGGAGGGGGTTTTGATTGCTAATACAGTACTGCAAATTAAGCAGCCGATATTCTGATCATAAAACATTCTAAAACGTTGAGCTGTTTCGAAGACTTGCGCACCATTTTGCTAGGTTTTAAATTTTTAATCTTTCTAAGTCTGATTCAATGCTCAGATATGGGGAAAATTGGATAGCAAATGCTAAAATATTCACGGAACCTGTCTCCCCTCTTCCTGTATTAGTGTGTGCAAGTGCAGTGGAACTTCTATAGGAGTTGCAAAAAAGTACGACGTACGTGGAGCTTCTATATATGTGATTAATTAATTTTCGAAGAAACGAAAGACCCTCATCATTGACCCATCTTTAATATATCAAAACCTATACTGCTTTTGATTGATCCAAAGACAAAGTTTGATATCCATGAGAATTACGATTACTCTCTACACGTACAATAACATCTAGCTAGTACTCTTTCCTATGTTTTACATGTTTTCAGTGCACCTAGCTAGAAGTCATCAAAATCACGAGAATCTAAAGCCTCAGCTGTGCTCCCAAGTATTAGCGCACAAAATACGTATACAGCACAAGCTAGCTACATACTTGCATATAAGAATTCTTAAGTCAGGATCATGCCCGTACATCATCAAGGATGACCATAATCAAGTAACTCAGAAAGCAGAGAGAGAAAGAGAGGGCAAATACTTTTTGCGCGAGAGAGAAAAGTGACCTAATTAACAAAAAGTCATATGGTATTGATCATATATACTATAATAGATTTTCGGGTTCACTCCTATCACTTCAAATTTATGGGAAATTCATCGGCAAGGAAACTAATTAAAAGTACTGTGGTTGGCTTCCGGCAGGTAATTAAATACTGGTGCAAAAAGCAATTTCAATTAGGGTTTTTTTTTTCATTTTTCATGCATGACTCCAGCCAGCTTAGCTAAACCACAAGTACTCAAGGTTGAACAGACAGAACCAAAGATTAATCGGCAAAAAGACTGCTCATTCGACAAGCATGGCATGGAATCCACTCACCCGTACTCCATGATCGTCTGATCGTGTTCCAATCTCCGCTTGAACTGCCACCTCAGAGAAACCATCTGAAAGCAGTTAATGAACTACATGTTAGTGATCAGAAGGTCAAAACGATGCCAAAGAGAACCTAAATTAATGAACGGAACCTGGGTTGGTGGCTAGGAGTAGACGGATCGATCATAAAAAAAAGAGGAAGAACAAAGATGAATAAGAAGTAGTACCTTGTCTGGCCCTAGAGGCAAGTGATGATGATATTCTGGGTTTCATACCCATGTAGCTGGTTTGTCATGCGGTGAGGTCCCGACCAGATTTTATAGAGATAGTTAAAAAAAAATATCTAGAGACAAGCGTACGTGGGAGGTTTGCATCCTTTATGTGCATCTGCTACAACTGACACACGAGGACCTTTGACTCACGGGTGACATATATACACCTAGATGAGAGTTTGCATGTGCTTTTGCTCCCATAACAACCTTCCCTAGTAAAATAGGAAATAAATAATTAATAGAATACCGCGAGAGAAGTTAAGTCAGCAAGAGCCAATGGAAAAGGCGAGAGAAAAAGAGTAGATGGAAAAGTAATTAGGGATGACTTAGACAGAAGAGTGTGGTTGGCAAAGCTGGGGAGCAAAGGCTAGATCTGCGATGAGCATGTGATTCTGAAATGCTGATGGAGAGCATGCAATTTCTAGAAGAATAGGCTTCGTCTTTTGTCCAACCTCACATGCATGCATTGGTACTACTCCTATCTATCTACCATCGTCCTACTTCTTAAACATGTTCGATCTGTCTCCCTCAACCCCACTAATTACAAAAGAGAAATGCTAAAAAGAAACCTTAAACTGCATATCTTCACCTAATTAATATGTGTTTATCATTTTTGTGCTTCTATTTAAGCACACATATATTTAAGCATTAAGTTAAAAGAGCAAAAAGGAAAAATCACATATTGATTACGTGAAGATAAGTAATGTAAGGTTTTCATGTAAAATTTCTCGTTACAAAATGAACCACGCCATTGTGATGACTTGCAGGTGCATGTTACCGGCCATTAATATCTCTAGAAAGAATAGGATCCTCTTTGCTTTGGGTCCCATTGAAAAGACACCCTGGATGAAACCTTCTTAGAAAACCGTCACAGAAACTTTTCAATGATACTGTTACTAAAAAGGCATCACAGAAAGTATTTTATGATGGTTTACTGTACGACAGTCACTAAAAGTTTTTTGTGACAGTTGAAAGTCTTCCTTCAAATGCAACATTCAAATGTGAATAGATTTTGTGACAGTTGAATTCCATCAAAGAAAATACATTCGAAGGTTTACCCGACCAACTAGCATTCAAACGATAAATATCTAAAGTGATATTTTTCATTCGAACATTTGAATTTTACGTCCGAACGTCGTTTCTATTTTGACGTTTGAATTTTGCATTTGTAGGTTATAGGGCAATTGTTCAAGCTTCAAAGATTAAACATTCGGATGGTTAGTAAATACATTTGAACATATCTTTTTTAATCATTCGAACATTAAGAGATATTCATTTGTTCGTAACAAAATAAGTTCAAATGTTTGCTGCTCATTGTTTGGCTAGACATGCATGGGTAATTGATGATATTATCATGTGGTGGGATTATTGTCCTTCTTTTATTAGTCAAACTATTTGGCTTGATAAACTCTCTATTTGTAAGGATGTTTGATTTGAATGAATGAAATTCTAGTTATCAAAAAAAAAAAAATTATGTTCAAATGTAAAGCCATGTTCGAACGTTCTTTGTTTCGTTCGAACGTTCTTTGTTTCATTCAAACGTACTTATCAGAACTAGTAATTTTATAAAATTAAAAAGCATACAAATTGTATCATATTACACCACAAATAGTATCATATCATGAAAATGTTTTAGAGAGTTCTAAAATTAGACGACAAAAGTTTTGAATAATAATAAGGTTTATTTCTTCTTCTTTCCTCTTGCACTGCGATCCTGCTGTAGTGACATAACACGTTCGATCTGGACCAACATTTTCCTTTGTACTTGTTCATGAACTTTGATACGTATTCTTTAGTCTCATTGTCACTCGTACAAACGCGTCTCTAAATTGGATTGTCGCGATAAGAGAGCCTCCAACTCCTACTGTTTCGACTTTATCTGCTCAACTTCTTGGCGTATGGAGTCCAAATCTTTGGTTTGATTATTAACTTCTGAAGTCGAGGTCATGAAAGATGAACCAACAAGCTTGAAAGAACTTCCCAAACCTCTTGCCAAATTGGACTTGGTCTCTAAGACCTGGGTAAATATGCCGATGTCACTAGGAGATGATTCCTCAAAGGCTGATTGCAGCTCATTCATTTTTTCCTACAGGAATTGGGAAGAAAACAAACAATAAGTAACATATTAAAAGAAATAGTAAGAAAACATAATATTCATTCACATGTTGGCATATTTATTCATACAAAGTGACCTCACTTATATAATTATTTTTGGCGATAAGATCAATCCATTCGCTGTGTGCATTGGTGTGAGTAGTAGCATAGACATGAATGAGGGAGAAATTTTCAAAATCATCGCTTTCTAACAAAACCACAGTAGTAATTATAAAAAAATCATCTTAGTACTTAACTAAAGAATTTGATAAAAATGACTGAATTTTAATAAGTAATTACCATTTTATTGGTAAGGCATTTGAATGACCTTGAACTGGCGCGATGGTGGATTGTCAAAGACATTCTATTCTGTGCATTGATAGAACTTAAGTGCTTTAAGAGAAATTAACAATGTTAAATATAATCTATGAAACCAATAAAGATGTAAATATGTTATAGGGAAAAAGTCTATAATACCTAATAATTTGGACTTGAGAAAACATCACAACACTTTCTCTAATCGTCTAACTTCATTTTTTGAAAAGATGACTGAATAGCCTCTTCCATCGTTTCAAATTTCTTGAAATGGTCATGACATTGTCCCTTGTGACGCCGAAATAATTTAGCCATCAGCTCATTCACAATTCTTACTTCCTCATTACGGAAAATTTAGGTCGAATTCATCCTAAGAAGTGAATTGCGTCAAAAATATGAAATGAAAACATCTCTAAAAAAACTAGGGTATACAAACTTACTAGTACACAACTTCGAATGTAATCCCTAACCTCATAAGAAATATATAGTCAAGACAACACATAAAATGACACATAAGCTTGTACTGGTGTTCCGACATAGGAGGAAAGTGATGTTGCACTATTATCCACACCCCAATCGAATTATTGGAGATGTTGACCTTGATTTTCCCGTGTCTTCTATTTTTTTTTTCAAAACTAGACCACGTGTTAAACCACGACCACAACATGACAGGGCATCAGCTAATATATTGAAAATTATTAAAACCAGTCTATCCAAGTATTCAAATATAATTAATTATAAACAAGAATTTACTTACTGTTAGGTGTGGACTAGCCCTCTGCCTCTTATGTATCAACTTGATCAGGAATGGAGTCCACAATGAACTAGCTTAGAAATAATTATGGTGACATCCTTGAAAAGCATCATGGAAAAGCATTATTATTTTTAATGAACTAGCTGAGAAATAATTATGAAAAATGCAATAGTCTAATCTATGTAAATAAAACATTTAGTACTTTTATTCTTCATCTCTAAATATATTTTTCATGCTTGTTTCAAAATCTTCTTCAATAACATCTTCGTAATCTGTTTCCCCACCATCATATTCTTCTTCATTTTTTTTATCGACTTATTCTTCTGACTCTTCTTATTCTTCTTCTCCTTGTTTTGTTTCTTCTGATTCGTCAAAATCTTCAATTAAAGAATCATTTAATATGGATGGGTCGAGATGTATGAGTGGGAAGTCATCTCTATATAAGGGGATTAGTTCGAGTGCATCAAGGACAACAAATAAATTAATACCCTCTCCATCCTTCTAGAAGGCCTCTATAATTGGATTGTCTTCACTATATCCCCTATAATCTTGATTTACTACGAATCCTACTTCAAAAATATTCCAAGGAATAAACTTATGTACAACTCGTCAAGTTATCTCTCCACAAGCTTCATTGGCCCATTTCATTAGATCAATCAAGTAATAGACTTAGGTCGCTTGACAAGTCAAAACGAGCGGATCATCTTTGTACCATTTACATGCAGTATTGACATTGGTAAAGTGACTATCCCTATGTATTAATATCCAACCACCGCCTAGATCCCACCAATCTTATTTAAATACATATATTACATTCCTGACCAAGTATTTTTGTCTAATAATGTTACGTATGACATTATAGTAGTCAATATTATCTGTTTCATGACTTCCCTCAACCAATACACCACAGTTTTGCGTTCTTTAATTATGTTCATGATCCATAGTATAAAACTGATAACCTCAAATCCTGCATGCAGTGTATCGAAGTGCTTAATTTGAAAAACCACAGGCCAATGCATGCAATTCAGAAGAAACTGATTATGGACAATGAGCATATTGTTCCAATATCTAACAAGTAAAATAGTAACAAAATTATACAAAGTTATTGTAAATTAAAATGGTTTACAAATATTTTACTATATGAAACATTTAAATGTACGCGTTGTTCAAACCATCCTAGAAATTGCTCTTTGTGTCTCGCCTCTATATTCTCTATATATTCTGTCTTAAGTTTGTCCATGTGTTCACTGTATAAAAGTAAAAAGAATAAAATATTTGAACACCTTTGATATAGTAGTACTTTATAGAATATATATTAATTAGAATTATTCTAAATATGGATCGACATACCTGAGANCATGTTGGCATAATTTATTCATACAAAGTGACCTCACTTATATAATTATTTTTGGCGACAAGATCAATCCACTTGCTGTGCGCATTGGTGTGAGTAGCAGCATAGACATGAATGAGGGAGAAATTTTCAGAATCATCGCTTTCTAACAAAACCACAGTAGTAATTATAAAAAAGCATCTTAGTACTTAAATAAAGAATTTGAAAAATGACTGAGTTTTAATAAGTAATTACCATTTTATTAGTAAGGCATTTGAATGACCTTGAACTGGCGCGATGGTGGAATGTCAAAGATATTCTATTCTGTGCATTGGTAGAACTTAAGTGCTTCAAGAGAAATTAACAATGTTAAATACAATCTATGAAACCAATAAAGATGTAAACATGCTATAGCTAGGGAAAAATCTATAATACCTAATAATTTGGACTTAAGAAAAGATCACAACACTTTCCCTAATCATCTAACTTCATTTTTTGAAAAGATGATTGAGTAGCCTCTTCCAACGTCTCAAATTTCTTGAAGTAGTCATGACATTATCTCTTGTAACGCTGAAATAATTTAGCCATCAACTCATTCACAATTCTTACTTCGTTGCTACGGAAAATTTAGGTCGAATTCATCCTAAGAAGTGAATTGCGTCAAAAATATGAAATTAAAACATCTCTAAAAAAATTAGGGTATACAAACTCACCAGTACACGACTTCGAATGTGATCCCTAACCTCATACGAAATATCTAGCCAAGACAACACATAAAATGATGCATAAGCTCGTACCAATGTTCCGACATAGGAGGAACGTGCATGATGCCGCACTATTATCCACACCCCAGTCGAATTATTGCAGATGTTGACCTTGATTTTCCCATGTCTTCTATTTTTTTTTTTTAGAGCCAGACCACATGTTAAACCACGACCACAACATGACAAGGCATCAGCTAATATATTGAAAATTATTAAAACCAATCTATCCAAGTATTCAAATATAATCAATTATAAACAAGGATTTACTTACTGTTAGGTGTGGACTAGTCGTCTGCCTCTTATGTATCTACTTGATTAGGAACAGAGTCCACAATGAACTAGCTTAGAAATAATTATGGTAACATCCTTAAAAAGCATCATGGAAAAGCATTATTATTTTTAAGGAACTAGCTGAGAAATAATTATGAAAAATGTAATAGTCTAATCTATGTAAATAAAACATTTAGTACTTTTAGTCTTCATCTCTAAATGTATTTTTCATGCTTGTTTCAAAATTTTCTTCAATAACATCTTCGTAATCTGTTTCCTCACCATCATATTCTTCTTTATTTTTTTAATCGACTTATTCTTCTGACTCTTCTTATTCTTCTTCTCCTTGTTTTGATTCTTCTGATTCGTCAAAATCTTCAACTGAAGAATCATTTAATACGGATGGGTCGAGATGTACGAGTGGGAAGTCATCTCTATATAAGGGGATTAGTTCGAGTGCATCAAGGTCAACAAATAAATTAATACCCTCTCCATCCTTCTAGAAGGCCTTTATAATTGGATTGTCATCACTATATCCCCTATAATCTTGATCCACTACGAATCCTACTTCATAAATATTCCGAGAAACAAACTTATGTACAACTTGTCAAGTTATCTCTCCACAAGCTTCATCGGCCCATTTTATTGGATCAATCAAGTAACAGACTTAAGTCGCTTGACAAGTCAAAACGAACGGATCATCTTTGTACCATTTACATGCAGTATTGACATTGGTAAAGTAACTATCCCTATATATTAATATCCAACCACCGCCTAGATCCCACCAATCACATTTAAATACATATGTTACATTCCTGACCAAGTATTTCTGTCCGATAATGTTACGTATGACACCATAATAGTCAATATTCTCTATGTCATGACTTCCCTCAACCAATACACCACAGTTTTGCATCCTTTAATTATGTTCATCATCCATAGTATAAAACTTATAACCTCAAATCCTACATGCAGTATATCGAAGTGCTCAGTTTGAAAAACCACAAGCCAATGCATGCAATTCAGAAGAAACTGATTCTGGATCATAAGCATATTGTTCCAAAATCTAAAAGGTAAAATAGTAACAAAATTATACAAAGTTATTGTAAATTAAAATGGTTTACAAATATTATACTACATGGAACATTTAAATGTATACACATTCAAACCATCCTAGAAATTCTTCTTTGTGTCTCGCCTCTATATTCTCTACATATTCTGTCTTAAGTTTGTCCATGTGCTCACTGTATAAAAGTAAAAAGAATAAAATATTTGAACACCTTTGATATAGTAGTACTTTATAGAATATATATTAATTAGAATTATTCTAAATATGGATCGACATACCTGAGATAGTAATCAATCTCATGACAATTATTCAACATTTACCACCAAGCTTTTCCTAACTCTCTACCAATTAAATCATACCCTGTTTGTGCACCTAAGTGTTGCATATTCTGAAAAAACACAGATAGCTCACAAGGGCAAGGAGTAGCAAAATCAGCATTCCACTTTTTATGATTAAAGCATTCTCAACCCCATGAAGATATGGAGAGAAGAATATTAGCCATTCATCATGTATATAAGTCTCTACTATTGACCCCTTATCTAAGACTTTATTCCCAACAATATGTTTTAGTCTAAACAAAAATCTCTCAACTAGATACATTCAACAAAACTACACCAATCCACCTAACAGTACCTCTTGAGGTAAATGCATTGCTAAATAGATCATTACGTCAATGAAAGATAGTGAAAAGATCTGCTCGAATTTACATAGTATTATTGCAATGTCGTCTTCCATTTTCTGCAACACATCTTGATTTACTACCCAAGAGAACAAATATTTGAAAAATATGCATAGTTCAATTATGACGATACGTACATTAGAAGTCAACTTCCCACAAATTCCTATCCATAACAATTTATACTAAAATACATGACAATCATGACTTTTCAATCCACTTATTTTCCATTCATTAGGGATTATGCATCTATTGAGATTTGAAGCATACTTGTCTAGTAACTTTACACATTGCAACCATTTTCTAAAGTCCATCCTCTCATCCCTTATCATTGTAAAACATGCATGCAGAATAACCGCACTATCGCCTTCCACCCCCAAATGAAAATTATGTTTAATTCTCATTCTCGCAAGATCTTTCCTCATCTTAATCGCGTCCTTCGTCTTTTTGTTAATACTCATCAATGTCTCAAGTATATTATTCCAAATATTCTTCTATATGCATTACATTCCAAATTATGTCGCAACATACATGACGACTAATATGGAAAGTAAAACAAATACCCTGCTTTTTCTAATTCAATTCCGTTGTGCCTCATTTTCTCTTGTTGTTTCTCCAACTTTTGCCAAAATTGTTCGCTCCAAGTTTCATTAATCGTTCCACTATCTTATCTCTAGACAACTCTTTTGGTGCAATTCTATCCTCCACTCTCCCATCAAATTTAGTACTTTCCTTTTGCCATTCATGATTTGCCGACAAATACCATCGATGATCCATGAAACACATCTTCCTCGAATATTTTAGACACTCACTTGCAATTTTCTTATTACACGAGGGACATACTAACTTTCCTTTAATACTTCAGCCTGAAAGATTGTCATATGCTAAAAAATCATTTATCGTTGATAATACTACAACACGCATCTGAAAAGATGTCGATGTCTATGCATTAAAAGTTTGAAAGCCATTTTCCCATAAATCTTTCGACTTTTCAATTAACGGCTACATGAATATGTCAATATCATTCCCAGATGATCTTAGGCCGAAGATAAGCAAAGTTAACAGAAAGTTTGGCCCCTTCATGCACTTCCATGGTCGAAGATTATATGGAATCAACAATACATGCTACGTGTTGTAACTTGTACTCATATTATCAAATGGATTAAATCCATCTGTTGTTAGTCTTGGACGCATGTTACGAGTTTCGTTGCCAAAATCTGGATATTTATTATCAAAACATTGTCATGCAATTAAGTTAGCTGGGTGCCTCATCCAAATGTCATCCTTAACTTGTTTCTTCTCATGCCACCTCATTTCTTGAACTGTTTTCCTGTATATGTATACATTTGCAATCTTGGTTTGAGCATAAAATAATGCAAAATTTTTACCGAAATTGTTTTTACCATTCCACCTCGACTCTCCACATACGGTACAATCCTGTTTTTCCTCATTTTCCTTCCAAAACAACACACCATCACTTCTACATGCATATATTGACTTGTACTCAAACCCTAACTCATTGCTCAACTGTTTTGCTGTATAAAACATTTTTGGCAATGCAAAACCTTCAGGGAACACCTCATTAAATAAGTCCAAAACCATATTAATTGACATCCCACACAAAGACTTAATGTGCAGTAGTCTCACAATAAATGACATTTTGCTGTGTTTTGTACAGCCAAGATAAAGCTCACGCTTTGCATCTACCCACATTCTAGAAAAATTCTCTGACTCAGTCCCTCGACCACTTGAGGCATCAGTATCAATTTCATCTATAAACATCCCAACTCTATTGTCACCCAACATCTCATGCATATCATCCCACTCACTATCGTCATCCCAATCATTATTGTCATCTAGGTGCCTTATTTCAATACCATCACCAAACAAAATATCAGCAGATTGTTCATATGGCTCACCATGCAATACACATCAAGTATATCCCAAATTCATAGCATTAAAAAATATATGACTGACTACTTTATCCAATCCTATATAGCACAGATTTTTACACCTTCGACATGGACACTTTATGTAACCTCGATTATTGGCAGAGGCCCGAGCAAAATCAATAAAGTTTTTCACTCCATGTGCATATAAAACGTAGTCTTTTCCTAGTATATCACCAAGACGCATCCAACTTTTGTCCATTTCTTAAAAAGACCAATGGATTAGTCTTTTCCTACGTTTTTTAGATAAAGGTAGTTGGTTCTATCTCATTCGATATTATAATGTCTATATTGCACAACTTTCATCACTCTTGTACTCTCCATGTTAGTAGAAATTTCGGCAGCACCTCCACATGGCTCTCTAAGTATATATGGTCACTGAGAGGGATTGTCATCTTGTGAACAATATACCCGAAGAATAAATAAAGAAGACATTGAAATTTCCATCCTAAACGTGTAAAGAAAGAGTAATGAAAATGTGCAATATAGATAATGTAATTTCAAACTGTCCACACATGATAATTCAGGAATTTGTGAACACCTAAATGTAAACTAATTCTCAAACGGGTCTAAGGTTATTCATACAATATTACACACACAATATATAACATATAACATGTAGATATAACACACAAGTTATCATTAATTAAATCAGATATAATTATTTATCAATCTAAGATGTAGATTTAAATTAGATATGTAAGGTGTGTTTATTAATTACTCTTGCATATTAATTACTTATTTCTTTTAATCTTAGTATATATTATTAATTAGTTATTTGTTTTGATCTTAGTATAGATTATTAATAGGTTATAAGGTTTTAATATTAGTATATATTATTAATTACTGATTTGTCTTAATCTTTGTATATATTATTAATTAGTTATTTGTTTTGATCACAAAATAGATTATTAATTACTTATTTGTTTTAATCTTAGTATATATTATTACTTCTAAATGATAATATGTCTCTAACTTCATTCTAAATGATAATGTCTTTAACTTCATTCTAAATGATATTATGTCTCTAATTTCATTCTAAAAGTTGGAAAGCTTTATGTGAGGGCCTAGATTATTTAGATGAGTGCTTATTTAGTGGGGTCTTTATGTTTGTTGTGGGGTTAATTTTTGGTGTGAAATGAGTGTAGTTTTTGGGCCTAGCCCATGTGTTTGAGGCCCAACCCCTTTCCCACCACAAAACGGCACCATTTTAGCTCTTTAAGTGAGAAACCCTAAGGATTTTCATCTCTTTCTCCCCTCCCTCTATTACGCCGCAGCCGTTCTCCCTTCTCCCATTTTAGTTTTCTTCTTCTCCTAGTCTCCTTTGTCACCGCCCTTGTGATGCTCCCCATCGTTCCAATCGCCACCCCGTCATCACCTTGTGCGATGGGCAAAACCACTCATCCATTTGCCACCACCTCCCTGTCTCCCCAATCCGAGCCTCCATAGCCGCCTCCCTCATGTCTCTTGGCATCCTTTTATCTGTTTAATTGTTTAGCCGCCACTACTAAGCAGCAGATGCTGGCCAGGCATACAAACGGTCTCCATTTCCATCGGCATTGTCTCTATTCTGCCCCTTGGTTTTGACTTTTCCTCCACCATCCGCAGCCATCGAGCTCAATCTCACCTCAACCCTAGATCTTCCACTTCCCCCTCTTGATTCTACATCCCGTGCAGCTTAGGGGATTTTTGCCTTGGGTTCTGTAGTGTGCCACCAGCCCCAGCTGCCTTCTAAAGGTTGTGCGACCACCCCCGAGCACCACCCTTCCTTTGTTGTCACCCTTTGTCCCTCTTAACCACCCAACCCATAAGCGATAGCCCTTCTCAGTCGCTATTTTGCCATGCCACTCTAATGAAACCTTCTCCTTCACACACTAGCAACCTAGATCTACCATCCCTTTTTAGAGAAAACCAACCAGTAGCCCTTTATCTTGCTTGAACGACCGCTGCTACCTTGCTCCTCCGCTGCCCGCCGTCACTTTGCCACTTTTGACACCAGCTCAGTGACGCACGCATTAGAGTTCTCAGAGAAAAGCCAATATTCGAAAATCGCCAAAGGTTATGGCTGCTATTGAGGTAGAAGCAAACAGGTCGTTTGTCGGGTCAAGTAAGAGAGTCAATTAGCAAAGGTTTTGTAATTGAGAACTTTCTTGTAAAGTGATTTTTAAAAAATAAAATTGACTTTTTTTTGTTTGGCTACCCCATAAGGTTTTATCTTTAAAGAGTTCTCTAAATGGTTTCCCTTCGTAACCAATCATTATGTTATGTAAATTTATTTATATACTTTATGTATTTGATCAATTAAATAATTACAAGATTGAGATCTAATTAATTTGTACAAGAGAATTGGTAAACAATTTCGGGAATTCACAGGGGTACATTGAGAATTTCAAGCAAAATTCTAATAATCATACTAAAAATAAATACGTAATAAAAGAAGTAATCTGCAAAAAATTTGGCCCAAATCAGATTTAGAATCACATTCTAAACGATAAATGAAATATTACCATAAAGGGTTAAAAAAAATAAAAACATGGAATTAGAGGGAAAAATAGTGGATTTTGGCCTCAAAAAGACATACACCGTGCGTAGCTGGGTGACCATGACGTGCACGCCAAAAAGAGCTTTCCGAATAAGAGTCATATGTGTACTTCTGATACCCACAGTCAAAGTTATGACTAAAATACTGAAATACACCTAAAACTGCCCCAATTAGGGAAAGATCATGGTCAACTGCCATCTTTACGTTGATCTGCCAACTCAAGATATTTTAGCTCCATCAACGTGCAATCTGACAACGCAGCATTATCTGACTTAGATTCTCCTGTATCATATTTCCAGCCATCTTGAGTCACCATGCACCAACGATCAAGAATTAGCAGTTGGTCAATGGGGAATGGAGTAGGGAGCTATCTATATAAGGTTCCCACCCCATCTATGGCCCCTCAAATAAGAAAGCAAAGGGGAAAAAATGGCAAAAGGAAGAATTCCATAGATGGATTTTGAGTTTTGATATTATATTTCATTGGAATTTTATTTGTTTGTTTAAATCTAATAAAAAAAATGAAGATAGACTTAAAAAGTTTTTTTAAAAAAAAAGGCAAAAAAACACATATTTGAATCTTAAATTAAGAAATACTAAGAATTTAAGAAAAAGAGAAATTGAAAGAATAACTCGATACAAAAAGTTGATATATAATTATAAAAGAATATTTAAATGTTATAATGAATTTTTTTAGTAGGTAATTATTATGATAAAAATTAAATTAGGCCTTCTTCTAGTTTTTGCCTAAGGCCTCATTTGACATTGAGCCCGGCCCTGCCTCCTATCTACCATCGCCAAGTTCATAGCAATATTACAAAAAGGAAAAACAAAACCGATTTAATTTATAGTTTGAATTAAGGGACATCAAACAATTATGATCTGATCGGAGGCTACAATAAGTTTCACATTAGTTGTGAACAAAGCGTATGTGATTAATGGATACATCATGCTGCATTAGTAAGTACATGTGATAGGAGCCCAGCTTTTAAATATTGGTCAATTTGTGCCGATGGATCAATCATCAGATAATCTTGGAGTGTCTTTTAAATCATGTCCAAATATGTTACTTTAAGGATCAGTAACTAAAGCTTCAAATGATGCTTCTGACTCAGTATTAAAATTATTCTTACCAAATTTATCATTATTCTACAATTGCTTCTACAATAGATCAATCAAATCCTTTTTTGTTAATCCTTTGATTAGATTCTTATTTCCTTGGATTTAGAAGATTTGATGGATTTATCAAATTTAACAGAAGTAGAAGGATTAGCAGAAGTAGTGGTATGAGTATTTGGATATTCAAGCAAAGTTATCTGTTTAATAGGCAAAAATTCATCAATACTCTTTAGATTTGGAGCAGTCTGAGCAAAGTCTCGAGTAAAATTGTCAATAACATCTTGTGTGTGAGGAAATCTGTCCCATCACTTGACAAACCAATGTCAGACCAGTAAATCACCATTCTGATTGTAGCTCCACTTTAATATTCAAGGAACTTTGTATCTCTTACAAAAATGGAGGAAGTAGAAGAATTTTTTATTGTGCAGATCCATTTTGAAAACAGTGGAAAAACATCAGATGGCTTTCTGAAGTTCTTCATGAAAGACTTCGGGAATAGGGTCAAGTTGGTGCCACCATCTTATATACCAAAGAGGAAATTCAGTTTTGAATTTTTTTTTTTTAATCAAAATTAAGAAACCAAGAGTGTGACATCTCCGGAGTCTAAAACAATATAAATTTGAACTAGGCATCAATATATTCATAGTAACAATAAACAATGTCAGAATGCGGGGGAGCCTTTTCGTTGTATAAGGATGGGATTCCCATTTTTCTTCTGTGATAATATTTAATATATAAGCACTAAGGTAAATCAATTTGGTTTTATCGATCTTGTCATAGATGGGTTTAATAACAATGGAATCAGTCTATGCAAGAATTGCATAATAGTTTTGGAGGTTTTTTGCAGGATTCTTAGGAATCCAATGAAAATCCGAAGGAAAATAACTCGAAAATGTTTTGAAGAAGTCTGTATATATGCTATTTGGTTTGACATAAAACAAGCTCTGGGAAAATATTTTTTTAATGTACTTAATTTTGGTAGCAGGGTAATACTAAGTAGAATTAATATGTTTAGCATAGGGATCAAAGGGCATACTAAGAGTAGTTGAAAAGGAAACAGGTTTAACAATGGGAATACTACCAAGAGTATTAAACCTATTAGCAATATCAAAGGAGTGGCCGGAGCAAGAGGCTCATGTTTAACAATTCTGATATCTGGTATTGAGGAAAGGTTAGCAATCTTCTTCCCCATGTCTTTTTTTTTTTTTTTTTTGCTCATGTTTTCTGTAGGAATTCACGAGTAAGAAAATCAGGAATATAGTTTTCAAATCTTTTTATATATTCAATATTAAAATCAAATACACTTCAAATAGCTTGCCATCTGGCAAAAATATGTTTTGATGCAACATTTTCAACATCTTTTTCTAAGACATATTTAGCACTTTTACAATCAATGCATAATAAAACATCTTGGTTTAACAAATCACTTTGAAACTTAGAAATACATAGTAGTATAGATAATATCTCTTTCTTAATAGTACTATAGTTGAGTTGTGTAGTATTTCAGACTCCATAATGGAAGTGAACAATTTATTCAGATGAGCCAAGTGAAACAATTTATTTCAAAATGCCACCATAAGTACCAATGTTAGAGGCATCTGGTTCAACAATTTTAAAGAAACCAAAAGTATGAATTCCAAGCTAGGCATGGTAGAGTTTTAACATGTGCTTTGATTTATTTAACAAGTGTAGCATGAATTTCAGTCCAAGATTGAGGGTTTGAGTGTAGCCTTTCTAAGAGTGGACGGCATTGTTTCCTCATGTTCTTGTAGAATTCTGCAATGTAGTTGAGAAAACCAAGAAATATTTGTAACTAGGTTTTATCAATAATAACATCAAGCATTTTTTTGGCAAATTCGATAGTCCTATGAATAGGTCGAATTTTGCCTTTAGCAATATCATAACCAATTAATCTAATCTTGGTTTAGAACAATTTAATTTTTTGGCATAAATGATCAAACCATTTCGTTTGATGATATCTAAAAACAATTATAAATATTTCTTGTGTTCATCAATAGACTTGAATAAATGAGAACATCATCAATGTAAACAATGGTGAAATGGGTGAATGAGTTGAAAATGTCATTCATAATGTTTTGAAATTCACTCGGGGCATTCATGAGTCCAAAAGACATAACATTCCACTCATAAAGACCAAATTGAGTAGTAAATGCAGTCTTATATCTATCTAACTTACTAATCTAGATTTGTCAAAATCCTGATTTTAGGTCAAACTTGGAGAACACTACTGCGTTACTAAGCCTATGAATCAAATTATTCTTATTGGGGATAGGGTACTTAATTCACTTTAAAAAAAATTCAATGGTTTGTAATTATTAACTAGGCGAGGTGTTCCTCCCTCAATCTCTGTATTTTTCCGGACATAACATGCAGCACAAGANGGCATCAATATATTCATAGTAACAATAAACAATATCAAAATGCGGGAGCCATTTCGTTGTATAAGTATGGGATTCCCATTTTCTTCTACGATAATATTTAATATATAAGCACTAAGGTAAATCAATTTGGTTTTATCGATCTTGTCATAGATGGGTTTAATAACAATGGAATCAGTCTGTGCAAGAATTGCATAATAGTATTGGAGGTTTTTTGCATGATTCTTAGGAATCCAATGAAAACCTGAAGGAAAATAACTTGAAATTGTTTTGAAGGAGTCTGTATATATGCTATTTGGTTTGACATAAAATAGGCTCTGGGAAAATATTTTTTTAATGTACTTAGTTTTGGTAGTAGGGTAATACTGAGTAGAATTAATAGGTTTAGCATAGGGATCAAAGGGTATACTAAGAGTAGTTGAAAAGGAAACAGGTTTAACAATGGAAATACGACCAAGAGTATTAAACCTATTAGCAATATCAAAGGAGTGGCCGGAGTAGGAGGCTCATGTTTAACAATTCTGATATCTGGGGAAATGTTAGCAATCTTCTTCCCCATGTCTTTTTTTTGCTCATGTTTTCTGTAGTAATTCACGAGTAAGAAAATTAGGAATATAGTTTTCATTAACTGGGCGAGGTGTTCCTCCCTCAATCTCTATATTTTTCTGGACATAAAATGCAGCACAAGACCAAAGAGACTTCCTATGCCTAATAATATTCTTAGCAAGTAAATCATGTATTTCAGTTTTGCAAAATTCTAAAATCTCACCATTCATTTGAATATGTAGAGCTTTGGTGAGAATATTTTTCTAAAAAAATATCTTTGATATAAGTTAAAGTAACAACATGTTTCTTCCTATGCTAGAAAGCATTTGGAAGATCAGAGCAAACATCATCAGTCAGTTTTTTTTGTTAAAATCACTTATCTTTGACTATAATAAATTTCTAGACAATTGTTCAACAATCTTTTTATATTTGATTTTCTGTTACAGGAAATTCAATTGTTTTGTTTTAGCATATTAAAGATTTCAAACTTTTATCAGTACTGTATATATATATATATATATTATAAAAGAGCTGCATAGACTTACACTCTCTAAGATTGTATAAATAATTTTTCCTTCAAGCTGCAAGGCCGGTCTTTACATAATAATTAGTGCATTATTACCCCCGAGTGGCTGAGGGAATATATCCTTCCTTATCCATGCTGCCTTGAGGGTGCTGCTATCGCTGGAGGGCGATCCGTCAGGAGGCCGGTTGATATATGATCTTACTATAAGTAATACAGAAAGATCTTTCTAAAACAAATCCTGCAAATAACGATGCTAAAACAAATATCATTAAAGAAATGTAGTTCTAAAGAATTATATTCACCATCAAGAGAGTAGAAACTGTTATACGAGACTCATTTTAAAACAGACTTGTTTGATGCATGAGTGAATGGTCCTCCAATTGTTTGCATAAACAGAGCTTTAATTTCTTGGGAAAACAAAACTCCTGAGATTGAAATGATCTGTAATGAATTCGATCAAAGCCAAAATCAGATTGAAATTAAAGAAGCTCGGGTCGATTAATTTGTTTTGATACGTATTATTTTGGAGGCAAAGTTAATGAACTTAATGAAAATGTAGAAACTGTTCTTAATTTCTTTTTTATCATTCTTAATTTCATATGTTTGAATGATTTCAAGAAGTTTTCAATTTTTTTAGGATTAATATTACTTTGTACCAAAGTTTATTTTAATCTGAGTAATAATTATTAATTATTATTTTTTTGGAGGCTTCTAGGCTAAACGTCGTTCCCCCATTGCAGAACTTGTACGTACTACTCATATATATATATATAGATCATATATTTTTATTGGTAAAGACTAAAAAATTAAGATAGTGGATCGATGTAGTGAAACTTTTGTTTAATTTTTTTGTTCGATTATAAGGACAGAATGTTTTTTCATCCCAAATAAAATCCATTCAAACGATATTTTCTAGTGCGTTCAAACGATTATTAGGATGAAATTTTTTTCGATTAAAAAGGAATCGATTTGAACACTTTCGAAAGGAAATGAGAAATTTCATCTTAAAAAATCTTTTGAAGCAGGCCTTTTTTTAGATGGACTTCCGTCCCAGAATACTGACAAAATCAAAACTTTTTGGGACGAAATTTTTCTTCCCTAAAAAGTAAACTTGTTGCAGGGGTATAAGCTTCATGAAGTCTAAGGCGAAATTATGCCATGCATGCTGCAGGGAACACCCAAAATGAGCTAGCTAGGTGAGTTTTTGCAAACTTAATTTTCTATATATTATATACAGACAAAAAACATATTTACAAAAATTAGATCATGTCTTTTTTTAATTCTTTTTCTATATATATATATATAAATGGAGAGAGAGGGAGAGAGAGAGAGAGAGATCGAGCGCATACCTTCAAGATCGAATTGTCGCGGACGTACATAAACTTTGTGGGGGAATGTTTGGCTTTTGAGAAATCACATCATGATCTAGAAACATATTTGGCTGACAGATCCGGTAAATTCCAAGGGTATATAGGGTGTCAAATTCAATGCGAAGCCTTGTCAAATGAGCAGTCCTTGCAAATTCCTCAGATTCATTGTCTTCTCGACCTCGAAGTTTTAGACAAAAGTACTGTATCTCATCTAAAGTTTAGAGTTTTTGTACTTTTATTTTCTAGTTTAATTAATGTAGAAGGTTTAGTGATTGTTATTCATGTACTAACGCTAGTATTATTATGTGCTGCTTAAAGTACATTTTCTGAAGGATTTCTTTGTTTCTTCCGATCGAAATAATCATCCCACGACAACTACCATGATATATTCAAGCATGCACACGATAAGATATCATGAACTGCATGGGTGCTGCTCATGTATCTGTTTAGGCTTTAGCGAAAGTTCCATATGATCCTAAAGGAAGTCTGGGAACTTGATTATATTGTTAGTTAAAGGGCGGACAGTTCATTGTCTCTCCCTATATATATAAAATTAAGCAACTTAGACCTTCTAAATGGAAATTAATTAAATGATCATGTTTATTTGGGGTTCAATTAACCAAGCTATCATGCATAAATATACAGCTGCATCTTGTCTCGTACTACTGCATGCCATAGTTTTTGTTGCTAATACCATCGTGCATAGCATCATTACATCTTGGCATTTGGTGCTAGCTAGCTAGGCAAACTGATCAGGGAAAATAACGGCCTAATGAATTCAGATCTTAAAAGATACGGGTTTCTGTAAAGACTTCGATCTGTTCAAGTCCATTATAAGCGGCAAGGGCCATATATATGAACATGACATGCATCTAAAAAGTCTTAAATTGCGTATATATAGAAACAAAAGGCCGGTAAAGCTGCTACAAAATTTGAGGACGAGTTTTTAAATATGCAAAATGCTATAGTACTGGTACTATATATATATATATATGTACGCACCATCTTCCATTTTTCTATCCATATAGTACATATATATCGGTTAATTTGTAGTACATCTTTATATATATATATATATACACACACACACACACCTATGATCTTCATGTTATATATATTTTATCGAAGATCCCCCAGCTTATCCGAGTTAGTAATGAACGCTGAAGGACACAAACATGATGTAGATTCGATCATAATCAAAACTGTTTTGAACATAATTGAAATCTAGCGCCAGAAGTCCTACTCCCATATGTGTGTGTGTGTGTGTGTGTGTGTGTGTGTGTCATGTGTGTGTGTTCTTTATATCCACTGGACTATGTAGCAAGATCTCAAGTGAACCGCGTTACCATATGGCCAAAGCATGCAGTATCCACAAATGAAAAGACCAAAACAAAAAAAAAACCCATCCGTTTGATTTTACATCGATCTACCTAATAACACATATATAGGTTAAACCTACCTGATTACACATGAAATATGCAGCCGCACATAAAGTTATTGAATCGATGCCCCAAAAACCTCATAGTTTACTTAGATCGTATCATGTAAAGCCGCCATGATTAGGGTTTTGATGGTTTTTAGTCACTACCATCGTTTCAAGGTCGAACAGACAATGAGACAAAGGATAATCAGCAAAAAGACTGCTCACTTGACAAGCATAGCATGGAATCCACTCACCCGAATTCGATGATCATCAAATTGCTCCATCGATCCGATGATCATACAAGTAATAACATGGTCGTCGTATAGAGCATCTTTCTTTGAGATATATAACCGAGTCAGCTGAAAAACATGCAGAAGAAAAGCCAGAGATCAAGTAAGTTTCAAGTCATCCTAATTAAACAAGCTCAAGAAATATTAAACGCATCAAGGAAAGAACAAATAAAAGGAAGAGGGGAAGAGGAAGAAGCTAGAAGCCTAGAAGGAGGAGGAGGCGGAGAAGAAATTAAAAAAAAAAAGGTATCTGACCCCCAGCTTATCATCGATCTATGGTGTGCTGTGTTCAGAGAACTAACCACTCACTGTGCTAATTATTAGTTAGTTTCGAAGTGATTTAATAGATAATCAGATAAGAACCTACAGAATCAAGGGACGTTTGAAGCGTGTGAATTCTTGTCCAATGGTATGAGCACCTGCTACGTACGTCCAACACGTGAGATCAGGAGCTTTGACTAACAGGTGACGGATCATTACATGAAGAATTCATGTGCGCGCGCGTCCCTTCTTTATAACAACATACCGCCAGCTGCCCTCCCCCATTTTTTTTTTTAATTTTTTCCTTTAATGGCCGATCACTTTCCTTTTCCGTTCATTCTTTTCAGTTTTCCAATTATATGTATGTATTGAACTTAGAGAATTATATTAATAGGCATACAACAGAAGTTGAATAATGCTAGTCGTCGTGAAATTTGTAAGTCCAATCGTTTTGAAAAAGAGTATAATTCACTATTAAAAAATTAAAAAAAAAATTCATGTAGTCCTGTATTTATTCATTTTTTACAAAGTGACCACACAAAACTTGTACACTTACGATTATAACTATCATTTCTATGTACATCAAGCAGTACGTAGTATTTTGATTTTATTGATTGATCGAGAGTTTTAAGTACTTTAATTTGATTTTATTTATATATATTTGATCATCATAATCAAGCTTAATTCACAAATTCATGCACAAGTTTCAGTGCTGAATTAATATATATATACACATATATATAGGGACCCTTTTTTTCCCTGTTGATCGGTAAACATTAATGGCCTCATGTTAAGAATGATCTATTTATCAGCTTATAATTCCGAGTTCCTTTTTTTTCTTGTTCAGATTGATGAACAACTTGCGACTGTGTTTGGGTTTTGCTGAGAGAAGGAGATGTTAAGAATGATCGGTAAACATTAATTGCCTCATGTTAAGAATGATCGAGAGTTTTAATTATCGCCAGTTTTTCCTGTTTCTTTAAGGGTTGTTACGAGAAAAACTGTTTTTCTTGTAATTAAACACGCCAATCGCAACAATCCTTAAAGAAACAGGAAAAAGAAAAAACATGATAGAGAATTTCTCCAAGGCCGTAACGCACCAGATCTCACATTCGCAACAATTCACCATTAAATCCCATTAACAAACCGTTTACTGCAAGTTTCTTTATCGATTTTTGTGTTCTTGTGTTCATCAAATTATGTGGTGATGAATGGCTGAAGGAAAACCGAAGGTGAAAAGAAAAATGCATGAAATATGAGCTGCTAGCCATTGTTTGAAAGCGAAGGAAGGAGAAAGAAAGCCATCAGTTTGGGGGAGGAACTAGAGAGACAGAGAGCCTATAAACAATCGGCAATGTGGGGCAAAAATCGACGACGTGGAACGAGAGAGACAGAGTGCTGTCCGTCGACCAAAAAGTTACGAATTAAGTAAAGTACTATTTGACACTTGATGGTCACCTTGTAGGATTCAAATATGCATGCATATATACAGCGGCTTATCAAAATTTGACGACTTCTGGGTAAAGCAACGCACTCGATCTTCTATCTGTGACAGACCTAACTTTCTATATTTTTTTTATTTGCTTTTACCTTTTTTGTGGAAAAAGATTCATTAAAAGAGAAAGGTCAGCAGTATATATATATATATATATATATATAGAAGCTCCTGTCTTTCATCCCCTAATTGGGTAAAGCAAAAATTAATGAATCCCATATATAAGAGCTCCACGTACGTACTAATTTTCAACTCCTATAGAAGTTCTGCTAACTAGCTAGTCTGACCACATCTGCTGCACTTGCACACACTTATGCAGGAAGAGGAGAGACAGGTTCCGTGAATATTTTAGCATTTGCTATCCAATTATCCTCATCTCTGAGCATTGAATCAGACTTCGAAAGATTAAAATCTAGCAAAATGGTGTGCAAGTCTTTGGAACAACTCAATGCAGCTGCTTAATTTTCACTGTATTAGCAATCAACACCCCCTCCCCAAGTCGACCTCCAACCAGTATGATCAATCCAAACCTTAAGTACTCCTTCCGTGACCATAAATATGAATTAACTTCTATCAACAGCCAAATCCTGTAGACTTCTCAAATTTAGTTAATTCGAGCCTTTCATTATGGTCTTATATATCTTCTAACTGACTAAACCATTAATATATCCAAAAACATCTCAATTATGACCTGATTCAGAAGAAACGAAAGATCCTCGTCATTGACCCATCTTTATATCAAAGCCTATACCGCTTTTGATTGATCCAATGACAAAGTTTGATATCCATGAGAATTAAGATTACTCTCTACATGACGTATACTAACATCTAGCTAGTACTCTTTCCTATGTTTTACGTGTTTTCAGTGCACCTAGAAGTCATAAAAATCACGGGAATCTAAAGCCTCAGCTTTGCTCCCAAGTATTAGCGCATAAAATACATATAGCGTACTAGCTAGTATATATATAGCTACATACTTGCATATAGGAATTCTCAAGTCAGGCCCATGCCCGTACATCATCAAGGACGACCATAACCAAGTAACTCAGAAAGAAGAGAGAGAGAGAGCAAATACTTTTTGCGCGAGCGAGAAGAGAGACCTAATTAACAAAAAGTCGTATGGTGTTGATCATATATACTATAATAGATTTTCTGGTTCACTCCTATCACTTCATATTTATGGGAAATTCATCGGCAAGGAAACTAATTAAGAGTAGTACTGTGGTTTGCTTCCGGCGGGTAAATACTGGTGCAGAAAGCAATTTCAATTAGGGTTTTTTTCATTTTTCATGACTCCAGCGCGCCTTGGCTAGACCATAAGTACTCAAGGTCGAACAGACAAAGAACCAAAGATTAATCGGCAAAAAGCTTACTGCTCATTAGACAAGCATCGCATGGAATCCACTCACCCGTTCTCCATGATCGGCATGTATCCAGCAGTTGTCTGATCGTGTTCCATTCTCAGTTTGAACTGCCATCTCAGAGAAACCATCTGAAAGCAATGAACTACATGTTAGTCAGAAGGTCAAAACGATGCCAAAGAGAAGCTAAATTAATGAACAGAACCTGAGTTGGTAGCTTGGAGTAGACGGATATATCATGAATAAATTAGAGGAAGAACAGAGATGAATAAGAAGTATTACCTTGTCCGGCCCTCGAGGCCAGTGAGGATGATATTCTGGGATTCATACCCATATAGCTTGTTTTTCATTCGGTGAGGTCCCGACCAGGTTTTATAGAGATCAGGAAAAAAATAAAGAAATATCTAGAGAGAAGCGTACGTGGGAGGTTTGCATCGTTTATGTGCATCTGCTACAACTGACACGTGAGGACCTTTGACTCACGGGTAACATATATACATCTAGATGAGAGTTTGCATGTGCTTTTGCTCCCATAACAACCTTCCTTAGTAAAATAGGAAATAAATAATTAATAGAATACTGCGCGAGAAGTTAAGTCAACAAGCTAGCTAGAGCCAATAGAAAAAACGAGAGATCTGAGAAAGAGTAGATGGAAAAGTTAGGGATGACTTAGACAGAAGAGTGTGGTTGGGAAAGCTTGGGAGCAAAGGTTAGATCTGATCATGTGATTCTGAAATGCTGATGGAGAACAATATCTTGAAGAATCGGCTTCCTCTTCTGTCCAACCTCACATGCATGCATTGGTACTACTCCTATCTATCTACCATCGTCCTACTTGATCTTTAATTAACATGATCACGTTCTATGTGTCACTCAACTTCACTATAAGAAAAACAGATTTTTATGATCAATTTATTATAACGAAAAGACTATTCGCAATCAAAATTGATTACGAATAGTCTTTTCGTTACAATAAATTGATCACAAAAACTTATTTTTCTTGTAGTGGGCCTCCACTAATTACAAAAAGAAATGCTATAAATTTGAAGTCTAATCTTACGCGATATATACATTTTCTTCTAATCAATATTTTTATCATTTTATTTAATCGCACACATATTTAAACATTAAAAAAAAAATTACATGTTAATTATGCGGAGGTATCTAGCGTAAGACTGTATAAAATTTCTCATTACAAAATGAACCATTCCACTGCAAGGACCCACGGGTGCATGATACGTACCGGCGGGCCATTAATATCTCTATAAATTAGAAAGAATAGGATCCTCGATCTCCGTTTTAGGTCCGGCGCCTTGGGTCCCCTTGAAAAAACATGAAGAGGATATGTATTTTCTGTTGACCAAACCGGTGTTTTACTTTAAATGGATATGATATATTTTTACCATTTCAAGTGGGGATCATATACATATAATACCAAACCATAAACCAATTGCATTTTATTTTAATTACCTACGTTCACACAAGCTTTAGTTGACTAAATATATGACAGTCATGATCAGGGTACTTATTTGCCATATATAGCAGATCTCTAGACTTAATTAATTAATAATATGCCCTTTTAAAGAATATCCACTTTTGATTAATTAGAATATTATAAATTAATGGAGTTTATCCATATATCTCTCTATCTTAGTCAAGTCTATTAATAACATTAAAAATTCTACTAATCAATCCTGCACTATACACTATATATAAATTTTTTTTACCTTATTAAATGTGTAGTGTATAGATAATTAGTAAAATAATTTAACTAATTATTTAAGAGGAATAAAATATAAAATTAATTGATGATGGCATGTCTAATATCATGTATAAATTCTCTCAAGGCAAAAGTTGTAGGTCGTATATTCATATTATTAATTTTGATGGATATTTTTATAAAGTACTATTGAAAGAATTTATTTGAAAATGATTTACAAAGTTAATCTTTCGATTCTCCCATTAATTAAATAAATAAATAAACATATATATATGCATTTGCATGTTTTAACCCTTTCGAGAATGCAACAAAAGACAAATTAATGATTAATTTATTTAATAATTTTGAAGTTGCATGTATATAATATGCTTTTCCTTGTAGCTAGTGTACGTTCTGATCGCGATCCCTGACATGTAGGATAAAGCCTTCTATATTTGAGGGACTTATTTTGGCTTTTTATATATTGCTATAAATGGCTTTAGTTGTCTTTTCCGCAGTACACGATCCACCCTTATCTTTTATATTTAAAAAAATATCTTAATTATAAAAAAATTATATAAAAATAAATATATAAATTAATATTATAACGTTACTTTTATTATAAAATAGACATAACAAATTCAATAAAATCAAATTATCAATTTATGATTTTATTTTGCATAACATTTTTATATTTGTAGCAATTATCTTATGCACTTCGTATAACTTAATTTTCTTCGATCTCTCAATTTGGATCATGAAAACAACTCAATTCATTAATTTCACATCATATATATATAGATATAGATTATCAAATAAAAAATAATTATTTCTATATTATATGAAAAACATTAGTATCAATTCTATATATATATTTATATATAAAACCAGGCGGCCGTGAAGTTTTCTTCACAAAGATCATAACATTACATCACTGTTTGACTACAAAACATGACAAAATTACTATGACGTATTATTTACTTTCACAAATTAATGATCTTAATTAGGTGCAAATTAAATACCGCTACGAGACTTTAGCACTACTAGTACTGTTGCTGAAAACTTTTTTGGAAAGCGTGTCAGTAGAAATTACATAGAGATCTACTCTTTAACAGTTGTAGGTAGAATTCCTTCTATATATAAATCAAAGATGTTGTACGTAGCGGGTAGTTGCACTCTCACGTTACAGGCCATCCCATCCTTCCAGGCGGACCAAGCACAGAAACCGAAACAGAATTAGTACAAATGTTACCAGTATATATAAATTTAATTATTAATCGTGTGAATGGCGGACCTAGCTAGTAGCTATCCACATCTATTCACAGAAACGGCGTGACATTAGCCAGAAAAAGAAAGAGAGCATGCATTGTTTTTAAGTACCCCTTTTGTAAGCCGTTTATGTTTCCATGCATTTACATGTATTTTGAGTAGGTAGGTAGGTAGGGGGATAAGCGTTTACAACTAAGAGAACATGCATCCAGCTGATTAAATCCGTTTGGTTGTTTGAGTTAATTAAAATCAATTTAATTTAGTCTAATTTAAATTGAGGCTCAAATTGATTACACAAAACTAAAAATCTTATCTCATATTATCTCAATTCATTATTACAACATTTTTAAATCTTCGTACAAAAAATAATAAACAATTTAACTTTTTCAAATCTCAATACAAAATTAATATTAAAAAATTATATTATAACAATATTTTATTCATTACTATTTAAAACATTCCATCTCATCTGTATAACCAAACGAGGCCTGAGTCTAACATCTAAACACTCAATTTTCAAATAATTAAACTCATCTCAACTCAAAACTTCTTTATACAAAATCCATAATTTTTTTTTCAACTCAACACCTCTTTATACGTGAGACTCATAATATTTTTTAACTTTTTATAAATATCTTTAAATTCATTTTAACATCTAAACACATCTAAATTTATCTTGTGCGGGTCTCACAAAGCTCACTAGCTATATCCTCTCAACTCATTAATATTTGTAAATAACTCAAATCCTTTTAACACAGCTTAACATCATGCAAACACAGCCACTCGATACTTGACTAAAATATGGTCAAAATTGTCCAACTTTGAGAGACTTTGTATCCCCACTTGATGAAATTATGTAGATTCCTATTTGTGGAAAAGTTTGCTGTAGATGGAAAATAAAATTTGGTACTGGGCACCAACCCCCTCCAACGACACAACCCCATCAACTACCATTGCCGTTAACTAACCACTTTTATTATATATTAATGCGGACTGCTCGGTTGTTGGGTCTACGTCGACCGATGAAATGAAGGAGTTGATGATCGTTTGCAGGCATATATGATTAATGAGAGATGCTAATTATAATTAAAGATAAATTAGCTTACAAAAAATTAAATTTTTCACGTGACAGGTTATTGATATGTTAAAAATTATAAAATTTAAATTTTAAAAAAAAAACTGTTAACATAAGTCTTATATATAAAATTGTAAATATATGTAACACTACTCATGATCTATTCCCACAAAAAAATGTTTGAAAACCAATTTTCAGAGAGAAATATATGCTGAATTCATGTATCATGTATTAAGACTGGTTTGGGAACACATGAACTATTCTTAGATATTCTCAAATTCTACTTCACTAGGGATGAACAAAAATCTGAAAAAAAATTAGCTGACCCGTTTTTCGAAATTACCCAACCCGAAAACCCGGCCCGTTTGCGGTTAAAATCGAAAACGGGTATCCGTTACCCGATTTAAGCATATTCTCCGTTTCCTTCTTTTTTGTATTTCTGGGTTTTTCTTCTAGGTAGTCGATGTGCTCTCATTTTCTCTGCTATCATCCTATTTGGCAACATCATGGTTCCATTCGAGTGTCGTGTGCAGACCGAAATTCCATGAAGAATTCCATCGGAGCCTTGAAGGATATCTCTTGGATGATAAATGAAGCAACGCCTAAACCCATGAGTTCTAGAAAAAGTTACTGGGCCTGAGAACATGGTTGAAGATGCTAGTAGAGTAGGAGAGGGTGGAGAGGGAGACAATCCAAGAACATTGTGGAGAGAAACCAAAAACAGAGTAACAAAAAATTTCGAACAAAGAATACCATCTCTCTTTGGAGTTCTTGCTTGTAACCCAGTTCATTGAGCCACTTCTCCTCGAAATCCATGAAAGGGATGAAGCAATAAAGTAAAGCATACTTGGATGAAGCAAAAAGAAATTTCACATCCAAGTAACTGCCAGAGCCAAAAAACTTTGGTCCATACTGACGAACGGAAACAAGTAGATTCACATCCAACAAACAAAAAATGGAAAAGAAAAACTCAACAAGCAGAAAAATGAAAAAAAAAATCAACACAGGTTTTGAGTCGAAGAACAACAAGACAAGAAAGAATTTTCAAATTACACTTTAGATTCACATCCCACAAAGAGGACAAAGAGGACGTACACTAAAAACTAAAGCATACCCAGTAGAATGAACAAGAAATTTCACATCTAAGCAATTGGCAAACCCAACAAAAGATGGTCCATACCGACGAACAAAAATCCAACAAGCAGATTCACATCGAAAAAAAAGATGGAGAAAAAAAATCCCACAAGCAAAAAAATGAAATAAAAATAAATCCACACAAAATTGAAAAAAAATAAAATAAAATCAAACCATCCTTTAGACATCCCACATAGTGAAAAGAAAGAGTCGACAAAAACCATACCCACACCGCACCGACACAAGAACGAAGAAGAGAAACTGAGATACATGACTGCGACTGGAAGCTCTTCTTTGACGCCTCACCTCCAAAATCCCTCACATGAATAGTCAAGATCAAGAACCGAGAACTGTGTCCTCCAATGTGCCAAACTATCAGTTTCCCTCTTTGATCGGTCATAAAATGATTTCTCTTGGAAACCATGCTAATGACACTGACGGTGTCTCAGCCATGGACATTGATCCGTTTCTATCTTTCATCGATTATGCGAGGTGTGTGCTCTCTCCCTCACCAGATTTTTTGTTATATTTCGAATTCGGGTAATCGGTTAATGGGTAAGCGCCTAATCGATATGAAACATATTCGGGTCGGGCCGGGCCGGGCCGGGTCGGAAATTGGTGTTTTCGAGCCGGGTCAGTGAACTCCCCTCTACTTCACTACTATTTACGAACTATTAACTATAATTTTCCTACTATTTCATTATTATTTATAAACTATATTTTTACTGCCATTCACATATATTTTGATATATTCTTAATATTCAAACGAGCCCTAAAATCAATGCTAAATTAATTCGTTTTCCCATATTAAAAGAAAAAAGTGTGCTGAAGGTGATGATCAATAATTCGTTGGATAAGAAGGCAAGATATACATATCTCATGGTCCTGACTTAATTAGACACTCTACAGCCACCGATCGAGAAAAGGAACCAACGAATTAAATGCACTGATTGATCACCTAGCATTTTCCTTTGACTTTTAAAATTCAAGTAAAAAACAGAATATTCAATAAAATGAGGAGGAAAATGCAACATTTACATCAGAGGATTGGCTATATATATAGCCATAGGTTCTTGGGATCATGACGCTCAAAGAATGCATCGACGTTCTATTATTTTAAACAAAAGGGTTGGGAAATGGGAACTTGATCGACGTTCTTCGGATATCACTTACGAGAGAGATGGCCGGAACATGAATATTATTATTTTCATTAATTTAAACATTTAGATTTTTCACCTCAATGTTAGTACTACTCATGAACTTTTTTAATTATAATGAGATATATATTGAAGCTAATAATTTTATTTTTTAAAAATAAGTGAGTCGGATTGAAGAGATAAAAAAAAGTATTAATTGAAACCAATAATTAAAAGTATTTTTAAATTAAAAGTATATATAGTTATGAGAGGAGTAAAATTTAAATATATATCCACAAGAACTGAATGAGTTGGAAATGTAGAAATCTGAGATATATAACATAAATTGGGGTGATATGAACCAATAAACTATGAGAAATGATACTTGCAGTTGTGAGTGTACAAGCGCAGTACAATCACTTAAAAAAAATAAATAAATATGGGACATATATGAAAATAAAATTATTTTTTTAATAGCGGACCTACTCTTTATTAAAAAGAATACACGACACTCGCTCACACACTTCACGACTACATGAGACATTATCCATAAACTATTAGCTGTGGACGTTTGTGTGTGTGTATAGTAGGTGGAAGTGTGATGGCTTCCACACCTACTACACATTACTCCAACATGAAACGTGCATCCCATCCGTTACTCCAATATTTGAATACTACTGGATCAGTGCGAGCTTTACGTTAATTAACTATATATATATTATAATTATTAAGACATGTAGTTTATGATATTACTAATGACGAATTAGAATCGAAGAAAAGTTTAATAAATATTTAAATTCCACATCGACAGACAAATACCCTAGAGGCCGATTACATATATAATATGATATTCATGCTAATTTGTTGATACTTAATTTCTCGGATATAATACCAACATAAAATATTAAGGATTATATAAAATATCATGATCATGCGAGCTAGGAAGCTGCTGGTATTTAATTTTTAGAAAAACTAATGAAATTATATATCAGTTTATTAATAGATTTATATAATCACTTTCCTGATCAACATTTGAAAGATTATATATATATATATATATATATATATATATATATATATATATATATATATATATGTGTGTGTGTGTGTTCAAAATAAAAGCTTGACGACAGAGAGGTTTGAGGATAGTGATCTTTAGGCCGTACTAGTAGTTATAAGAAGATTCTTAATTAATGGAAAACTTCGAGAAATGGAAATGGCTAGGAGAAATTAAAGCAGCTCCAATATTTTAGTACATACTAAAATAGGTGGCCACCTTAATTTTAGGGTTTGATCTCCCCGAGTTTGAAATTAAGAAATTGATCGCATATCTGCAATTGAGAGGAGATCAAGGTTATTAATAATGAGCTCTGCTACATACAATCTTTTTTTCGTACTCTTTACGCACTCCACTTATGTGATTGGTAATTATTTTATATTAAAAAAAAGTAATACAGCCAATCACATGACTAATGTAATGCATAAAAAGTACACAAAAGTAATTACACATAAAATTTTTGTTAATTATAGAATAATGCTATAAATCCTACTCACATCCTACTATGTAAAATGTGACAATTTCATCATCCTTAGCTTAAATCATCTTTTATTTTTTTAAAGAAAAAATTTTCTTGTTGATAGACAATATATGTCATCATCTCATGGTAGAGAGATGAGAGTGTAGTTTATAAAATTTCCCTTATTCACATAAAATGGATTTGGTCCACCTATAATTAAAAAAGAAGATAGACATCTTCTAGGAAAGTTTATCACAACTGGAAACTAAAACTTTTGGCCGGCCTTATTTGAATAACTTAATCAAGTTACAACACAAACCGTTAAGCAATCACTTATTCTAAAAGTTTAAATGAATTAGTAGGAAGAGATAAATTTAATTACAGTTATATTCTAACCCAAGCTAGCTATGTAAATTGATTTAATTATCGACCTGATTAGGACATATATGTACGTACCGTTGCATTTGTATATACATTAGTGAAAGTTTTTAATAATGCAAGTTTTTCGTAATTTGTTCGTATTATTATATATATTGTAAATGTTAATAAATCAGTAAATTTATAAAAATTAAAAATGTAAACCTCTTAAATATTATGATTTGATTTAGAATATTAATTTATTAATACTTTAAGATGATTAACTCTAGAAAGAACCATATATATAAATTAAAGATCTTTTCTACAAATTATTGGATGAGGGAATTGAAAAAGATTGAACGGTACGTGCCATTCCACTTTGAAGTCGAAATGAAATAATACTTGTAGTAGTTGTGGTGACCCATGCTGCATGCATGCATGCATCGTGGCCACTTAAATTATCGGGTCTATCGATCATTGAGTTGGATTGATCATGATAAATCTTGTACTAATTAAATGATTCAGACATTGACAAAGCAGACTTTTTTTTTAATGATTATTCTATTGTATTTCAGCACTAAATTACAATAAATAAATAGTGAGAGCTATCTACTTTTGGCCTTTAGATATTTATAAATAAATAAAAAAAATTTATAATATATAGTCACGATTTTGCCATCTGCCCAGAAAGGGATTAGAGGTGAACAGTACTAGCTAGCAGACGACGTGCAAGTGGCAACAAGGTGGTATGGTTGAATCCGTAAAATGAGGAAGATGAAGCAGACAAGAATGGGTATCGACAAATTGCCTTTCTTTCTCAAGCAATATTATTATATCCGATGGAATGCTTGTAGCCGTTCATTACTACTGCCTGTAACGCATGCAACCCAACACGGTGGGACTCATCACATGAGTACTATATATATAGTACAAAAACATATAATTCTTCAGGGTCCATATCTGATTAACTTTTGGGGTTGTATATATGATCATCCTGGTCCATTAAAAGTTTACTGTTCAGATCGTTCTAATATTTTTGATGTGACATTATCACACGGTGTCACATATACATATTTTATTATAAAAAAATTATATTCAATATAGAAGTGTCTAAAAATATAAATAAAATAAAATAAATCTTAAATTATTTTTATTCTTTTTATGTTTGTATTTTTGTTTAATAATAAATCATATTATTACGTGATGATAGTAAACATGGAGGCCGTAATGGTAAACTTCATCAAGTTTGTTGTCGTTTTTATAATTTTTATTTGTCCTTTTGACCTTTTTCATATACTTGCATGTACTATTTTTACTATTATTTTTTATCAAATTCTCCCGCAGAATCAGGAGGAGTAAAACATATCTACACGACTTTCTGTTCCGATCATGTTTGTTCTTCCCTTAACGTCACGGTTCGTACTTACACAGTGTAAGTTACACTGACACCTTACCCACAAAGTACGACCAAAAGAAATCCAAATTGTACAGGGAAATGCTAGGGATCCCCCAGCGTTAAAGCATCCCGCTGATTTTTTTTTTTCAAATTTTTTTTTACATCATAATTAAGAAAATGTTATTTAATAATATTATAAATATTACAAAGTGTTAAAAAATGGTTTGAAAAAAATATTTAATAGTGTTTTTGTTTTTTTTTTTATATCATTTTTTAACACTTTTAAATACTTTTAAAAAAAGAATAAAATTCACAATATTATTAAATAACATTTTCTTAATCACAATGTAAAAAAAAATTTTGAAAAAATAAAAAATTTCAGCGGGATACTTTAGCGGGATCCCTAGCATTTCCTATATATGGTTGTGGTTTCTCAAAAAATAAAAAATAAAAACTCTACTTACCACAATAATATTTCATTCTTATTCTACTAGTATTATCATCAATTTCTGGATTTTTCTTTTTAAGAAATAAGAGATAATACAAAATGAATGAATAATATTAAATTTACGAAATGAGATGGAAGTTAAGGGGATGTTTGGATAGTTATTAGTTGAAATAAGAAAGTTGAAATTAAAGTTGAATAAAATATTGTTAGAATATTATTTTTAATACTATTTTTATTTTGAAGTTTGAAAAAGTTGAATTGTTTATTGTATTTTATGGTGCGGGAGTTTTAAAAAATCGTAATGATTATATAAGATGAGTTGAGAGGCTTTTTGTATCCAAACAACCCCTAAAAATTCTATCAAATTTCAAATTGATCTTTCGTTAATTTAGATCATGACCTCTGTCAAAGAAGAAACATAGAGGTTTGGATGGTGATTTTTTTATTTATTTATTTAAGATTTGGAGAGGGGATTGAACCCAATACGTCTATTATGGAGGCTGGGTGTCATGTAATCTAAACTACAGGTTTTTGGCATGATAATGAGTTGAGATGAGATTAAATGAAATAAAAGTTAAAAATTGAATAAAGTGTTGTTATAATATTATTTTTACTTTAAAACTTAAAAAATTTGAATTGTTTATTGTATTTCGTAAGAAAATTTGTAACAATTATAATAATTAGATGAGATGAGATAAAATGAGTTAAAATAAATTTTGAAGCCAAACTGCCACTAGATTACATTTGGATGTAGGAAATATCATACAGCTGAGAATACCACCATCTAATTTTCTAAATGCCTAACTTATTGAGTAATGCTACTTATCATCCTAATTCTCATCATCTACTCATTATCCTATGATATGACATTAGATGATTATAGCTTATTTATTATATTTCACTTATAAACCTATCATCTAATGTCACATCATGTAATTATAAGAAATTGCATGATGAATAGATTTTTTCTATTTAATATTTTTAAAAATTTTGAACTAAATAAATTTAGAGACAAAAAATGTGAAAAATTAAGAGGTTGTTTGGATAGTGAGATAAAATGAGATAGTTTTAGATAAAAGTTGAAAGTTGAATAAAATATTGTTAGAATATTATTTTTTTAATATTATTATTGTTTTAAGATTTAAAAAGTTGAATTATTTATTATGTTTTGTTTGAAAATTTAGAAAAACTTTCATGAGAGAGAGAGAGAGAGAGAAACATTTTTCTCCCCTATTATTTGGAGAAGAGCATATCTATGGTTCAGCAGGGTGTATGATTGAAATTAATGCTTACTTTTAGTTGTAGTTGTAGGGCTCCAGCCCGGATGCAATGGATGGTCATACCACATGTTGAACCCAATGTTTCAAGTTTCGTGTAATTATAAATCTACACATAAATTTTGATAATAACAAATGAATTCAAAGAATATAGGAGTTTAAAACTCAAGTTGTTCACACAATGGAATCAAGCACATCAAAGAACCAGGCATGAGCAAGAAGGGAACAAATTTACATTAAAGTCATAGAGTAATGTTTTAAATCTCTTAAAAATTCGAAATTAGGATTAAAGCTCAAAATTAATATTTTATTATAAAACATTAAAATACATTTTCCACATGTGCATGAATATTTTGAAATTTAAATTTAAAAATTTTGAAAGATGATTGATTGTCATCTTTCACATGTGCATGATATGATTAAAGGTTTGAATTTTGAAAATATTAAGATGATTGATTGTCATCTTTCACATGTGCATGTTTTATTTGAATATTTTTAAAAGTGATTGATGTTTTTCTTAAATTATGCAAAAGGTAGATGTCTTTGTTTGAAAAATTTGAAAAGTAAAGTGTACTCCTTTTGTCATATGCAAAAGTAAAAAATTAGGTTTGAAATTTTAAAAAAGTAAAGTGTGCTCCTTTTGTCACATGCAAAAAGTAAAAAGATTAGGTTTGAAATTTTTGAAAAGTGAATAATGATGTCTTTGACATGTGAATCTTTTTAATTTTGAATATGAAATCTCATATGCCTATAAATAGATCATTTGAGAGCTTCACATTCACAACATCAAGAGCATACAATATTCATTCAAAGCTTTCATTCTCTCTTCTCTAAGTATTGAGCCTTAACCCTTGTTCATTTTGAGAGATATAGTTTGTGCTGTATTGTTCTTATTTCACTCATTGAGAAGTGTTTTCTGATAACCTACCCGCTATCAATTCTTGTATCAGTAAAAGGGTGTGTATAACCCTTATGCGTATAGAAAGTGTTCTACACAGGGAATAGTTGAATCACAACGTGTAAGGTGATTGCAAGTGTAGAGAATGTTCTACACGGATCCTTTGTAGCGGTGTTGTTCAAAAGTGTAATAGGTTTCTATCTCCACCTGAATGAGGTTGAATAGTGAATTCGGGGATCCTCAAGGGGTAGCTTGAGGGGAGGAAGTAGGCCGTGGGGCCGAACCTCGTTAACATACAGAGTTTGCTTCTCTCTTACCCTTACTCTTTATATTTACTGCTATTTCGTATTTTGTTTATATTTTATATTGTATATTTGATTTATAATTGTTATTTTTTTTAAATACAACTCAATTCACCCCCCCTCTTGTGTTAGTCATCTGAGCAACAATTGGTATCAGAGCTAAAGCTCTGTTATAAGATTAACTATCTTTTGAGTTAAGATCTTATGGCTAACATTGCAGCTTCATTTGATGAAGGTCAATCTAGCAGTCGACCTCCACTCTTTTGTGGAGACAATTACTTATTCTGGAAAGTTATAATGAAAATATTCCTTCAGGCTCAAGGTCGAGAAATTTGGAAATGTATTGTAAATTGACCTTATATTCCAACAAAAGTGGTTGATGGAGTAAAGGTCAAAAAAGAAGAAGAAGAGTTTGAACTGCTATGAATTTATTATATAATGCTCTCAATGGTAATGAGTTTAATAGAATAATGACTTGCGGTACGGCAAAAGAAATTTGGGATAACTTGGAAATTACTTATGAATGAACTTCTCAAGTTAAGAAATCAAAAATTTATATTCTTACTCATGAATATGAAATGTTTAAGATGAATGATGATGAATCTATTTCTAGTATGCACACTCATTTTACTAACATCATAAACAGTTTGATAGCTCTTGGTAAAGTTTATTCCAAAGTGGAGATAGTAAGAAAAATTCTCAACTTTCTACCAAACGTTGGGAATAAAAAATGACTGCGATGCTTGCAGCTAGAGACCTCAAGAAACTCGAAATGAATGAACTCATCGGGTCACTTATTACCCATGAGTACACATTGAAAAGAGGAGAAGAAGAAGGAAAGCCAAAGAAGAGCTTGGCACTTAAAACTGCTCCTCATGAAAGTGAAAGTGATGAAGATGAGGAAAATGATGACAAAGATGAAGAAGTTGCGATGATTATAAGAAGAATTCAGAAGTTCTTAAAGAAAAATAAAACTCATCCGAGGAAATCCTTCAAAAAGTTTTCCAAGAAAGATTCAGGTAAAAATGACACTTTAAATAGTTATAAATGCAATAAGCCTGGTCATATCAAACCAGATTGTCCTCTTTGTTCCAGCTCCTCTATTCGTGGTTACAGATCATGAGCATACCAATCTACAAATTTTTTCAACTCTTTGTTTTCTTGCTTTAGCCTTTTATTCTCTCTATCCTTATTAGCAAGTTTCTATTGTAACTTATATATTTGGATGTTAAGATGATCAATCTCACTCACCTTCACCATTAACCTCCGAGACATGATCGTAACAGAGGCAGCATATTGACTACTGAGCATTCTTGATTCTGCAGTAATCTCATAATCAACCCTACTAGAAAAACGGTTCTCTACTCCTATCATGGCATTAACGGCCTCGGGAGAGAAGATTGATAGTTGATGCGTCAAAGGTTCCTGATACAAGTCTAGAACATTAGTGGAAGAGAATTGTTCGGCCATTCTATTATTATGGAAAAATAGAACTCAGGTCATGAAGCGATGTATTTTTTTTTGGTATCCGACAAGTGAAAATGATCATTTTTTTTTATAGAAACTCAGAGTCTTTAATCTCGTTTGTCAACAACATCAGGCGATTGTTTAAATCTTCAGCAGCACTAAATTCATAGAGTTAGGCCTCGAGGCTTTGCAGCACTTGTCGGGTTACGGACGGCTCCCTTTTTCAACTATCTACAGTGTCTATTAACGCACCGTTTTCTTTAGTCTATTTACTTACTGCCGATCCTTTTTAATGATGCCAAAAGGGGGAGAAGTTTTAGACTAGAACATTAACATTGTTTAAATTGCTAAATTTGTTATATATGTTTGGAATTATATTTATATTTTTACTTGAAAAACTAACGCACATTCTCAGGGGGAGCTTAAATATTAATACATGTTTCAGGTTCTATCAAGTATTTGTAATCATCAAAAATGGAGAGATTGTTGAACCCAAGGTTTTAAGTTTCATGTAATTATAAATCTATACATAGATTTTGATGATAACAAATGAATTCAAAGAATAAAGGAGTCTCAAGCTCAAGTTGTCCATACAATGGAATCAAGCACATCAAGAAACCAAGCATGAGCAAGAAGGGAACAAGTTCACATTAAAGTCATATAATAATGTTGTAAATCTCTTAAAAATTCGAAATTAGGATTAAAGCTCAAAATTAATATTTTATCATAAATCATTAAAATATATTTTCCACAGGTGCATGAATATTTTGAAAATTAAATTTGAAAATTTTGAAAAATGATTGATTATCATCTTTCACATGTGTATGATATGATTAAAGGTTTGAATTTTGAAAATATTAAGATGATTGATTATCATCTTTCACATGCGCATGTTTTATTTGAATATTTTCAAAAGTGATGGATGATTTTCTTGAATTATGCAAAAGGTAGATGTCTTTGTTTGAAAAATTTGAAAAGTAAAGTGTGCTCCTTTTGTCATATGCAAAAAGTAGAAGATTATGTTTGAAATTTTTAAAAAATAAAGTGTGCTCCTTTTGTCACATGCAAAAAGTAAAAGGATTAGCTTTGAAATTTTTGAAAAGTGAATGATGATATCTTTGACATGTGAATCTTTTTAAATTTGAATATGAAATCTCATATGCCTATAAATAGATCATTTGAGAGTTTCACATTCACAACACCAAGAGCATACAATATTCATTCAAAACTTTCATTCTCTCTTCTCTAAGCATTGAGCCTTAACCCTTGTTCATTTTGAGAGATATAGTTTGTACTGTATTGTTCTTATTTCACTCATTGAGGAGTGTTTTCTGATAACCTACCCACTATCAATTCTTGTATCAGTAAAAGGGTGTGTATAACCCTTGTGCGTGTAGAAAGTGTTCTACAGAGGGAATAGTTGAATCAATACGTGTAAGGTGATTGCAAGTGTAAAGGGTGTTCTACAAAGATCCTTTGTAGCGGTGTTGTTCAAAGGTGTAATAGGTTTCTATCTCCACCTTAAGGAGGTTGAATAGTGAATTCGAGGATTCTCAAGGGGTAGCTTGAGACGAGCATATAGGCAATGGGGCCGAACCTCTTTAACATACTGAGTTTGCTTCTCTATTACCTTTACTCTTTATATTTACTGCTATTTCGTATTTTGTTTATATTTTATATTATATATTTGATTTATAATTGTTATTTTTTTTAAATATAACTCAATTCACCCCCCCTCTTATGTTAGTCATCTGGGCAACACCACAATTAAGCCCCATTAAGTACTGCGTGTACCTAAAATTGTCACAGGACGTTGTACGTGTTCATGTGTCAATTCCATTTCCACATGCAACTATTTTAACGTAATAATAATGTTGTTGTCACCTTCGAGAGGCCGAGCCATGGCAGAAAGAAAGAAAGAAACACAGGTACAGCGGCTTCGCCTGCAGCTTCGACTCTCTGGTGTCTTATATATAACTGACTTTTTGGGATGGAATTTATCTCTACTATTAACTATATGATCTGTGCGTACATTAATGATGAAAGGAAGAGTAGGGGAAATCTTATATAGCGTTGGATGTCTAATAGAGGCACGAGAGTAGAGGTATCACCTGACATTGATAACATGAGCGGGGCAGCTCGTGAACCCCAACCGGCGCGATTTGGTCCAAGAAAGAGTGGCCACATTGAGTGGGTGGGGAGCATGAGCCAATGCGTGGCTCAGGATGTGGGAGACCCCTACTGGTCAAATCAGCTGTCGGGGAGTCAAAGGGGATATAGGAATCCAGGCGACACACGCACTGATGATGAGAACAAATGGCCTCAAAAAACCCAATCGGCGCAGATCTGAGCATACATAAGAGGGCAATAATGGATGTGTGAAAAGCACAGACCAATCCATTGTGCGGAGCATGATGAGACGCCGGATCGAGCCCAATCTTCAAAAATTAATAAGGTGCAGGAAGCTTAAGAGCCCTCCAACGTGGATGATGAGGCGAACGGTCATGAGATACATGTTTGAGAATGGCGTTCCGAAGATGTTTTGAATTCCCATCACACTTTTGTGATAGAAATTCGTGGGGTACTATGAGGAGGGTTAGTATATAATTTTGTGAATATTCATGTATTATATTTTATAACTAATGTTGCATATATATATATTTAATTTTTAAAATTTCAAGTTGATAATGTGAAAAATGTCTTATAAAGAACGTAAGCGTGGTAGACCAGGACAACCTTCCATCAAAACAGTTTGAGAGATGACTATTTTATTAGAGCATCAAGTGAAGATTTTTTACTTTCTGACTTTTATTTGGGAGGATCATTCCTTGACAGCTGTCTTCATTGATTGTGGTTGAACATCAATCCTCAACCGGAAGGAAGAAACGTGGGATCTCGTTTCTTATATTGATATCATCTCTAAGTTCTATAAAAAGCTTGGTGGTGCCAGCCTAAATGACGGAGGGGCATACACGATATTTATTCAAGGAGCTTCAATTATATTTTCAGTAGACAGACTCACTGATTTTATTAAACATGGTGGGACGAGAGCATCAAACATATGGTGGGACGAGAGCATCGAACATGCAGATCTATCTGTTTTCTTCAAGATCATGAACTTGATCATTGCCAACAATATTGATTCTCGGTAGTACAAGACAAATGTTGGCATGGATCAGGCAAAGTTTATGATACGTGTCACTCATGGTGTTCTTTTTGACCTAGTGGGTTATATATTCGATAGGATTCAATCAGAGACCAGTATATTATGATAAATATATTGCCATTCAGGATCCTGATCACCTGATTTCTGTTACATGTCGAGGTCTTGCCAGATATTGCTAAGCGTGTCTGGGAGCCGATGAGACCGATCAACAACTCCACACTGTCACGAAGCATGGGACACTCAAGACTTTGTCTTCGTGGTCCTATTCCAGACCTGGTTGATACTTAGGGAGATGCACACCTGGGAGATCGTGGAGTATCAACTGGTAAAACATCTACAGAGGCCAAGACATAACACATAGCTACTTGTGAGGAGATGGTTGATATAGTGTGTACAGAGATCAGTGGACAAATATCAGCAGTGATTGATGCAGTGCGTGCGAAGATCCATACTGCCATGTCCAACTTACACACAGAGATTAATGCTAGCATTTTCGACTTGAGTACAGAAATTGATGCCATATTTGCGACACGCCTAGTTGCGGTCGAGGATGTGTGCAGAGAGTTGGGATCTTAGTAGTTTCTATCTTTTATTTACATTTCTTTTGTTTTTGGTATGGATAATATTTGGTGTTTTGTAAATTTAATTTACTTCTGAATTAAATCGTTTTTGTCTTTTCTAAATTAATTATTGATTTCTATTATTCCTGTTATTTAATTTCTAAATTTTATATAAATTAAATATTTATCCATAATTAAGTAAGGTATTTTGTTGCCATCAATAATTGTAAAAATTCTGTAACCATTCGAACGGAAAATATCATGTTCGAACGTTTCTTCATTCCCTCTAAATATTTCTATAATAAATCCTCATTCAAACACTTTATTTTACGATCGAACATTGATTAACATATTAGTTCGAACGGTATAGTAATATGTTCGAATGGTAAATCAATATCCCGCTAAATTTATTGACTTAACCCGCCAATTTCTTGTTTGATCATATATAATATGTGTTCGAACATTAATTATTTTTTTATGTTTGAACGTTGCTGTATATTGTTCGAATGGTAAGTCAATGTCTCGCTAAATTTATTGACTTAACCCGTTGATTTTCAGTTTGATTATATATAATATATGTTCGAACATTGATTAACATTGACGTTCAAACGTTGTTGTATGCTGTTCGAATAGTAAGTCAATGTCTCACTAAATTTTGTCACTTAACGTGCCAAATTGTCGTTCGACCATATATAATATATGTTCGAATGTTTATTTTATTTGGTTCAAACATTTTTTGTAGATGTTGGAACGGTTATTTTATCAGAGACGAAACATATACAGTTTCAATGGTAAACACCTTTCATTGTTTTTTAGGAATAAAATTTGAATTTTGTCTCTATATCTCTCGCCATTTTTATTCAATCCCAAACAAATATTGTCCCAAAAATGAATTTTTGTCCTAGTGACATGGGGATACGTCCAACCAGCTTTTTTTTCTTCTCTTTTTTTGACTTCTCGTAAGCTTGTCGCTTTGTTTATATATGTTGGGTTTGTTGATTTTTGGGGATGTAATTACCGCATAGGGTTTGGTATGTGGTCAAAAGGATAAACATGATATCACAAATCGATCCATTTGTCCACTTACAATTCCGGAAAACGTCCATCTATAGAAATGGGCTTAAAATGGATTGTAATTTGGGCTGGGTTTTTGCATGAATCAACTATGAAATTAGTTGGTACAGTTGCACATGAACTAACTGGGAGAAGTTCCATTAATATTAGCGGTGAACGAGGCCAACCCACCACCATGAGATTGAGGGAATATAATCCTTTTTTTTTTGTGTGTTGCCTTTCTAGTTTCTTTTAACTAGTGATGAAACAAAGGCATGTTGGCGATCGGTAAGAAAAGGAAACGAAAAACAATAATTAGGAAGATGAAACAAAGGCAATCATATATGCAATTGTATACTTGCTGCAGAAACATGCATGGAAACTAGTATTCCTTGTGAAGTATATATAAAAATTGACCATCGTGCCAGACCATTACATGCGGTTCCAGAAACAGAATTTTAGAGCCGATTGCTATTTATTGATGAAAGAACAAAGACATGAAAGTTGCCTAATCCAAAGTTGAGAAAATACAAAAAAAAATAAAAAAATTAATAATAATAATAATAATTTCCATTGTTATGGGCAAATGATATAATCATTAGGAAAGGAGGAGTCGGTGTGTTTGTAAGGGCTGAGCTTGTTGTGGCAAGGAGAAGGTCCTGAAGGAGGCACTGGCCCTCTGGGAAGTTGACTTTGGAACCTGCTTTTGAACCACCTGGTCTCCTTCGGAGATCGGATGCACTGCCCCTTTGAAGCCGTTGCCAGAAGTAGAAAGAACAGAAGAAAAACAACTCTTGTAACCATTAATGACCTTTCCCAACATGATGATGACATGGTTGCAAGCTTCTCGATATTTCTTCTTCAGTCCTCCAAATTATGGTGTAAAATTAGCAGAACTTATAGAATCAGAAGCGAGAAAATGGTGTAAATATAAAAATATGTATACTCAGAGACGTGGAAGGAGTGGGAGGAATATAGAGAGAATCAAGAGGCCGTTTCATGTAATATTGGACTAAAACTCAAACAGGCCGTTTAATTGCAAATGTCTTTGTGAGTTTCAACGCCGAGAAACATTGGGCGCTTTAAAGTGATCAAAGTTTATCATTCTGTTTGAATTCTCTTTGTTGAACAGCAGCCATTTTGGAAAACAGCCAATAGCTAATTGCTCATCAGCTTTCAAACTATGGCCTTTTTCTATTAATTGACACCAACCCCATATCGTCTTCTCTTACATATGTATGAACAGAAGAAAGATCATCGTCCAATATCATCGGGTGCAACGGAGAACTAAAGGGGCTCATGATTAATTTTAGCATCTTGGTCTCAACACGTCTTTTCTACTATTCAAGTTTGATGGCTTAACAGTCCTTCTTTTTTTTCTTTTTTTTTTAAATGTAGAGATAGATAACCAAGAGTCTAATGGCGTGATGATATATGATCCAGTTCTTCAAATAAAAAATCTGAGTTCGAAACTCTCCACCCCTGTATTAGATCAGAATTTATTTTTGTCCATGTATATTTTAGTATTAAATGTGTAATAATCTTGATCCGGTTTAATGGATTAGGCTCACAAACATGTTAAATTAATATACCCTGAATTTCTTTGAGTGTCTAAGGTTAACTGAAGGCATTCGGAGGTTTGCCATAAACTTATGGGTAATGCTACTCTGCTGCCCGCTGGACATAGAGACTAAATGTCATTTTTTTAATTTTTTTAATTTTCTTAACCATTAAGTTAAAAAAATTAACATATATTAATGGTCAAAATGAGGAGGCAAATTCATAAGGTACACTAACATTTTCCTAAACTTATATACTTAAATCTAATCTTAATTAACTGGCCATATGCATCATGTGTCCCACAAATTATAAATATTAAGTGGACCAAATGGAGTGCTCTAAGAAATTATATGTGACGGAGACACTAAGAGATGCATGCCCCCTGAATCAACGATCATAATCAACATGCTACAAAAAATAAAAATAAAAATCAAGCAACAACAAATATTTCTAATTATTATGATGTTGGCGGCAGGCAAAACTTTAGCTGAGTTGGGCTTGGGTGGAAAATTCTCACCTAACACATAAGGTCTTTACTCTTTACCACGAAAGTGGGCCTTTGGCAGCCGACTCCCTCCCTCTTTGCTTCTCTGCATAGTTGGTAGATTGCATAAACCTTCAATAAAAGGAAAAATCATAAATATATAATTTTTTATAATATTTTATACAATTATATTTTAAATAAAGGATATTTTTATAAAAAATTTATAAAAATAATATTATTTTATATAAATACTCTCATTTTAAACTATGATTATATAATAGTAATGCTAGAGTACGCAAACTCACTACATTTTCTTTGAAAGAAATTAGGTCAATTATTAAAAAATAAATTTTTTTATGTAGATATCAGATTTTTTCTTATTTTTTAAATAGAAAGTAGTACATGAGGCTTGTACATTTTATGATTGTACATATAATTTCTCAATTATATAAAAGGATATAAAAATAGTTGTGCGTGTCATTACTTACTATAGTAAAGATAATGTGAAGAATTGTGGGCATTGTTTTTTCTTCTCTACAGCTATGCTTTCCAAATTCTATTGGTTTTGGAGATATTTAAAGAAGAAGAAGATAAAAGATAAAACTTCTCCTCAGATAAAATGACAATCTTAATTTTTATAATAAGAAATTTAAGTTAAATCATCTAAATTGCTCATGACAGTAGGTGCTAAATAAACAAAAAATGATAAAAGTACTAATTATCTCTTGTAATTCTCTGCCTCGGCTAATTAATGTGATTGCAATCTCCAATGATCAGTAAAATATCCATTCCCTGCGAATGCTTGCAACATCCACTACGACAAATATGGTTTTTAGTGGTGGATTAAAAATTGTGACGATTTTCAAACCGTCATTAAAATATATTTTATGTGACAGTTTGTGGAAACTATCATTAAATATTGGGCAAGAATTTTTTAACGTTCAAACGTTTTAGTTATTTTGTTTGCACGTCACATTAATGTTCGAACGTTATGTCTATTTACATGCGAACGTAAAAACTTTTAGCGCCAACGTTCGAACGTTATATCTACTTACGTGTGAACGTTAAAATTATTAGCGCCAAAGTTCGAACATTAAAGTTATAAAGTTCGAACGCTATATGTTAATTTGCATAAATTAACCATAATATATATTTTTTTAATATTAAGGTTGTATAAGCTAATATTAAAGAAAATTGAGAGTAGAAATTAAGCTACAATATATACATTAAATAATATTGTCCATTACATATGTCGAAAATAAAAAATAAAATATGATTAATTTTTACAAATGACATTTAGAACTGCTGGTTTACAAAAGATTGAAACTCCTCAGTCAATGTCTCAACCTTATTGTTTAGCACATCTACATGATGTGCAAGATGTGCGACAGCTTGATCTATATGTGCAATCTGTCTATCGATCTGTCGGTCTATATGCGCCTTCATATCTGTCATCACTGCATCAACCCAAGCAGGTTGCACATTCCCCGCAAATGCAACCGCCGGCTGCTGACTAGTACTTGCAGAGGGGAGAGCAACACCGGCTCCAGACTCGATCGGAGGAACAAGATCTGATATAGGACCAGACTGACACCAAGCTGCGCCTCTCTCCTTGTTGGAATATAGCATCCAAGATTGAACAAATGGAATTGAAGTCTAATGCAGCACGTGTTAAAATGAAAGAAGAAGAAGAGTTAGTTAGTTAGTTCGTCATTTTACTTCTTTCTTACTTATATAAATACAGAGTTCTATTTGTAATTAATTCATTCAGTTAATACACAATACTTCTCTCAGCTGCTAAGTTTGTTTCTTTTCATCCCGAGTCCCATTTTCTCGATTTCATCTGAAACTTAACATGGTATCAGATTGAGAACAATTTTTTTGCTTCCGCAACCTTCACTTCTTGATACGATTACAGAGTTCTTTCCTCCATTTTCTCTCTGTAATCTCCAGTAATTTTCTCTTGCATTTCTTGGAAATTTCAAGAAATGAGTTCTGATAAGGATGATGTATCTGTTCATTCCTCTCATCTTCGTCAAAATCCTTCAGATGATTCTTGTAGTCCATACTTTTTGCATCCAAGTGATAATCCTGGTGCGCTGCTTGTTTCAGAAATCTTTGCTGGTGATAATTACATCGCATGGAGTCGATCGATTACCATTGCATTAACTGTTAAAAACAAAGCTGCATTTATCGATGGATCAATTCTTGCTCCTTCTACTAATCAACGAGTTCTTCACACTGCTTGGCTGCGAGCCAATAATCTGGTACTTTCTTGGCTCATGAACTCCATATCGAAAGAAATACGAAGTAGTCTACTTTATGTTGCCTCTGCTGTCGATTTATGGAATGAGTTGAAGACCAGATATTTGATAAGTGATGGTCCTAGAGTTTTTCATCTTGAAAAATCTCTAAGTTCCATTACTCAAGGTTCTTTAACAATTACTGAATACTTCAGTTCGTTCAAGACGCTATGGGATGAATATCTCAATTACAAATCATTTCCTACTTGTAGCTGTGGGAAAATGGCTTCATGCACCTGCAATCTGTTTGATTTTTTGCTAATGAGACAACAATCTGACTATGTCTTAAAGTTTTTAGTTGGTTTAAATGACTCTTATGCTTCAATAAGAAGTCAATTACTTCTGTGTTCTCCATTACCAAGCATGGCAAAGGTATTTTCCTTGCTGATTCAAGAGGAGAGTCAATGATAGTTACACAACTTTGTTGAGCATGAAACTCATGCTTTATTGGTCAAGCAAACCAATCACCAGCCTAAATTCTCGAAAAACTAGCCAAAGAGATCCTCTCTGTACTGTACTCACTGTGGGTACGATGGACACACTGTGGATAAATGTTTCCAGTTGCATGGCTATCCCCCTGGTTGGACTGGACCTAAAGGAAAGCGCTACTCACCTACTGCAAATGCAGCTATTTCCAATGAAGAGGTCTGCATTTCCAACAGTAATGAGAACCAAAAGTTTTCTTTAACTCATGAGGAATTTACCAAACTTCTAGCACTTGCTAATTCGAATACTTCACCTACTCAAACAAATCCCACACCAGCTGTGAATCTTTCCACTTCTCACTTTTCTGGTAACCTTCTAACCTCTTCTTGTTTTTCTGCTTCTTCAATCCTAAAGCATGAAATTTCATGGATATTAGACACTGGTGCAACAGATCATATGATTTGTTCACCTCTTCTGTATTCTTTTACACCTAAACCCATTAATACTCTCATTAACCTACCTAATGGCCAATTAGTTTCTGCCAATTACATTGGTACCATTTGCCTTTCTGACACATTATCTTTAAATAATGTGTTATGTGTTCCTAGCTTTTCCTTCAATTTGCTTTCTATTTCAAAATTAACCAAAGATACTAATATCTCTGTCTCTTTCTTAAACTCTTATTGCCTTTTACAGGATCAATCAGCGAAAAGGATGATTGGGATTGCTCATGAAAAACATGGACTTTACCACTTCAAACAAGTCACTACCTGCACCAAGAATAAGTTTCATTCTCCACCTTTTGCTTCAGCTATTACCCAACACCATTTAGATATCTGGCATTACAGATTAGGTCATGTTTCTGCTTCCAGATTACCTTTTCTTAGACAATTAGAACCTTCTATATTTCTTGATTCAAATAATTTTTGTGATACATGTCATTTTGCTAAGCAAAGAAAGCTTTCTTTCCCTGTTTCTCAGACAAATTTAAATAATATGTTTAATTTGATACATTGTGACATATAGGGCCCTTTTGGTGTTGTCTCTTATTCTGGCTTCAGATTTTTCCTTACAATAGTTGATGATTTCACATGTTGTGTTTGGGTATATATGCTCAAGGCAAAATCTGAAGTTTCCTCCATCCTAAAAATGTTATGTAAAATGGTGGAAACACAATTTAGTGTTTCTATCAAAATTCTCAGGTCAGACAATGGGTCTGAATTTCTTCTTCCTCAATTCTATCATGATAATGGCATATTACATCAAAGGAGTTGTGTGGAAACTCCACAACAAAATGGTGTTGTGGAGAGGAAACATTAACACCTACTAAACACTGCTCGAGCTCTAATGTTTCAAGCAAACATCCATTTAACCTTTTGGAGTGATTGTGTGTTGACAGTAGCACACATCATAAATAGAATACCTACTCCCATTCTTAAAAATAAAACACCTTTTGAAATGCTCTTCCATAAAGCTCCTAATCTTTCTCATCTAAAAGTATTCGGATGTCTTTGCTTTGCATCAACACTTTTAAATCACAGGCATAAATTTGATTCTAGAGCTTCAAAGTGCTTATTCTTAGGATATCCCTCTGATATCAAAGGATACCAATTGCTAGATCTACACACAAACAGAATATTCATTTCAAGAAATGTAATATTCTATGAAAGCCATTTTCCTTTTAAAGCCCTCCCACCTAATTCTGAAGCTAATTCCTTTTTATTTCCACCAAATACTTCTGCTTCAGAATTTTCTTTCCTTTTTTCTGAAACTCCCTCAAATCCATCTTCCAATGAATCAAATCCACCAATTGAACAAATGTCAAGTACTGAACCACAGATTGAACTAAATAGTTCAAATGCTATGCCAGAACCAAACTCTTCTTCCATTGAATCAACTGTAAATACTGAATCCTCTAGTGATCAACATCCTCAAAATGTTGATCATTCTCAGCAGCTTAGAAGATCCTCAAGAATGAAACAAACACCTATATACTTGCAGGATTATTTTTTTGGTTCTGTCCAAAATGTTATACATGCAAATTCTTCATCTCCTCATGCTGCTTGTTCTCCTAACAAAGATATTTTCTACCCCATCTCTGACTTTATATCTACAAGTAGATTGTCTTCAGCTCATACAACCTTTTTAGCATCAATTTCAGCCTCCCGAGAACCCAAAACCTTTAAACAAGTTGTCCAAATACCTAAATGGCAAGTCGCTATGCAAAAAGAAATAAATGCCTTAGAGTTAAATAAGACTTGGGAACTTGTTACTCTTCCTAAACACAAACAGACCATAGGTTGCAAGTGGGTATTTCGAATTAAATATAGACCAGATGGTACTATAGAGAGACACAAGGCTCGGTTGGTAGCTAAAGGCTACAATCAACAAGAGGGATTGGATTTTTTTGACACTTTTTCTCCAGTAGAAAAGGTCACTTCCATTCAGTTGATCCTAGCCATAGCTGCCATTAAAAATAGGCATCTTCACCAACTAGATGTAAATAATGCTTTTTTACATGGTGACTTGCATGAGGAGGTTTATATGGCATTACCTCCTGATATGGCTCAAAAGGGAGAAAACAAAGTTTGCAAACTTCTTAAGAGTCTTTATGGCTTAAAACAAGCTAGTAGACAATGGTTTGAAAAACTGTCAACGGCCTTGCTTCAATATGGTTGTGTCCAAGGTACTTCAGATTCTTCTTTGTTCATCAAGAGGTCTGAATCATCTTTTATAGCTATACTGGTCTATGTGGATGATGTTCTATTGGCTAGTGATAGTTTGATTGAAATTCAACTGCTCAAAGATTTTTTACTAACAAATTCACAATTAAAGACTTGGGAGAACTCAAATATTTCCTCTGCTTGGAAGTGGCAAGGTCCAAGAATGGAATCTCAATATGCCAAAGGAAATATGCCCTTGATATACTTCATGATACTGGGTTACTTGCTGCCAAGCCTGCTGCATTTCCAATAGAGTCCAACCTTAAACTCACTGGAACAGATTCTGCTTTGTAGATAATCCATCAGCTTACAGAAGAATGATTGGACGATTGTTATATTTAACCCTCACCAGACCTAATCTTGCCTATTCAATTCAAGTTTTAAGTCAGTTCCTTGCCAAGCCAGCAATTAGTCATTATCAAGCAGCCACTAGAGTTCTTAGATATCTAAAGGCAACACCAGGACAGGGATTATTTTTTCCCTCATCATCAGAATTGCAATTGAAGGCCTTTTCAGATAGTGATTGGGCAGGGTGCATTGACACTCGAAAAAGTGTAACAGGGTTTGCTATTTTTTTAGGCAACTCACTGGTTTCTTGGAAGAGTAAGAAACAGGTAACAATAAGTAGGTCATCTGCAGAGGCAGAATACAGGGCCATTGCATCCACAACATGTGAAATCCAATGGCTTCTTTATGCCTTGCAAGATTTGGGCATTAATCACTCTCAATCAACAATGCTTTATACAGACAGCAAAGCAGCCTTATCCATAACAACAAATCATATTCAGCATGAGAGGACAAAACACATAGAAATAGACTGTCATCTTATCAGAGAAAAATTGCAGCAAAAAGTCATCAAGTTATTTCACGTTCCTTCAAGATTGCAGCTGGCCGATATATTGACAAAACCCCTTGGTTCTCTCCCATTTCATCATACTTTACGCAAGATGAACATCATTAATATTCATGTTCATCTTGAGGGGGGGTGTTGGAGTATAGCATCCAAGATTGAACAAATGGAATTGAAGTCTAATGCAGCACGTGTTAAAATAAAAGAAGAAGAAGAGTTAGTTAGTTAGTCAGTTATTTTACTTCTTTCTTGTACTTATATAAATACATAGTTCTATTTGTAATTAATTCATTCAGCCAATACACAATACTTCTCTCAGCTTCTAAGTCTGTTTCTTTTCATCCCAAGTCCCATTTTCTCGATTTCAACTTAACACTCCTGTCTAATGCTCCGATGGTGTGTGGTCATGTCGATGGGGCTCATCTGGTTTAACATCATTTCCTTCGCCTGGAGTGGCACTCCCCGGACTAGTAATAAGCGGCTGATGATGACTCTGTACGGGAGATTGTCCGTCGTAACGATGCTGACCTTGTAACGGATCCACTCAAATATAACGAGTGGCAAGTCAGTAGGCTCACCACGTGCCAAGCCAATCAAGAACTGTGCACGAGCCCGACTAAATGTGGTCTTATGTGCCACAGGGTCTAAATTTATTGAACAAAAATTTGCAATATGCAAAAGAAAGACAGCAGCTGATTCTGGCTGAAGGAGTTTGACCTATCGAGCTTTTGTCTTTGCCAATGAAGATGTAGAAATCCTGATCCCGCTCGTCATCACCAACCTCAGTAGCAATACCGTCACCCTCGGGCCGATCTTCTCCATGATTGCGCATAGTGTCAACAGGGCTCGTAGATGATGCAGAAGTGGCTGGATCTGCCTCAAATGTGCCCGAAGAAAATACAACTGCTGTGTCACTAGCTTGAGCAGCTGTCGCCTTAGGTAGTACATGTGGAATCTAGAGTAACTCGAAAATAACATCCGCCGAGAACTCAAATTGTACACCGCGTACAATGAGGATATGAGATGATGCATCGTTAGGCATGGTGGTCATCCCAATGTAAAACTTCCGAACCACTGAAGGGTAAATCTTTCCCCTCAATGTGCATATTGGGCCCTAGCCTCTCGTGATGAAGACGTCTCTTAGCATCTTCCGCTCCCAGCTGAGCTCATCAAACTCATTAATAAGTATATATCGTTCACCTATAACAGTTCGTGCCCCCAGCTAAGTAATGTCCGAATTGCCTCCATCCCTCCCTCATTTCCTAGTTGTCATATAGTGAGCCATATCCTGAAAAAAAAAATAGAAGTTATAACATTTTAAAAAATCATTAGAATTACATATATATACATATTACGACATATATGGATTATACACAAAATTAAAATATCATCATTATAAATTTACATAATTTTGACAGTAAATTTATTAAACAATTCCACTTTTCAATACCCAAAATAAAAATAATAAGACGAAATAATATGAAATCCATTTGATGGAAATACATTCGAACGTGACTAAATTGACGTTCGAACGATAAAAAAACATAATTGGAAATAGTTTACGTCCGAATGATTGTACATTCGCACGTAAATTAAAAAATTTGAACGTAAACCATCAACAATCGAACGATTATAGTTAAACTGGTAGAACGAATTTACGTCCGAATGTAAATTGAATGTAAATTCGAACGTAAATTCTATATAGACAAACGTTCAAACGTATTTAGATAAACATTCGAACTTAAATCAGATCCAAACGTCCTAATATTTAAGTTTAAACGTTTGATTTACGTTTGAACGTTTTATCCAATGTCATCTTTAAATGTTCGATAAAATACAGAATGAATCCAGTTGATTACGTTCGAACGTTCTAGTTTTAACGTTCGGACGTAATGAATTTCAAGCGTCACACGTTTGGACTTTTTTCTAATCGAAGAAGACGAACGGTTTATGTTTGGACGTTTTATCCAACGTATTCTTAAAACGTTGGATAAAAACGTTTGAATGTCAAAATTTACGTTCGCACATTACAATGTAACGTTCAAACGTAAAGAACGTAAAGAATTTATAACATTACACGTTCGGACGTTTCATTATAACGTTCAAATGTTACAAAACAGAATGGCTGAGTCACTTAGCCATTTCCAAAAGCTTCTAAACATGCATTTCGGGGCAAAAAGCAACCATAAAAATAATCTAAAGGCTATGGGGAATGTTTCTACGGTGGTATTTAATCCATTTACAACCAATGGAGGCCGGAAAATCAAGAAAAAAATCCAGCCTACGGTGGGTCGAATTTATTGGAAAGAACAACTCTACGGGGAGGGCACATTACCTTTTAGTGACGGTTGCTGTGCGTATGACGGCGACTGCGGCAGCGTGCGTGTGTGGCGGAGAGAACGACGTTTAGAGTGTAACGTGCGAGAAATGAGGAGGAAAGCCGTCGGGCATGACTTTATATATAGTTAACGTTCGAACGTTTACAATCGTACATTCAAACGTTATGTCAACATGCGAACGTATTATCTTATACGTTCGGACGTTAAGGCAATACGTCCAAACGTTAGATAAATGACATTCGAACGTTTTTTATAAATTATATAATATATAGTTATATATTATAGTTATATATTATAGTTATAATATATAATTATAATATATATAATATATAACTATAATATATAATATATAGTTATATATATTATATATAATAGTACTAATATATAATAACTATAGTATAGTATATATAACTATAGTATGTTATATATAAAATTTATTAAATATTATTTATTATAATATATATTATAGATACTATAGTAGTATATATATACTATATATAGACTATAGTAGTATATTATATAAGCCTACTATAATATATAATATATATATATATAGTGTAGTATATAATATATAATCTAGTGTATATAATAGTAGATATAAGTATATAGTATATATATGTACTATAATAGCACAACTCCATGGTGATCTACTTTTTATAATTAATCCTTTTAATAATAAATCATTAATTTCTTTTTTACAAAATTCTAATAATATTCGATATTCATTTGTATTGGCCTAGCTTTAGTAGGAATATTTTTTTCAGAAAAATCTTTTTCATAACCTAATTCAACTATGTGTTGTTTTCTATTCGAAAAGGCATTAGGTAAATTAGAGCATACTTCATTTTCAATTATAATTTTTCAACTAATTATAGTTGTTATAGTCTAATACTATAATATATATATAATATATTATATTATATATTTCAACTATAATATACTATATATAATATATAATTATATTATATTATTATATATATATTTCAACTATATAAATACATGATATATAATTTTATGTTCGAACCTTCATGTTATACGTTCAAACGTATTAGTAAAAGTGGTAGGATTTTTCCCGCTTAATCTGCGGAACCCTAAAATGTTTGAACGTTTTTCAATTACGTTCGAATGTTATATTAAATCCGTGGGCGGGATAATTTTACGGTCGAACGTATTGTAGAAAATTTGGGCGGGATAATTTAGGGTTTGAACGTTTATATATTTACGTTAGCGGGAGAATTGAACGTTCGAACGTAATTTAATGAACGTCCGAACGTTCAATGTATTAGAAGCAAAATATAAAACTTTCACGCACGGGAAAGCAAAATCATTCTACTTTCATCCCCGTGCGTGAAAGAGAGAGAGAGGGAGACAGTTTTAGAGATAGGGAGAGACGGAGAAGAGGAGGGTTGGAGTGAGAGAGGGTTAGATAGAGTGTTAGAGTGAGAGAGGGTTAGATTGAGTTAGGGAGAGAGATTTTGTGTGTATTTTTTTCCCCCAAGGAAAGTAAGGTAATATAATTTTCTACAAATCTATTTACAATTTACATGATATTTGTCAATTTTTTTTATATGTATTTAACTAGCTAGTATTGTGAATTTTTTGAAGGATTGTTTGTTGTGACTTGTTGAAAATTTGTGATTTGCAAGAGGAAGATATTTTGAGCACAAGGTACATATACTAAACTCTATTGTTACATTTTGTTGTAGATTTAATTTGTGATATGGATTGTGCTGTACCATGAATTTAAATGATAAATTGTTGTTATGTATATGTTTATTCTTAAAATTAATATGTTTTTGAAGTATATTATTTGTGAATTTACGTGTTTATTTGTGTAATATGTTGTGATTAAAGAATATATATATATATATAACAATATTAATGTATATATATAGTGTGATTATTTGTTGTGCATAGTAGATATTATATAATGGGAGGACTATATGCAATATATTTATTATATTTGAATAATAATAATTATTATAAGTTATAATATTATTTACAAATAATAATATGGAAATTATACAGTAATTTATATAATAAATAATATATACTAAGTGTCAATTATAATAATAATTATATAGTAAGAATTAAAATGTGTATTAGTAAAATTATCAATAAATAAGTATCTAAATTGTATAATAACAATTATACAAATGATCTTTATAAAAAATAACAACTAAAAATAACAATAATTTGAGGCACGTGGATGATGATTATGAGCGAGATGAGATGGAGGAGATGTTAAGTGACATTGGAGCTGAAATGTTTATGGATGAGGTTGACGAAAATGCCTCAAGTGGCCGAGGGAATGATTCTGAAAATTTTCCTACAATGTGGGAAGATGCAAAGCACGAGTTTTATCCAGGCTGTACAAAACATTCCAAAATATCATTTATTGTGCGGTTGCTTCACATTTAGTCATTGTGTGGGATGTCAACCAAAGCAATAAATATGGTATTAGACTTATTTAACGAAGTGCTTCCCGAAAGGTCAACATTGCCAAAGAACTTTTATGAAGCGAAACAGTTGAGAAATGGATTAGGGTTTGAGTATAAGTCCATACATGCATGCAAGAATGATTGTATTTTATTTTGGAAGGAGAACGAGGAAAAACAAGCATGTTCTGTATGCGGAGAGTCGAGGTGGAAGGGTAACAAAAGTGTGTCGGTTAAAGTCTTGCGATATTTTCCATTGAGGCCTAGGTTGCAAAGATTATATATGTGTAAGAAAACAGCTCACGATATGAAGTGGCACAAGGAGAAAAAAGTTAATAATGATGGATTTATGAGGCACCTAGCTGACTCACTTGCGTGGCAATCTTTTAATAATCAGTATCCAGAGTTTGGGATAGAAGCTCGGAACGTGCGCCTGGGACTCACAACCGATGGATTCAACCCTTTTGGAAATATGAGTACAAGTTATAGCACTTAGCTTGTAGTGTTGATTCCGTACAATCTTCCACCATGGAAGTGCATGAAGGCGCCTAACTTTTTGTTAACTTTACTTATCCCCCGCCCGAGATCACCTGGGAATGACATTAACGTATATATGCAGTCGTTGATTGAAAAGTTAAAAGAGTTATGGGAAACAGGCGTCAGAACTTATGATGCATCCACGTTGACAACTTTTCAGATGCAAGATGTGGTAATGTGGACGATAAATGACTTTTTGGCATGTGGGAATATTTCTGGCTGGAGTACTAAAGGAAAGTTAGCATGTCCGACGTGTAATAAAAAAACTACTAGTGAGTGGTTAAAATATTCTCAAAATTTATGTTTCATGGGTCATCGACGTTATCTACCTATAAATCATATATGGAGAACAGAATCCGCTAAGTTTGATGGGCGAGTAGAAGATAGAATTGCGCCAAATGAGTTGTCTGGGGAAGAGATACTGGAACAATTAGTACATGTGGCAGCGAACAATTTTGGCAAAGGTCGGGGAAAGAACACGAGAAAACGAAACGTAGCAGAATTGAATTGGACAAAACGTAGTATTTTTTTTGAGTTACCGTATTGGTCGTCCTGCATGTTGCGACATAGTTTGGATGTAATGCACATAGAGAAGAATATTTGTGATAATATACTGGGTACATTAATGAGCATTAATAAAAAGATGAAAGATACGATTAAGACAAGGAAATATTTCGAGAGAATGAAAATTAAACATAATCTGCATTTACGAGTGGAATGTGATAGGGTGGTCATGCCGCATGCATGTTTTACGATAACAAGGGAGGAGAGGATGGACTTCTGCAAATGATTGCAAGGTGTAAAGCTGCCAGATGGTTATACTTCAAATATCAGTAGATGAGTAAGCCCTGATGACTGAAAAATTGGTGGATTGAAAAGTCATGACTGTCACGTATTTTTGTAGAAGTTATTACTGGTGGGAATTCGTGGAAAGCTAACATCTGCCGTACGTGTCGCCATAACCGAACTGTGTATGTTTTTTAAGGATTTGTGTGCTCGAGTAGTAAATTGAGATATGCTGCGGAAACTGGAAGAAGACATTGCTACTATACTATGTAAATTTGAGCAGATCTTTTCACCATCATTTTTTGATGCCATGGTCCATTTAGCAATACATTTACCCCGGGAGATAATGTTGGGTGGACCAATGCAGTTCCGTTGGATGTATCCAGTTGAAAGATATTTAGGTCGACTGAAGCGCACTGTTGGGAATAAAGCCAGAGCTAAGGGTTCAATAGCAGAGGTCTATATACACGATGAATGGTTAACATTTTGCTCTTTATATCTTCGTGGTGTTGAGACACGATTTAATCATCAAGAACGAAATGTTGATCTTGCTGCTCTGCCTCCTCGTGAGCTATCAGTGTTTTCTTAGAATGTACGACCCTTAGGTAGACAAACGAGTTACGATTTACTTGATACAAAGTTAGGTAAAATTCGGTGGTACTTGCTAAATAATTGTCAGGAGATTGATTACTATCTCAGGTATGTCATTGTAAAAGGTTTAAATAATTCTAGAGATAATGAGGTTAACTATAACTGTTGTTACGTAAAATACTATGATTTTGCACTTATATACAGTGAGCACATGGACAAACTTAAGACGGAAGGCGTAGAGAATATAGTGGCAAGACACTGGATGGTTTGAACAACGTGTATGAACTAAACTCTATATAATATGTTAGATTATGAAAGTTTTAATTCTAGGTAATATTTAATAAATAACATTCTTTCAATTGTTAGATATTGGAACAACGTGCTCGTGATCCCGGATCAGTCTCTTTTGATTTGTATGCATTGGCCTGTGGTCCCACAAATAGAGCACTTCAATACATTGCATGTATGGTTCGAGGTTATAGATTCCATACTCTGGACTGTGAACGTAATAGAAAGACTCAAAACTGTGGTGTGTTGGTCGAGGGGAGTCATGGAATAGAGGATATTGATTATTATGGTGTCATTCGTGATATTATCGTATTGAAATATCTGGGTGGGTCTATAACATATGTCTTTAAATGTGATTGGTGGGATCTAGGCGGTGGTCGGGTTTCGATATATAGGGATAATCATTTTACGAGTGTCAATACTACATCTAAATGGTATGAAGATGATCCATTCGTATTGGCTTGTCAAGTTACTCAAATCTATTACTTGATTGATCCAATAAAAAGTGCTGATGAAGATAGTGGAGAGATAACTTGGCGAGTCATACAAAAATTTGTCTCTCGAAATATATATGAAGTAGGAACGAGTGCAGATTACGAGAATAGTGGAGATAAACATGACACTCCGAATGTAGAGGCCTACCAGCAAAATGGAGGGGGTATTAACTTATTTGTTGACCTTGGTGCACTCGAGTTGCTCCCCTTATGTAGAGATGACGTCTCACTCGTCCATCTCGACTCGTCTATATTAAATTATCATTCAATTCAAAAAAGTGAGAAAAACATAGAAAAAGAGTTCGAAGAATAAGATAAAGAAGAATCCAGGGGGGAAAGTGGATAAGGAGGACGAAGAAGAGCTTGATGATGATGACGAAGATGTTATAGAGAGAGATTCTGAAACAGGCATGGAAAATACATCCGAAGATGAAGACTAAAAGTACTAAAAACTTTATTCATATAGGTGAGTATAGAATTTTATAATAATAATTAATTTATTCTAATTAAATTTTTTTGTTATATCTAATCACTTTCAAGTATGTCGCCAAAAAGACAGAGAAGAAATGTGCCTCCTCCACCAAGTCCAAGTCCTGAACTCATTGAGGACTCCCCACCTGAGGAGTCCGTTCCTGAAGATGAAGTTAACACTACAGAGAACGATGTACAGTCGACACCTACTAGTAAGGAAATGGCATTGATAATTAATTATATAATTAATACTTTTGTCTCAATAGCTATATATATATATAACTATAAAAATTATACTATCATCTATTAGTTGATGCATCCACTCGTCGCGGTCGTGGCTATACACACGGCATTTTATGCGTACTCCTGGCGAGATGTACCGAATGAGATTAAGGAACACATTCGGAGTCGTGTGCTGGTGAGTTTACTTTAACAGTTCATTTTTTTCACCTATATTAGTATATCATATTTTTAACATAATTAATTTATAACTAGGATGAATTTGATCTCGACTTTGGTAGTAGCGAGGATTTGAGAACTATGAATGACTTAATGGCTACACTATTCTGACGTCACAAGGGACGATGTCACGACCACTTCAAGAAGTTTGAGACGTTTGAAGAGGCTGTACAGTCCCTTTTCCAACAGATGAAGTTAGACGACTGGATAAAGTGTTGTGATCTTTTTCCCTCTTCAGAATATCAGGTATTCTAGATTTATTTTTTTTAATTATTTACATTTATATTTGTTATTTATATTATATGTATAAACATGGTATTACAATTAACATTATTAATTATTTTTGTAGCACTTAAGTTCTACAAATATACATAATAGTTCCGCTCTGACTATTCACCATCATGCTGGTTCAAGATCATTCCATCGAATTGCTGAAAAAATGGTAATTAATAAACTATATAATTCATTTATTTTCCTGTTATTCTTTTATATAAGTACTAACACTATCTTTTTCAAATTGCAAATGTCGTTTTGTTATAAACGTGATGATTCTGAAAACTTTTCCCTCGTTCATATCTATGCTGCTATTCACACTAATGAGCATAGTGAGTGGATGGATCTTGCCGCTGCAATTAATTATGTAAGTGGTGTTCCTTTTGTTAAATAAATTATGCAACATGTGGTTAAATTATTTTTTATTTGTATTTCTTTTAATACGTTACTTATTGTGTGTTTTGATCTTTCAAATTCCATGAAAAAATGATGGAAATACGGTAAGCTTCTGGAGAATTCTCTCCTAGTGACATAAACATTTTCACACAAGTGCTTGGGCCTAACTCTAGTATGGCAAGAGATTTGGGACGATCTTTCAAGCATTCCGGTTCATCCTCCTCAATCTCATCGATTTCACAAATTAATAATCTTACCAAAGATTTAGAAGCTGCACAACGCGATAATGAGTATATGAGGTCTAGAAAACAAGAGTTGGAGTCCCTCTTAGAGCGACAGTCTCATTTAGAGACGCGTTTGCAGGACTAACAAAGAGACTAGGAGGAAAGAATACGTAGTGAGGTCCAAGAGTAAGTGCAGCGGGAGATGATGCTGCAAATGGAGTGTGTTATGTCATTGCAACAGAATCGTGCTGGACGAGGAAAGAACAAGAAATAAATTTTATTAGTTTATTAAATTTTTAATATCTAATTTGAAAACAATTTCAAACATTGTTGGTTGTTAAATATGTAATGTAATAAGATACAATTGGTATAATTGGTATGTTTATTAATTGGATGAGTTTAGTATTTTTTATATGTACATTCGAATGAAAATAAAATATGTTTGAACAGTATTCCACATTCGAACACACGTTCGAACGTAACCACACAAAATAATAACAAAACGTTCGAACATTCACACCGTCAAATGAACATAACATTCAAATGTTTAAACGTTTAACATTCCAAACATTCGAACGTACCTATTGCGTTCGAACTCTAGTTTCTTAACATTCGAATGAACATCCGAACATTATGATACAGACATTCAGACATTGGTTTGTTTACGTTGGAATCTAAATTCGAACGTAATGTTCGCACGTATAAACGTTCGAACATAAATATGATACGTTTGAACTATAATCAACAAACGTTACATTCTCTCATTCAGATGTCAATTCGTCTAGTTTACATTCGAACGTTATATTTTACGTTCAAACGTAATATTCTGTGATATATTCTAACCTTAACAGAAAATAAAACGTTCGAACGTTCTTTCAAACAGCACATCACCAACCGTCACTAAAAATATTTTTAGTGACACTTGTACAGTAAATTGTCACAAAATGTATTCTATGACGCACATTATGTGACGGTTTATGACCGTCACCTAATGTATTTCATGACGTCTTTTCCATTTCCTGTGACAGTTTCATCTGTCACTAAATCCAATTTTTGTTGTAGTGATCTCTTTTCAAGATGATCACTCTCTTAGTATTATTCACTTTTCTCACCTTTTTTTGGTGCTAGTATGGTTGGTTTTTCTTCATTATATATTCAGTACTTCTTCCTAGGTTGTTATTCGACGATGATAATCTAGCATGATTCTCAAGCTTTATGCCTTGTGATATACTATTTGTACACAAGAATTTCCTAATGCCTAGACCAGTTTGTTGGTAGTCAATGAAATGCTGCATGGGTCCTTCGCCTTTGAAGTTATTAACTTTTGAGCCGAATGGTTGACAAGATATAAACATGTTATGATATTAGTTTGTAATTGCTGGTCAATGAACTCTGACTCAAATGGCATTTCCTTCTCTTGTAAAAGCAAGGTGAAGGGTGAGATCATGGGTTCAAAAGTTCTCATTTTCATGTGTAACTTTCCTTTAAAAAAACATGTAACATATTTGACGGATGAACTTTAACTCAAAGGGCACATTCTCCCCTTTTAGGATAAAGTTATGGATTCAACATTTTTGCATGTCTATAAATTACTAGTAAAAATGTGTAACATGTTTGTATGGTGGCACATTGTTTATGCGAGTGAGGTGAATTGCCATTAAGTTTTCATGCATATGAGTATTCATTACTACAACATTTGGATAGGGAAGGAGTTCTGAAAATAATATATTAATATTTTCAGGTGTTGTATTTTCTTTGAAAGGAAAAAACTTTTCTTACATATGCCTTTTGGTAACTCTGACTTTGTCAAATAAATTAATCCAATATCCACTTGAGATTTTCTTGTCACTCATCCAAAAAGAAACATAAGTGGTGATTGGATTTTATTCACACTTTGTCCGTGGCATGTATAATAGAAGAGACTAGACTTGAATTATAGAGTAAAAAGGCTGAATAGCACTTTGAACACTTCTTAAGAGCTTCAGAATAAAAAAATTAACGGTTGGGGTCCAGTCAATATCTCCACTAGTTGTGCCTTGCATATCTACGTCCTCAAGGTTTGTCTATGAATATGCTCAAAGAATTACATTTACTAAATCCAGTGGTTCACCATGATTTAATTCTCTGCACATTGCAGACGAATTGTTAAAGTGGTTGCAACTGCTAAAAATCCAAGAATGTCATTTGAATCCATGGCTTTGAAGCCTCATTTGCACCCAACCTATGTTTTGAAGGGAGTCATCAAGTTAGGATGCCTGGGGTCAAGGTTATCTTCTAAGTGGTTTCAATGATTATAAAATTTTGTCTTGTTTGTGTTGAGGCAGAGTTCTTTTGTGTTAAGAAATAAATTGGTAGAATAATTCCACATATTTCTCATTGATCTCATATACAAATATATAGACATGTTTGATGAGTTATACATGGAAAGAAATATAAAAATAACTATACAGAAAAATCGTGTATATGTCAAAAAACTAAATTGGCGAGATTGCTAAAATCATGGGATTTGCTAGCTGTAATACTCCCCCTCAAGTTGATGCATGAAGATCTGTAATGCCCAACTTGCGAGACAAATTATGAAAGAGATCAGAACCCAGAACTTTGGTGAAGATATCAGCGATCTGCTCAGAAGATGGAAGATGAGCGGTGGTGAAGAGACCAAAGTGGAGTTTGTCACTGACAATGTGGCAGTCGATCTCAATGTGCTTGGTGCGCTCATAAAAAACTGGATTGTGAGCAATATAGAGGGCGGACTGATTGTCACAATAGAGGTCATGAGAGCTGTGTGTGAGATGCCGAGGTCATGAAGGAGCTGTTGTAACCAGACTAGTTCGCATGTAGTGACAACCATGGCGCGGTATTCAACTTCTGTAGAGGAGCATGTGACAGTAGTCTGTTTCTTAGTGCGCCAGGAAATAGGGCTAGAACTAAGTGTAATGAAGAAACCAGTGGTAGAGCACCGAGTGGTGGGACAACTGGCCCAATCAGAATCTGTGTAAGCACTAACATGAAGGTCATTGGAGGAAGAGAAAAAAATGCCTTGCCTTGGAGTGCCTTTAATGTAGCAAAGAACATGAGTGGCAGCGGTCATGTGTGGAATCCGGGGAGCATGCATGAATTGATTGAGAATATTTACCGCAAAAACGATATCCGGTTTGGTGATGGTAAGATAAATGAGATGCCCAACTAACCGTCAGTAAGGAGAGGGATCAGGGAGAAGTTCACCAGTGGTGTCGTTGAGCTTCAGGTTCTGTTTAATAGGAAAAAGGGCAAGACGAGAACCAAGTTGGCCACTGTCAGCAAGAATGTCTAAGGCATATTTTCGCTGATTAAGAAAAATGCCTGAAGAGGATCAAGATCGAGCAATTTCAAGTCTAAGAAAATATTTGAGAGGGCCGAGATCCTTGGTTTTGAAGTGAGTAGAGATAACAGACTTGAAATAAGTGACCTAAGAAAGATCATTGCCGACAACCAAGATGTCATCAATATTAATAAGAACAAGGGTGAGACTGGTAGCAGTGATCAAGGTAAAGAAAGAGTGATCGGCCTGGGATTGAACAAAACTTGTAGTAAGAAGAACAGATGTTAGCTTAAAAAACTAGTTTCAAGAGGCTTGCTTGAGGCCATAGAGGAATTTCCTGAGGCAACATACACATGTCTCCCCCTTAAGACAATAACCGGGTGGTGGGATCATGTAAACTTCTTCATCAAGTTCACCATGCAAAAAGGCATTGTGAACATCCATTTAGTGAGTAATCCAATTTTTAGTGGTGGCAATGGCTAGAACAAAGCGGACTGTGGTCATCTTGGCTACAAGAGCAAAAGTTTCATGATAGTCGAGACCTTCCACTTAAGTGTATTATTTGGCCACTAGACAAGCTTTGTAGCGCTCAATAGTACCATCGACTCAGAGTTTGGTCTTGAAAACCTACTTGCAACCAATAGGTTTCTTACTCGAAGGAAGAGATTTTAGTGTCCAAGTGGAATTTTCTTCAAGGGTAAGGAGTTCAAAGGCCATAGCTTCACGCCAGTGAGAGTGGTGAGTAGCTTCAAAGTAACAATTAGGTTCAACAGATGCAGTAAGGGCAATTAAGAATGAATAATGAGCAGGAGAAAAACGAGAATATGACAGAAAAGTAGATAAGAGATGAGAAGTACCTGAGGACTGTGCAGTGGTCGAAGAAGCAATGGACTCTATGGGTATGGTAGGACAAACATAATCAAGGAGATATGCAGGACAAGTAATGTTGTGGCAAGGACGTGAAGAAGTAGGGACGGTGGGTGCAGGGTCTGAAGGGATGATCGAGGAAGGGTTGGAAGGAGAAATGGGTTATGGGATAGGTAAAGGAAGAATGTTCGACCTGGGTGTGTGAGACGGCACAAAATATTGAAAAGGAAAGTGCTTTTTATGAAAAGTGACATCACGTGAGTAGAAAATGGTGTATGTGTCAAGGTTATATAACTTATAAGTTTTACGATTGTTAGTGTGACGCCCCCAAATTCCGCTTGGGATTGAACGGACATTTGAAGCGTCGAGACATGCAACACAAGGTTACCTGCCCCCGTTCATGACATATAAGATGCAATGTTGCTAACATGCATCTAGCATTATGCAATATTCGCAGCGGATAATTTTTTTCTTTAGCAATACTATGCACCAAACTAAAAATATCCCAAATACTTGAAACATATTTCATACATAAAAACATACTAAAAAGCCGTGATCACTACACTAGTCCAAAATGGTTGTGATCAAAAGAATACTTGAGATACAACTCCAAAAGTACAAGCATTAACCTAAGTTAAATACTATACCATCATCAACATCGCACCGTAGCCTAGATGACCGTATTCAGATGGTCAGATTCCAATTCTTCTTTGGGTCCTGTAACAAGATCTACCATTCGGGGGGAATGGTAGTTGGGACTACCACAGTGAGATTTGATTACAAATCTCAGTAAGTTAACATAAAACTCACACACAGGTTAAAGATGCATGCATGGCAGTAAAAGCATAAATGCATAAGTAAAGTCGTACATAAGCATAGCATAACTTGACATATAACATGACATAACCAGAACTTAAACGTGAACTGAACTTGACTTAACATGACATGAACTTGAGTTTAAAACATAACATGGACTTGAAATGTAGCATGAACGTAAACATGCATAACATAAATATGAACTTGAAAATAACATAAACTTGAACATATCATGACATAAACGTGAACTTGAGACATACTGTAAACGTGAACTTAACATGATGTGAACATGAACTTGGAACATAACTTGATCATGAACATAACATGTACGTGTACATAACAAAACATGAACTTGATCTGAAACTTGACTTATCATGCACTTGATCTGAAACTTGACTTAATACGTACTCCACAGTTGTTGTGGCCCCACGTATTCTACGTGTCACAATTGCTGTGTCTCACGTAGTGTATGCTCCACAGTTGTTGTGGCCCCATACTTCATGCTCCACAGTTGTTGTGGCCCCATGAATACACGTAACATAAAATATAATACGTACTCCACAGTTGTTGTGGCCCCACGTATACACGTAACATAAAAAATAATACGTACTCCACAGTTGTTGTGGCCCCACGTATACACGTAACATAAAAATATAATACGTACTCCACAGTTGTTGTGGCCCCACGTATATACGTAACATTAAATATAATACGTACTCCACAGTTGTTGTGGCCCCACGTATTCACGTAACATAAAATATAATACGTACTCCACAGTTGTTGTGGCCCCACGTATTATACGTAACATAACATGTCTTATCTTTCTTAATGCATGAGATATTATTTAATATCATATACTTTTCTAACATGGCGTATACTTGTAAATGGCACAATATGATTTAATCATAACATTTCATGGCATACTTAACATGGCATACTTATAACATACATCATTGTATGACAGAAAAGATTATGTAACAGATAATTATTCATGAGAGATTAAATCATACGTAACAGATAAACATATAATGACATAGCATGACATGGCATATACGATAACATACATACATAAATTGTAGTTCCCTTACCCATCACACATACACAATAAACTGATAGTAAGTTAGAGGCTAACTTACCTCGATCGTCGCGTTCTATGAGAAAAGGGCGCGAAACACGAGGAACTGCACAACAGCTGGAAGAGGAACACTCAAGTCCTTAAGATTTTCACTTCTGAACTCAATTGTCATATTATGAGCACTTGCAACACCACGGCAACTTGAGGTTTCACTATACTCAGAAGAGATAATTTGACTTCATAAAGCCTTTGCACTAAAACAAGTTCATTAAAATTATCAATAATAACCAACAAACAATTCCTTTCTCAATCCATATACTCTTAGCCATAGTCAACCACAAGATGACACCAGTCACCCCAGACTATAATCCATAACACCACTGCTTCGGGACACTGTCATACAGTTTCCCAACACTACACCATGCTCTACACTTCTCTGTTACGCCATCCAACCCTTCGTGACACGCCATCCGGTGTTTCACGACTTAATACAGAGTACACTCACGTGAACTCTCTTCCATCCACACTACAAAACCCATCACTGCGATACACGTCTCACAGTGCATCGCTACGCGACACGGAGTACGCACTACGCGTACTTCCTTCGCTACAACACTCATCAACACGATGCACATCACACGATGCATCGCCATACAACACGGAGTACACTACATGCGTACTCCCTTCCTTCTACGACACACATCATTACAGCGCACGTCGCGCGGCGCGTCGCTGCATTACACAGAGTACGCTACACGCGTATTCTCTTCACACAACCCGCCGTATCACATCTACGGCATCCATCTCACGCCTATACTTCACAGCACAGTCCACAAAATACACAATCAAACTCAACACTTCACAACCACACTTCCCTTCACAACTACGCAACGAACTCCACAAATACAACTACACAATTCACAAACCAACCAACTAACTATTTTAAACGTAAAATAACTAGAGATAGAAGGTTATACCATCGACGGGATAACCCGTGCGTCGCTCGTTGTTCGTCACGAACATGCGTCGGAGGAGCGTACGTGGCGGTACGGTGTCTGTCCACCACATAAAGTGGTAGTTTGGGCTTGAGAAAGGCTAGGCGTGGTCTTGGAAGACTCACGGTCGCCTCGTGGTGGTCAAAGGTGGCGGAGCACGGCGGCGTCACGCCGTGAATAGTAACTCCGAACGGTGAGCGGAGGAGACGCGAGGTAGCGAAAAGCCATAGAACTTCATGGAAAGCTAGGGAAAGGTAAAGGAACATGTGGTGGAGCTGTGGTGGTGAGGTGGTGGTCGGACGGTGGCTAACGGCGGCGGATCGGCCGTTTGAAACCATTTTTGGCCTTGGAGAGTGAGGGAGAGTGTGAGCTCTACGAAGCTCCGTTGGCCATGAAATTTCTTGGAGAGGTTCATGAGGATGAGAGGAACAAGATGGTGGTGGTGAAACACCACGGGTGGCCGTGTACGGCGGCGCACGGTGGTGCAACCGAACGGGTGTTTTGAGAAACCCATATGAAAAAAGTGAGAGTTTGGGAAAAAGAAAGACATGGGGAGGAAGCCCTTGATGAGGTGAGTCCAATGGTGGTGCTTGGTGGCTGATTTGGCCGTGTATGGTGGTCCAAAATGGTGAAAAACCTTAAAAACCCATTTGTTTGGAGGCGAGAGTGGCGGCTAACGGTGGCTCGGATGGAGGTGAAACTTGGAGGGGATGTTCACCGGTGAGAGGGGAAGAAATCTGGGTGGGTGGTGTAGTCCACGCCGCCGGCGAGCGGCGGTTCTGGGCGGAGAAAGAAATCGGCAACAGGGGAGAAAACAGGGCAGGGGCAGCAACTTCCGGCGGCTCTCGGAGACTAACGGCTGGTCCGATGGCTCTGAAAATTGGAGGGGATGAACTTTGGTGAGAGAGGAAGAGAATGGCGGGGACGGTGTACGACACCTCCACCGGACGGCGGAGAAACGGGCGGTCAAAGGGGCGGCGACGGTAATGAGACAAGAAGGAAGAGAACGGTAAGAGAGAGAGAAGGAGAGGCCGGTTTAGTACACCACCGGCGTGGTTGGACTCGCCGGAGGGAGGGGGAGAGGCCGGAGTGGGAGGTGGGGTCCGGCGGCCGGAGGTGGCGCCGGCTGGAGCTCAAACCCGAACGGCAATGGTGGAGAGTTCACGCATCCGTCGGCCAAAGAGAGAGAAAGGGAGAGAAAAAAAGAAAATAAAAAGAAAAAGAGAAAAAGTGAAGAGAAAAAAGGTAGGGCCAGAGTATATCGCTTCAATTCTACATTTCGGGATCCTCAAATAAACCAACAGTGAGTTAAAACACTGATTAAAAACGCTTAAATGTCTTATTTTAAATAAAACACTTTAAATAAAACACTATGATGAATTAAGGTAGAATATTATTTTATAAACTAAAATTTATAAAAATAATATTTCTTCATCATTATATAAAAATGATAAAGTACCGTTAATTAATCAAAGTGCATAAAACACTTAAATTTAAATAAGAATTTTCAACGTAAAATTAAACCTCTTAATATCTTAAAACAATTAAAATATTTAATCTAAATAAATATCCACAATTATAATATTTTCAGAACTCATTAAATTATTATAATTGTGCTACTTTAAAAACAAGCTTATTTAATACTTTGAAATTCGATGGATAAGATCCGGAAAAACGCCATCGAGGTACAACGCTTAGGATAGAACTGTTCATGATTTTACAGCTGTCGGTGAAGAACAAATTACGTGATTTACGGAAAAGATAATCTATACGCGTGATTCCAGATGAGGGTAAAGACAAGAGAGATGTGATCGCTGTCGGGAAATAATCCAAAACTGATAATTTTAGCGGGCTGTTACAGTTAGGATAGCCAAGAAAGACACAATGGGATGCTCTGGGTGAAAATTTATCACGATGAGTAGTAAGATTATGAGCATAGCAAAGGCAACCAAACATACGGAGGTGGGTGTAGGCTGGTGGAGTGTTGAGAATAAGTTGAAAAGGGGTTTGATTATGGAGAGAACAACTAGGAGTTCTATTGATGAGGTATGCAGCAGTAAGAACACAGTCTCCCCAAAATTTAAGGGGAAGAGATGCCTGAAAGCGAAGGCTGCGAGCAACGTTCAGGAGATGCCGATGTTTACGCTCTACAACACCATTTTGTTGAGGAGTTTCAACACAAGTATGCTCATGAATGATGCCGTGATTATGAAAATAAGTTTGGAGATTATGATAAAGAAATTCTTGGCCATTGTCGGTACGGATAATTTTAACCGTTGAGTTGAATTGAGTTTTAACAAGTGCGAAGAAATGCATGAAAAGACTAAATATTTCATATTTAAAAAACATTAAATAAATCCATATAGGTGAAAAATCATCAACAATAGTCAAAAAATAATGGGCACCACAAATAGAAGTAGTGTAATAACCACCCCAAATATCACAATAAAGGCGATTAAAAGGGGTCGTATTTTTATTAGCATGATTTTGAAAAGATAAGCGAGTGTGCTTAGAACGAGCACAAATATCACAATGAGAAAGAGTACATAGACTATCAAAAATATTAGAAATAGTAAAGCTGAAAGGATGACTTAGACGTTGGTGCCAAAGGGTCTTATTATCAAGGTTGTGAATACAGAAAGCAGCAGATTGTTAGGGCCGAAATATATAGAGCCCATTGCAAGCTTCACCCGCTCCAATCAGCCTCTTTAACTAAAGGTCCTGAAAAAAACATTTAGAAGATGAGAAAATAACTACACAAGATAAATTATTAGTAAGTTAAGGGATGGAAAGGAGATTATAACAAAGGTGGGGATATAAAGGACATTTGGGAGAATGAGATGTTTGGATAAAGAAATAGAGCCGATGCCTTCAACATGAACAATTTATCCCTTGGGTAATTGGACCATGCGAGCCGTGGGTGGCTGTCGAAGGCTCGAGAAGAAGGATCGGCAGTGGTTCATATGGTCACTAGCGCCACTGTCGATTATCCAGTCCATCGTGGAGTCGAGAGAACAAGGGAGGGTTGAAGAGTTACCCACAAAATTAGCCATCGGAGGTGAAGGCCAAAGACAGTTCATGAGTTGCTGGTAGTTTTCTGGCGAAAGGCCCGGAACTGGGCTTGAGGTGGATCCGGCAAGATTGGCAGCAGCAGTAGTAGCAGATGGTTTGTCAAGAAGTAAGGGTTGGTGTTGATGACGAGGTTCACATCCAGGATGGTATCCACCAAGAAGCCAACAACAATTACGCAAATGACCATCTTTCCCACATTCGGTGCACTTAAGGGGTGGACAACTAGTGTGCGAAGTCCAAGCAGCAAGTGTAAGATTTTCGGAGGGTGTATGAGAAACTTGGAGAGGACGTTGATGTTCCTCTTGGAAGAGGATTGAGAAATTTTTGTTCAGAGGTGGGAGATGATTAGTGGCGAGAACTTGGGTTCGAAGAGCAGGGAATGAGTCGTTGAGTCCCAGTAGAAATTGGAACACACGTTCATCCTCAACTCTCTTCTCCAAGGTGCTGGCATTGGTTGGTGGTTGGAGATTGCCCAATTCATCCCAGAGTTGTTTGATGTTATTGTAGTAGTCAGGTATGGAGAGTTGGTTTTGATGGAGATTGGAAATTTCTCGTTTGAGATGGAAGAGACGGGCGTTGTTACCATGGCAAAAACGAGACTCAAGATTGAGCCATACATCTCGAGGGTCATTATGGTAGTCCAGAGAATTGGCTAGGGAATGGGTTATGGTGTTAAGAATCCAAGTGAGGACCATATCTTTGGTCCTGCTCCATTGGGCATAGTCGGGTGAGGTATTAGTAGGTGCTTTGAGAGTGTCGTCAACAAAATAGAGTTTATTTTTGGCATTGAGGGCTCGGCGAAGTGCATGTTGCCATTTGGGAAAATTATCTCTAGTGAGATGACCGGACACGAGGATAAGATTTGGAGAATCAGAGGGATGGAAAAGGTATGTGGGGGAAATTTGGGAAGCATTGTCGGAGGAAGCCATGGCAAGGTAAAGGTATGTCAGGAACGATTTTTGGCTGATACCATGTCAAAAAACTAAATTGGCGAGATTGCTAAAATCATATGATTTGGTAGCTGTAATAATGTAACGATTTTCATGCTTTTTAACATAGGAAAGACTCCTATAAGTAGCATTCAATAGTTTAAAATATCTGACAATTTGTTCACATTATTTTGCAGGGGATGTGACTAACATGGCCACCATTGCTGTGACATGGAAGTGTAAGCTAAGTTCTTGGCAAAGGAAGATGGGTTCATTGCTGGCCTTACACTTGCAGATATGGTATTTCATGAGGTTGACCCTTCTCTAAAGGTACTGGATTGCAAAATTCAACATTTTTTGTTTGAGTTGTCTGCATGCTTGAACATTATTAATAGACTGATAGGTCTCGCTACAGATTAAGAGCCTGTTTGGGGTTGCGGTGGAAAGTCTAAAAAGTGCTTTAAAATGGTCTAAAGTACTTAAATGATAAAATTTACATGTTTGGTAATTTTATATTAAAGTACTTTTAAACAAAAAAAAAAAAAGCTAAAAAAGCACGTTTCAACAAAAGCATCAAAGTGATGCTTTTTGTTAGAAGCACTTTGCAAAAAGTAAGTCCTATTTTTCCGTGACATGTATATTACGAAAAAATCCTCACTATTTTACCACAACGACAACTTTGCCCCTCCCCTTCCCCTCTCTCTCTCTCTCTCTCTCTCTCTCTCTCTCTCTCTTTCTCTCTCGGACTCCGAAGACCTTCACACCTTCAACTTTCAGATAGAGTTGAAAATTTTCAGATGGCAGTTTGTCTTCAACTTTTTTTTTTTTTTTATAACACCGAATCTCAGAGAGCTAATAAATTTGGAATTTGCAGACAATAACATGACTTGAGAGATTCTCAAAGAGATAGGAAACCTCGTGAATCCTGGCAGCTTGAGCGTGATTATATTGCTCTTTCACTTATGCATAGTTGAAATTATTTTCATTCAATTATAATTATTGAAAAATCTATTAGACTATTTTCGTTATTATTTTATTATAATATTTTATTTCTATCAAGAATATACCCTTTTGTGTCATTTATATCTTAAAAAGTACTTTTTAAATTCGTTTCCAAACAAATTTAATATATTTAAAAGTGTTTTAGACATACAGATCCCAAACAGTAAATAGCTTTTTAATAGAAGAGCTTATTACGGTAAGCTCTAAACTATAAGCCTTAAGCTAAAAGTAATATTTTCTACCACAACTCCAAACATGCACTAAGTTTAAGTAGACGTTCTCTTCGGGTGAGAATTTACCACACTTTAGATAATTTGATAAATTCTTGGCTGCTTAAATAAGCAAGCCACGTACAAGAATGCCGAAATGAATGACAACATGCAACTGCTAATAGCTAGTAACCGAAACCCATTACGAGCACAAAGACGCGTAACAACAGAAAAACAGAGCACACGAAAATAACATGCAGAGAACAGAGTACACGTACTGATGAACGAAACAAATATGCAGAAAACATCTAACTGCCACTGACCCAGTCCACGCAGCGTGATCTTCTCGTTTCTTCACGTGCCAATGACCCAGTCTACCGCACGGTCTTTTCACGTATGTCCAACCTCGCTGCATGCATGCCGAACACGTTCAAGCCTCACTCTTTGATACTTGGGGTTCGGCTTTGAGTTTCTCTTAGACTTACGTGGCCTATCATATACATTTTAATTTTAGATGGAGTGGTCTCGGAAAGATAGAGATTACATTCATAAAGGACTGCAGTTTGGGAAAAGTTTATGACAAGCCTAGAAAATTGAATTAATTGTAGCAATTTAGAATTCCGTCGGGAGATGTTTCTAATCCTTATTCATGTGCAGGACTGGCAGTAGTCTGGCACATAGCATTGTTGTAGCCTAAAGGATAGAACTAAACTTTACGCAGAAGATGAGCGGAATAGCCACTTTAACAAAGGTGTCACTTTTGCAGTAGTTTGAAAGTTGCTATAAATCTGTACCTGCATTTTTAGTCCTGCTTATATAAGTTGTAATTATAAATTGGAAGCATAGGAAAATCACTAGCCTTTTGTAGCCGAATTATAGTACCTTCCCCATAAATGAAGAAAGAAGAGGGGGGTTGTTGACTGTTGTAAGTGTGGGAGGCTATCAATTTGCGTAGCCACATTGTATTTTGAGAGGAATTACTTGATTCTCTGCCTCTACACCTGCATATATGATTTAGACAATATGCATGATCAACACACAACGTTTGTTGAGGGACTAAGACTGAACATGGTATTCTTTCTAGTTCTTTAAATTGATGAATTATGTTATACAAAATCTAGATTTATCAATTTACAGTTGTCGTTTAAGGTCCACTACACTGAGCTAAATGCTTGTCACTCTTTGAGTATTAGAGATGCTTCAGAGACCCACACAAGTGCTCGACAAAAGGACTCAAAGAAGAGAACTTTTCATTAAGACTTCACTACAAAATTGTTCTTCCTCAATACAATTTCTGAATAGTAGCCCGACATTTATAGACAAATTTCTCAACATTTATTACAATGTAATTGGTCCACCTCATCATTCTTGTTATGAGAATATTCCTTGTTAGCTGCTGGAGCACTAGTTCGCAGGTATGTACTGGAGAATCAAATGCTGGAGCCGTTATGCGCAGGAGCAAATTCCTCTATGGACAGGTTGTGGTACTATCCTGAATCAGCACATTTTTCTGTCTTAACAGGACAAATATGTGCTGCCTGATGGAGAAATTTAAGATGGCATTCTTGTTTTTAGCAGGAAATGGCAGATACTGCACACCCTGCATGTATTTTAGAGATAAGGAAAACTGCTACAGGTCTACGATTGGTGGATAAGGGGGTGGTGTAAATCACTTCCTTGCTTTTACTTAATAACTGTAATTCTCGATAATTTGTTTACATGAAGTTTTTGGGTTGACCTTCTAATATTCTCTCTTTATTGGTCCTTATAGATGGAGAGCAGAACCGTAGAATGAGTTTACTCGATATGGTCTTGATAAAAGATAACCATATATCAATAGCTGGAGGCATCATGAATGCCATTAAATCCGTTGACATGAATTTAGAGCAAAAGAACCTTCAAATGGAGGTTGAGATACTTTTCTCCACTTCTAAAATCTCAATGGTTTAGATGTCTGTCAAGTATCTATAAGCTGAGGTGACAATTGTCAAGTATCTTATATCCCTTATGTTTCTTGATGTAAATTTCCATTTAATTTAACACTTGTTAGTCTATCAAACACTTGTAAATTTCCATTCGTTAAAACACGGCTTGTTGCTACATGTAATGGAAAGGGAACCCAAAAGCATTGCATTAACTGTATACTTATGTGGGTCTATCAAAAATCACGCATGTAATATTGCTTTTGTTTTCTAAAACTGGTCCGAGTTGAGAAACTGAACCTTGTGGTTTGGTTAGTCCTGAAATAACCAATGCAAATGCTTTTGGATGGTTGTTTAATTACCCAAGAATTAAATTTAGAAGATGAGATATTAGAATTAAATTTAGCATTTGAAAAGATAATGACCAATATTTGAATAAGATCAAATGAGAAAATTCAAAGGGGAGCTTGAACTTGTTGGATCGGAACAAAGCATTCTCAAAAAATCATCTGGTATTTGTACCCTAAGTAGTTATTTAATTCAAAGTATTTTGGTCTTTGAAGGAGTTGTTGTTAACTTACAGTCAAGTAATAGCATTAATACTGATATTCCCAGTATGATTAAGACTCCTCAGCTGGTTTTTTTTGGGTGCACTGACACATTCTGTAACATCTCCCTCAAGATTGATACAAAGTTGGCCCTTCTAGGTGGAAGGTGTACGAAACGAGCATGACTGTCCTTCATATCACATTCTTTTACTCTTGTTAATGCAATCAGTTGAACTGCCTCTAAATTTTACCATTCTGTCTCGCAATAAGAGATTTATTCACTTCTTTTGTGGATTGGCCATCAAATAAGATAATGGTTTATGTATTTACTTCATCATGCTACACATACTAGTCAAATAAAACTTTGAAGTTCATTTTCCAGAGAAAATCTCATTTCTATTTTCTCCTTGAAAATTAAAGATTTCTAAACGTTTCAAGAGTGAAATGAAACCCATTTAGTATCCTGCACATAATCATGATAAGGGCAAACCTTGAACAGTGCTGTAGAGGTGAAGTATCCAATACAGGCACAATAAGGTTTGAATTAAGAAGTCTAATTTCATTTCAAGTTATATTATAGTTGGTTTTCATAGTAATATTTTGAAATTCCAATTCACACTGTTATTAGTTTAGACAGAGAGTAGTTAATAGAAATATCTATATATATATATATATATATATATAGAGAGAGAGAGAGAGAGAGAGAGAGTAATTAGAAATTTATCCTTTTTTCCTCTCTTCTTTTTGTTTTAAATGTATCCATACTAGCTAGGGCTCATAGTGGGGCTGATATATGCTCTCTCATCTCATAGTCTAACAGATCTAGTCACCTGAATGAAAGGAGAGAGATATTACTGGTGATACTATGGTACAGACATGATATGCCTGTGTGAATTTAGTGGTATTCTGTCCGGATTTTAATTTAGCCAAGACCCACTAGGACATGGATTCTAAAACCAAACTTACCCTAATTTGGTCCCTCCGGTGATCAATCCAACAACAACTTTGTAGCAGGTTGGCATCGATTAATCAGATTACCAAAATGTGAGTAGTTTCGAGTGAGGAGTAATGACCACTCTAGTTGCAATTTAACCTTGCGGGTTGTTACATAATTAAAGGATGTAGATGGGCAAAGAGGGGTTGGGATCCACAACAAGTACCTCCATAAGATACTTAGTTTTTGACAGTCTGAGTAGCCGGTTGTCGAAAGTACTCCATTGCAGTTGTATCGGCGTGTGGAGTTCACACATTAAGGTTGGTGGAGAGGGGTGTGACAACTCTGAGGTTATCAAGTCCATTGGTATTGTCTACATGTGTTGCTAGAGGAGTCAATGGAGGCATGGCAAAGTGTGAGCCTCACAAGGATCATTTTTTAAATGGTCTTTGGGGAAATCAAAAGATGGCGCATGTGAGAACATATAGGGTATCCGGATTAGAATCAAGTTGGTGGATGAAGAAACAAGAAGTTAGGTTTTTGTTTTTATTAGAGCTAGCTTGAGAAAAGGGAAATATATATAGAGGGGAAAGGCGCGCCAGTGCCGTTTTGTTTAGTACTTATATGTTAAGCATCATAGCTCCTAACTTGGGGGCTCCACTGTTTCAACCCCAATATTCTAATTCAACCATGACTCACCTTGATTTGTCTCTAATTTTTTAGCCTCAAATTAATCGTGTAAAAAGGGGGGGGGGGGGGGGGGGGGGGGGGGGGGGGGGGGGGGGGGGGTGGTGTGTGTGGCTGGGGTTGGAAGAAAGAAAAGATCGAGGACCACTACTATGTGTTGGCCGACCTTGCATGCAATATGAACTAGTTGCTGTTCTGGTCCACCTATATATAACTAGTTTCTTTAGGTCCCGGCCCGTGACACCATTGGTCCATTATAGTGTCGCCCCGTATAAAGCGTACGTTTTCTTGATTCGGTGCCTTTGTACTTGACCCCTTAACATTAGATATCATATTTCCACAAGATTTTTCAGCGTTGTGAACAACTTGTAGAGGTTTTGTTGATAGAGTAAAAAGGTAAGTACGTAGATATTCCCAACTACCATTGCTAAATGCCTAAGAGTGAATAATAAAAGGGAGAAGATCAACAATGAAGTTATTACTGCATACATTTTTCACTATCTGCCTTTTAAGGGAAAAGGGGGCTTAACATCCCACCAACCAATTTTTGTTTTCATATTGAATTCTTAATCTTTGGGACCAACGATTGAGACCTCGTGAATGACAACTACCTATAACAAATTTGGATAGTGTCTTGCAAATGAGTAATGATACCCCAACAATACATTTCATGATATATTTTACAACACATATTTGAGAGTATTTTTATAAAGTGATGTTATTTTTATAAGATGTTTTATAAAAATACCCATCATTTTAAAACTTAGTTGTACGTTTAAAGTGGTGTGAAAAGACGTTATATGCATGTTTATCATTTTTCTTCTGGGAATTGGGGATCTTGGACAGAAATATGCGCACTTTGAGTTTCAAACAACACTTCCTAAAAAATCCAAATTCATTCAAACTTTATTATTATTATATTATTATTATTTTTTCTTTTTCTTTTTCTTTTTTATCAATGCATATCATAGGTCCAGCGATTTGAATTCACAAAAATTCAGGCCTCGTTGTTGTCCACTGTATTTAAATATTTTGATGTTGATCATATGGTATTAATTATAAGATTGATAATTCAAATATTCTCTACTTCATGATTAAGCCAAGTATTGCCAAAATCCAAGAGGAAGTTGCTCTTGCTAATATTCATGCATGTTTATAACAGCTGCTCCCATCAAACTTTTTTTTTTTTTTGATGATGAAGAATCCCAATTCATTCAAACTCTCCATTGTGTACAAAGATCCAAATTTCAAATATTCGAACCGAATAACACCCATATGTACTCGGATATGCGGGTTACGTGTTCTAGATCGGATCGGATCAAAGTCTTGAGTCAAAATCCTATGTACAGTACTGCTCTAAACTTTTTAGGTAGCACTATAATTCAACCCAACTTTTGAATCCTAAATCCAATTCCTAGATGTGGCAAAGTTGTAGCCAAATTGTACAACTTTTCATGAGGTCAAGAGAGGACCTATGGCTATAGAGCTAGCTAGGAAACTGCATAAATTTTTTGATGACTGGTAGTTAAAAAGGAGGGCCGGTGAATCTTTTCAAAAATGCAACTATATATAATATATATATTAGCCGATCGACCTTAATGTCACACTTTTATCCAATAGGATTAATCTTAGTTCTTTACCCCATTATCTCTCCCTCTTTGTCATTAACCTGAGCGCCAAGTTCAACGACTGCGCGCTGTAAATTTGCAATGGAAAAAGCTAATCCTAATCAAATCTCACAACTTTGATACCACGATTAAGATATTTACCCACCGATTAGAGAGAAGAAAATAACATTGAATGCGACTCGACACAGAAAGTTTTAAAAAGAAAAAAAGGTTAGTGGGATTTCATGTTGTCCATCCATCCATCATGTCGTGGGGATGGATGTTAATCTAACCGACCAAATAGAAGAAAGAAGGAAATACACGACAGAATACACGTCTCCTCCTCTGTGTGTGTATATATATATATATATTTCTTTTAAGGAATCATTAGCTAGAACAGAAAACCCTTTTATGTTTTGTTTATTATATATTACTAATTTCTTGGGATGAATCATTAGAATATGAACTCTTTTTAGACCTGATGTTGAAACTTCTTACACAGGAAAAAAAAATCATTAAAATAGAAGAACATGAAAGAGTATTTTCTCAGCTTCTGAAGGATGCTCATGTTAACAAATAGCACACATTGTTAGAATATTTTAGTGTTAATCGTTTAAGTCTATGTGGTTAATTCTGTTCATGATAGACTGCCACTAGATAATGACATTGACGTACACCATAACATCAGTGATGACTCGAGAATGACAAAAGAATATCAAGTAGGATTAGAATTATCCGCACCTATAGCTAGTAGTAAGCCAAACAAAGTGTAATTATTATATATATAGACGCCTTAAAAAAAAAAATTTTTTAAATATGTATGAGACATATTTGACTTAATTAATTAATGGTATCATGCATTAAAAATTACGGATGTATTATAGAAAAATGAAAAGGGTACGTAGGGGGGTGCATGCCTTTTTTAGGGAAGAAGAAATGAATATGTGGGGGCCTTTGTAGCCCTAATTTGACAAGGATAGTTTAATGTATATTTTTAAAAAGGCAGAATGGTATGGATTGTCTACATACCCACCAAAAGTAATTCAAAAAAATAACATATCCCTCACATGGAGATGAGTCATGAATGATGATGACGACGAAGAAGAAGAAGAAAAATGTCTAAAGGGCGGCTCTCTTATCCATTAATGACTAGTTATAGCGTAGGAATGATGCAACCTTTTATGCATATAGGACTCATGTATGATCAGGGAGATCTAGAGAGAGAGAGAGAGAGAGAGAGAGAGAGATCCAATTTCTTCGAACGAGAGCTTTAGGTGTTGTATTTAGAAAAAGTACATCTGTCAAAAGAAAACGCCAAGAAGATAAAAGCATAAAACAAGGGAGAAGAAAAATATGAAGAGAAAGCTACATCGATCTTTCGGCACAACCATGACCGCACCACACCTGATCTGCAGACGTTGTCCTCCCACCAAACCAAAACAATGCCCCAAATAATGCTACCAAATACTTCTTACCTTACCTGTAAATTATGCAGTTTGCATGGGACATGCCATCTCGTGCCACTCTTGTAGCCCATGGGTGGGGCATTTAGGATTTTTTTTTTTTTTTTTTTTTGAGATAATAATGCCCACTTCCAAAATAATGGATCTTCATCGATTAACATAGGATTCTAAAAGCTTATGAAAGTTTTAGAAAAATCATGTGCATTTTCATATAATAAATGCCTTTCTTCAATGGAACAGACAATCATGGGCCCGGGCATACTCAAATTTGGGGGAAAAAAAGGTTTTTGAGTTAAATTCAAAGCTAATAACATGGGAAAGTAAATGGATCGATTATCATTAATCCTTTAGTGTTTGAAAACTTTAATTTGTTTTGGGCAATGTATAAAGAAATTAGGGATATTATCCATTGCAGGGATAACATGATCATTACTCTTTCTGTCTGAAAAGAGAGAGAATGCTTTGCCTCTCAGAATCGATTGTCCAAAAATAATCGAGATAAGAGTACTGCGCTCATTCCTTCCTTTTTGGATTGTCCCAAAAGAGATATGCAAGTTTCAAGTTTCAACAGCAATATAAACATGTATTTATTTGACTTGGTTGGGGTTTAGTGGCGGCAACCCACCTAGATATCTCCAAGTATAGAGACTCAATTTGATGTAATTATATAAAAGTAATGAAAAAATCTTCTTGCAAATAGGGTTTGTGTACCAATTCAGACACTGACATTGATATGTAAGGCATATGTTTTACGAAGTAATATAGATTGAAGATGAAAATAATTTTCATGAAATAGGCCGAAGATTCTCTTATTCTCTCAAAAAAATTATATATATATTTTTTAAAATAAAAAAGATCAATATTAATATACGAATTAGTACATAAACTTACTTATACCAAGCAAAACTCAAAAGTAATTTTGCATGCTTACATGTAAGTTACGTGAAGTTTCTCTATTACATATCCCATTGTCAAAACATCTCTCATGAAACCAAATTATGTGATTAGATGGCATTAAATTAGGGAGCCATTGCCCTACTTAAAGTCATTCAAAATCCATGTCAATCTAAAAAAAAATAGAAAGATTAATATCTCTTAAAGAGTTTTTTTCTTTCAACCTAATTATAGATAGTTCGAATTTCACTACGAAAAATGAACGTGGTACGTACGTACGTAATAACTAATCAAACAAACACAATACATTACAAGAAATATATATCTTAAAACTAGAGATTTCTGATCTCTTCTTTTGGGTATTCAAGAATATCCATCTTTTCTTGCTCTCTCATATGTTGGAAATGTGATTATAAAACAATGTGCTGCTTTTTAAGTTCATAAAAAAAATCTTATAAAATTAAAATTTACAAACTGACGTGGTTAGATATCAAACACTAGATCACTTTATAGTATTACAATAATTTTTATAATCTAATATACTATAACATGCTACACTAGTATTTATATATTTTTTTCTTTTTTATAAATTCTCTATACGTATTAAACAGCTCACTCATGTGTGTTCCTAGGAATGACAATACATGATATGACTTATGAACCAAACATGAACACAATACAAATTTAACAGATTTGAGATTGATATAAATGAGTTTGAATTCAAACGAGTTTACCCGATTATACATGATTAATAAACAGGTCAATTGAGAATTAACCCGTATGATATGAATAAATTCTATTTTTAAATTTTATAAATGTTTAGCTTTATATACATTTTTTGTTGTTGTTGATCAGATGTAATATTAATATTAGTATTTGACTATTTAATATCTCAAGCTATTGATAATTTTTTTATTAATATGTAATTTTATTTTATGAAAATATTAATTTTATTTTATATATTATTAGTTTGTATAATGATAATAAGATATTTTATCATAAATCTAGTCATAATTGTGAAAGATTTTAAATAGTTGTTTTTTTATTATATATAGAATTATATTAATTGAATTAAAAAGAATTTCCATAGCCCATAGGTGATGTTGCTTGTTTTGTAAATCCAATATATCCGATTCGGGGGTCAACCAAACGAAATCTAGGAATCGGACTAGAAATTAGAATTCTCAAGAGACGGTTTAAAGATCTGAAGACTTGGTCACTATTTCGGGCTCCGATCAAACCAACCCGGTAAAAACCCGACATTGACCCAGCACAGCGAGACCAGTAGGAGTGGTAATATATTACATGACCCATTAACTCAACATAAATACGACACGATAATAACAGGTTAGAGTTTAGTCTTAATGGGTTCGGATTAAAACAGATTGAGCCGTTAAGATATGATTGCTTAATGGGTTGATAACGGGTCAATCCGTTATAACCCACTATGACACGTTAAAAAATTTAAAATTACAATTACATTCTTATACTTAAAATTAAAATTGTTAGAATTTCAATTTCAATATTTTTATTATTTGGATTGTAATTTTAGACTTGTAGTTAGTTTTATAATTTTTATAAATATTGTGATTTTAACATTTATATAAAATTATACTAAATTTAATCAGGTCAAATAAGTTATTTTCGGGACTATTCAATCCATTTACATAAATATTTTAAAACGGATCATATTATGTTACGTTAATTTATTTCGTAATATTCACTAATGGGTCAAAACAAGTTGACACGACATGACTCATTATGTTAATGGGTCATATTAAGATTTGAGATTTTGACACAATAAACTTAACTGGTCGAATTAGAGTTAATTTATATAATATAATATATATGTTTTGACACGACACGAATACGATTTGTCATCTGAATCCAAATTTGTCAACGGAGCGTGCATTACACACGCCGTAATCACGCGTGTTTGTAGGCGGAAAATCCCACCTATCGTTGCTGACTCTGCTCGAAGTAAAGTTTGAACGATAGATGAGTCTGAGACAAGGAAAAAAATAAGAAAGGTTGATATTTTACAGGAAATCGGAAAAGAATCATATGCAGTTAATGCGTAAGGGAAGAGAGAGAGAGGAAAAAGAGGGGAAGTGGAGTGCTCTCTTTGGAAACGCTCGTTAAGAATAAAAAAGAGTGCTCTTTTGAAATCATTACTGGGTTGGCTTGTGTATTTTTATATTAATATAATTAGTAAGGTGGAGGAGAGGGAAAGGAAAGAAAAAGGTGAAGGAAAGGAAAAGCGGAAAAAAGATGGTGTTGGGTAGTAAGGAAGAGGAGAAGAAGAAGCAAGGAGTATTGTTGCGGGTGACCTTGTTCGTTCAGATGCGAGCTGTTTTCTCCGGGGAAAAGGGAAACTTGTCCGTTCTCGTTCTTCTCCTTCTTTTCATTCTCATTCTCATCCTCCCCAGTATTTGATTCTTCTTTCTTTCTTTCTTTCTGTCTTCTTTCTTGTTTTGATCTATGACTTGTGCGAGTCTGTGTCTTTTCTTGATGGCGGAGGGATATACTTGGGGTGTGTCACTGTTGTGATGCTCGAATCGGTCGCCGGATGCATTCTTGACGACTCTGGAATCGGTTAGGTGTTGAGGGGTATTCTTTTTAGGGTTTTGCGGTCTTCTGCTTCGGCTTCTGGTTGCTGTTTGTTCTGTGTTGCTAATTTAATCAAAAGGATTTCTTGTTTCTTTGATGTTGTTGTTGTACAAAATATTATTAGATTTGTGCAATCTTTGGGCTCTTTTGGTGTTAGGTTGTTGTGGATTTCCTCCTCCAATGTATTTTGTGATTCTTGGAGGATTTAAGCTCTGTTTCTAGTTTTAAGCCCATTTCGGAAGATCGAAAAAGGGAGGAAAAAAGAAAAGAAAAGAAAAGAAATATCAGAGTCAGTTGTAAGGGTTTTTGTTTCTGTTAAAAAAAATTTCTAAAAAACACATCCGAATCACCCACCATTTTTATTGTGGGGGGTTTATCAAATTTTCACTTTTGTTAATTTTCTTTTCAAAATATTTCTATAAAGAAGTGTTGGGGTAATTGGGTCTGAGGTTAGCGATATTATGTTATGTTCAATGTTGTGAAGTATAGTTTCTAAATTTAGATCAAGAAGAAGGAATAGGAGTTTTACGATTTTCATTGGGTCATTACATTCTATGGGAGTACCTGATAGTTCACTACTAGATCTAATAAAGAAGGTTAGATCTTGGGTATCTTGGGTAGCAAGCGATAAACTATATTTGTCCGGGGAATTTGAAATGTCTGATAACACTTGCAAAATGTGTTGTGAGTGCAATACAAATCTTGCTGGGATTTCTCATAGATACCATTGCCAAAGCTGTGGCAGGGGGATGTGTGGGAAATGTATTCGTGGTTATGAATTGTCGGTTTTTGAATCGTATAGTTTCAAGAGTAAGGCTGAGGGTGGTGAGGGGCCTATCAAGTGCTGCAGGTTTTGTTCTGATGTTAGTGTAAGGCGTGAAGGCGGGAGGAAGTCTAGTGAAAAAGTACATCCTTCTGCGTCTCCCCAAGAAAGCCCTCGAGAAAGCCCGGAACCGCCATCTCCGTCTTGTTTTGATGGTGAAAGAATCGGTTGTTCCATGAATAGAGAATCAATTCGAAGTGATCACCTTGCTCACTATTTTGAAACCAGGGAATATGGGTGTTCTCCACATGCAATGGCCCGCAGGCGCATGACCTCTTTTAGTGGTCACCCATCTCCTGTATCTGTTCGTCACTCTCCCTGCAGGTAATCTCTTTTTCTATAGTTCATGGTTTTCTACACTTCAGAGAGTTTATTTATACATTTCTCTCATTATTCCACTTCAAAGTATCTACAAACTGCCTAGAGATATACCACATTTTTGACGTTTTACCTTCAGTGGAAGTAAGTTTTTAATTGTTGTTTGCTTTATTAGTGAGCACTGACAAAGATAATTGTACTTTTGGAGGACCCTGGATGTTAGCTTCTTTATTATTTTGTTTGACATTTCTGTTGTTTATGACCAACCGGTGTGTTGACGTCTTTGAGCTAAAATTTTGATGTAAAATTTTCTTATGTGCCAAAAAAATCCCATGCTGTAATGTATTTCCTCCTTTTTTGTTTGGTTCCCCATGTGTAAATTTTTCAACGTGTCAATAAATCTCTATTTGCTAATGTAGGAGTGATGAAGACGAGGCAGAGGATTCTGGAAAGCAATTTTTCATCCCATCCAGTGAATATTGTCATGACAACTCAGACACAGATTTGAGTAGTCTTAGTGCTAGAAATGAGTTCTACAGTTTTAGGTCAGTGGGATCTAGTCCGTTAGACAGCCCCTCTAGGATTAATTTTACTTCTAATAGAGTTGGGCATTCTGTACAGCAGGGGCAAGAGGGAAGCCCAATTTCTCAGAATGATGTTCCCTTTGATCAAGAAACAATGGCTATTTTGGGAAAGCCTGATTTAGGTTCTGAGGATCCATATAACAATGATGATTGCTCCGATGACTTGTCAGTTTTTAGAAACCAGTACAAGAAGTCTCAAAGGCCATTGGATTTTGAGAACAGTGGTCATATCTGGTTTCCCCCACCACCTGATGATGAAAATGATGAGGGGGAGAGTAATTTCTTTTCATATGATGATGAAGATGATGATATTGGGGACTCCGGTGCGATGTTCTCATCCAGTAGCAGCCTTTCTTGTATGTTTCCAGCTAAGGAGAAACAGAATGAGGGTAATAAGGAACCACTTAGAGCTGTGGTACAAGGGCATTTTAGGGCTCTCGTGTCCCAGCTCTTACAGGGGGAGGGTATTAAAGTGGGCAAAGAGAATGTTGTTGAGGATTGGCTTGACATAGTTACAACAATAGCATGGCAAGCAGCAAATTTTGTTAAACCAGATACTAGCCGAGGAGGCAGCATGGATCCTGGTGCTTATGTAAAGGTTAAGTGCATAGCGTCAGGAAGTCCAAGTGAGAGGTATGATGTGTTTTAGGTTTTACAGACACTCCTTTTTATAAATAGTTCGGATCTTTTCTTGTGCAGGTCCATGTCATTCATCTTTAAGTTGTGGATTTGTTCTGTGCAGTGCCCTCATAAAGGGAGTAGTTTGTACGAAAAATATAAAGCACAAGCGCATGACCTCACAATACAAAAATCCTAGATTGCTTCTTTTAGGAGGAGCACTCGAATATCAGAAAGTTCATAACCAGTTGGCATCTTTTGATACGTTACTAGAGCAGGTTCTCTTTTAATGTACTGAACTTTAACTTATTCAGCCCATGTACTTGGGCTTTTGCGTATTCCTACGATCAATAAAATCTTATATACTGATTAAAAAAAATTATTCAGTGTCATTCATTTCTTAAGGATGAGCTTCTAAGCATTGATTTTTTCTTGGCAGGAAAATGATCATTTCAAGATGATTATTTCAAAGATTGAGGCTCTTCGACCAAATGTTCTACTAGTAGAAAAAAGTGTATCTTCATATGCCCAAGACTATCTGCTCGCAAAGGAAATCTCTTTAGTGCTGAATGTTAAGAGGCCGTTACTAGAGCGTATAGCCCTGTGTACTGGTGCTCTTATTACTCAATCCATTGATAGTATTTCTACAGCTCGGGTGGGACATTGTGAACTGTTCCGGACAGAGAGAGTGTCTGAGGAGCATGAGACTGCAAACCAGTTCCACAAAAAACCATCTAAAACATTGATGTTTTTTGAAGGCTGTCCAAGGCGTTTAGGTTCCACGGTAATGCTTTCTATTTATAAAATAGAATAGTTCTTTTTTAATCTCTGTTTAATGGATTGAGATGATCTCCCACTATTTCCACCTGCCTAACTTATATTGGTAATTATCTCACGATCAGTTATCCTATGAACTGGTTTAGTCTGACAATGAAAAGACTTGGTTCTGTTTCTGATCCTATTTTTGTGGTTGTTTGTAGGTCTTGCTTAAGGGCACATGCCGTGATGAGCTAAAGAAAGTTAAACATGTTGTTCAATATGCAGTGTTTGCAGCCTATCATCTATCTCTTGAGACATCCTTTCTTGCTGATGAGGGTGCTAGTCTGCCTAAAATGTCACTTCAACCCTCAATTGCTGTACCAGGGAGAGCAATGGCTGATCCTGTTATTTCCGTAGTCCCTAATTCTCTTGCTTCAACCGGTAGCCAAGCTGTAGCTGAGCCATCAGTCCAAGATGCAGAAATTGTGAGTCTCAGTCTGGATCTTGAAGGATTGGAGTCATTGTCTGCTCATCTTGATTCTGTTCATCCTTTGTCTACTAGTTCCATGAACTGTAGGGTCAGAAATGCACCATCTGATGTATGCTATGATGATTTAGCATCTAGCGAGGTTTTGGAGTCGTGCACATCACATCAGTCAACAGAACTAAAAGGACCCACTCCAATTCCTTCTGTTCTGAGGAGTTTTTCCCAGTCAGAACTACAATTTGGGGAGATGAATGAATTGACAAAGTCTTCAAGGGCGGATGAAAATGAAGTCTCCAGTGAATACTTTTCAGCCACTGAAACTCACCAGAGCATATTGGTATCATTTTCAAGCCACTGTGTGCTGAAAGGAATTGTATGTGAACGCTCTCGGCTCCAGCGCATAAAGTTCTATGGCTGTTTTGATAAGCCTCTAGGGAGATATCTTCGTGACAACCTTTTTAATCAGGTAACACTTTTGAGGTTCCTCTGATCTTACTTTCTTTTAATTATTTATGATGTTAGGACTATTTTCCTGTAACTCTTGGTTATCAAATGGAATTTTATTAGTTAATAGAACTTCTTTTTGCCAGACATCTAGCTGTCAATCATGTAAAGAGCCAGCTGAGGCCCATGTCCTATGTTACACCCATCAACAAGGAAATCTTACGATCAATGTTAGATGCCTCTCCTCTTTAAAGCTACCTGGGGAACAGGATGGCAAGATATGGATGTGGCATCGATGCCTAAGGTGTCCTGATGTAGATGGAGTTCCACCAGCAACCCGTAGAGTTGTTATGTCAGATGCTGCCTGGGGACTTTCTTTTGGAAAGTTCTTAGAACTTAGCTTTTCGAACCATGCAACTGCTAATCGTGTCGCACCCTGTGGTCATTCATTGCAAAGGGACTGTCTCCGTTACTATGGGTATATGCTCTGATTTGGCATTCATTGTCAACTTTTCAATTGTTGAATATCATGTTGGTGAGATGTTGAAAGTTGAAAATTTTTATTTAACAGGTTTGGGAGCATGGTTGCATTTTTCTGGTATTCCCCCATTGATATTCTCTCTGTCCAGTTGCCACCATCAGTGCTTGACTTCAATGGTCATACTCAACATGAGTGGATAAGAAAAGAGGCAGCAGAGGTGCTTTTAAGAATCTTAAATTGCCATTGACATTATTGGTAGAACTGATGCAAATAAGTAAACATAGATCTAACATGCTAGCTTTTACAGTTTCTTGGAATCACCATCTTATTAACCTACTGCCTTTTGCTACAGCTTGTCAGTAAAATGGAAACCTTGTATGCAGAGATATCTGATGTACTTGATAGCTTGGAAGAAAAATGTAAATCTTTTGGAAGTGAATGGTCAGAGACACGTGAGCTACAGGACTGCATCGTTGAGCTAAACGGCCTGCTCAAAAAGGAAAGAAATGATTACAATGTATGTGCCCACTGCATGAATCATTTTTGTAATAGGTTTCTCAGTCCACAAAACCTTGTAAAGACCATGTAGTGGAATTTCTTACTTTGATTTTATAAATAAATTGTACTGCTTCTAATTAGTCTCCTTTATAATAGTATTTGCTACAGCCGGCTATCATGGGGATTTCACGGCCAGACTGGACGGCTATAGACATTCTGGAACTGAATCACTTGAAACGCTCTCTTTTAGTTGGTTCACATGTCTGGGATCGGCGGCTTTATTCATTGGATGCTTTACTAAAAAAATGTTCTATTTCTAAGGTACCCCAAGGGAATGTGTCTTACGCCCAGCTGAAAGAGATGAAAAGAAAATCATCTTTTAAGGATGGCAAGCTTGACTTTGGGCGTGAAGGGAATAAGTCTGAATCTTCAAGTTTACAGGAGTCCCCTGGAAATGATTTGCAGTCAGAGCAGAAGCCTAGTTTCCTGTCCTTTGAACCCCATGTTGCTGATGACTCCATGTTAACCTCATGTCATCATAACAGAGAGGAGGAAATACATTCAGATGTAGAAGTTAATGTAAATAAGATTCTCATTGAAAGCTTCTCTCCCAATGAATCTACTCTATCTGAGAAAATAGATTCTGCTTGGACAGGGACTAGTCAAATTGCAATGAAAGCTGAACCGCTTCATACATCACAAGTAGATGGAGCACGACCTGGATCTGTAAGGCTGGTTGGTCAGAATGATAATCCTCCTTTTAGAAGGCTTATGTTGCCTAAGAGAGTTCATTCTTTTGATTCTGCATTAAGAGTGCAAGACAGAATCCTAAAAGGATTGCCTCCCTCCCCATTGCATTTGTCGAATCTTAAATCTTTCCATGCTTCTGGAGATTACAGGAGTATGGTGAGAGATCCTGTTCCCAATGCAATTAGAGCATACTCCCAAATTCTGCCACAGGAGATACAGAAATTAAATTTAATTACGAGTTACACACCATCATTTCTTTCCTCTGCGTCTCATATTGCTGAGGGAGCTCGATTGCTGCTTTCCCAAACTGGCTGCAGTGATATTGTTATTGCGGTTTATGACAATGAACCCACCAGCATAATTTCATATGCTCTTATTTCAAAGGAGCATGATGAGTGGATTGCTGATAAATTGAATGAGCATGAGGGAAGCTGGAGTCCACATGATATCAATAGAGAAGATTCTTCAGCTTCCACCATTTCTGCCTGGCAATCTTTTGGCTCTTTGGAGTTCGATTATGTCCATTATGGTAGTTATGGATCTGAAGATTCCTCATCATCTGTGGGTACCCTTTTTAAGGATCCCAAAAGATCTCCACATTTCACGATTACTTTTGAGGATGAGTCATCAACTGCTGGAGGTAAAGCAAAGTTTTCAGTCACTTGTTATTTTGCAAAACAGTTTGACTCTCTTAGGAAAAGATGCTGCCCTAGTGGAGGTGATTTTGTGCGATCCTTGAACCGCTGCCGGAGATGGAGTGCACAAGGGGGAAAAAGCAATGTATATTTTGCTAAGTCATTGGATGAAAGATTCATCATAAAACAAGTTACAAAAACTGAGTTGGATTCCTTCGAGGATTTTGCACCCGAGTATTTTAAATATTTGACTGATTCTCTTATCTCAGGAAGCCCAACTTGCCTTGCCAAAATTCTCGGTATTTATCAGGTTAGGCCTCACTCCATTTATTGGTTGGTGTTTGTGTGTCCCTGCACGTGGATTGGTGGTAAATCTGGGTGTATGTTGCATTGAAGTACATTTTCTTGCAATTCTAATTCTAGTATTTGATGGCAGGTCTCTGTTAAACACCTGAAAGGTGGCAAGGAAACAAAAATGGATTTGATGGTGATGGAGAACCTCTTTTTCAAAAGGAATATCTCAAGGGTCTATGATCTCAAGGGCTCGGCACGATCCCGTTATAATGCAGATACAACAGGAACAAACAAAGTACTACTAGATATGAATTTGTTGGAAACATTGCGTACCAAACCCATATTTCTTGGAAGTAAGGCAAAGAGGAGCCTAGAAAGAGCTATCTGGAATGATACATCATTTTTGGCAGTAAGTCTCTCTCTCTCTCTCTCTCATTGCTATGAATGCATCAAGGTTCTAAATTTCAGCTTTTAAATACTTTAGAGCAACGATTATGGTCCTCACTTACAAATTAGAGCAAAATATGTTATTGTTTTTCATGGGTGATTTTATTGTGGTTGTAGTGTATGTTGACCTCCCTAAGTTTCTGAAACTTGTTCTTTAGATTTTAGAAACCTTGCTTGCTTATCAAAAAAAGGTTTCTACTTCCTGACAAGTGACATCCTATGTAGTTTGGACAATGTACATCCTATACAAATTAAGTGATGTGAAAAATAATAGACGATCTTGCACCAATCATTGAGATAAGAAATTACCTATCAAAAAATCATTGAGATAATAAATAATATTAAAATTCCCTCAAAATGCAATTAAGTATTGCAGTTATTATGGAAGGAGGTTAAATCCGCTAAAGATAATGCCAGTACAAAGTCTGTGGTGAGACCATTGTCAATTCATATACAGGGGGGAGGTTAACTCTAAATTTACCAAAACTAAGGGTGGAGTTAGCTTGAATTCCAAAAATTGGAAAATGGGTTCGAAATTCTGCTGTGATTGACCCTTTTAAATGCGATTATTCACTATTTCTCATGTTTCTGCAGTCCGTGGATGTTATGGACTATTCACTGCTGGTTGGGGTGGATGATGAGCGCAAAGAGCTGGTTTTAGGGATCATTGACTTCATGAGACAGTATACTTGGGACAAGCATTTGGAGACATGGGTAAAGGCATCTGGGATTCTTGGTGGTCCGAAAAATGCTTCACCTACCATTATTTCCCCCAAAGAATACAAGAAAAGGTTCCGAAAGGCAATGACTACCTATTTTCTCACTGTACCTGATCAATGGTCTTCTTGAAGATTTTGTCTCTCTTTCGTACTCCATAAGTTATCTGCTCTTCAATAAACGAACAGGGGGATTGTAATTGCAGATGAATGGAAAGTAATATCCCTCCATATCATTTTTTTTTTCATTCAAAGATTTTGTATATTGGGACAAATAACCCAAACCAGAGGTGGTTTTAACACGAAGAGTAAAGGAGAGTGAATAGCCTACTTCTGCGTCAGAAAATGTCCCTTTTTAATTAGATATAATTCATTTACCTTTTTTTAGAAATATTTATAGGAAAACTAAAGTTTATCATTCAAGAACTAACATGTAATTCTTCCCTCTTATCTAGTTATGGTTTTTGTTTTATAGGAAAGTGGAGCTGTTATAATAACTTTATCATAAAAAGGAAAAAAAATATGAAACTAAAATCTCCCCTTTATATTTGCTTACCCTAGGCAAGTTTTGCATAATTGTCACCACTGTTCTCTTCCCCTTAAACGGCCCCTTCTTCAAAAGCAACATCCAACTCAACAACTCCAACCTTGCTCTACGTGTGTGTGTTTACATGAACACACATCCTTTTATTCATTCACATGTAGCGCACATGGTCTGGGTTCCATAAGCGTAAAGTATTGATGATATATGAGAGAAATGTGGAGATCAAAAGAAGCACCTGTCAGAGCTCGAACTTTGCACATGATCTTTTTCATAGTGCTAAAGTTATGTTGAAGGTTTCTTCACATGAGTTCTTTGCTTTAAAGCAGAAATCTTTGCGCTGAAACTTCATTTCTAGTCCATCTTATGCCCATGTTCCAGTCTCGTATTCCTATTTCTAGGAAATTGGCCTATCTTTGAATTAATACAGGACAGTTGATTGTCCCCGTTGATCATGAATACAACCTTGATGCCTGCCTGGAAGAGTTTATTATTATTGAAAGGGATGTTTGTGTCCCCTATCCGGCTGGGCCCAACTGGAAGGGAAATTTGCCCCCCTCCCAGGCTGGGTCGAGCTTATCCTGGAGGCCCATTATTTGTCAGCAGCACGGTCGGCCTATAAGTTGCCAAAGGAGAAGGCCCAAGGCTTGCACGAGAACTGGACGATGTGGAAAAATAGGATGCCGCCGACCCAAAAACCACCTTGCAGGTAATTGAGCCCAATACCCGTGTGCGAAACACGTAGTTAATAATTATAATTATTATTGATGCACTATGCACTTAACAGTTAATATTCCTCCTTTTATATCATATATTCTTGTAAGGGAATAATATAACTGTTTGAGTTATTATTATTATTGATAAACTATGTACTTAATATTCCTCCTTTTATATCATATATTCTTATAAGGGAATAATATGACTCTTAATTTTGACTTAGGACTTACTGGCAGATGAAGTACTTTTGTCTTCTATTATGCTTAATTCGACTGCATATTATTTAACATACATACATATATATATATATACACTTCAACCATGTTTCCAAGCATTTCTAATCGTTGGTTTGATTCTATAAGAAGCTTTTTTGTCAGAAGTTAAAGAAATATATACAATACATGCATATCTTTTTGTTTTGCCTTGCATCTCGAGATTCTGAAGCAAGTTCTAATCTGGTGGGGAGACTTGAAATAAGTGGATTTTACACTTTGTTCATGTACTCGATCTATACAAAGTGTGTTTTCCCTGCTATATTTTCCGGCGTTTGATTTTGGTCTATCAAATGTTACTATATATGTAAATCATGTTTTCTGTTACCATTTCATCTCCCATTACTCTAATTATCCAAGCTATGGCTGTGAGTCAGTGAGTAGGTATCCTTCCTAAGAAGCTAGACCTAAGAATAAAATGAAAAGTTAATTAAGCAATTAGAGTCCTTCTATATATACTTTTTGCAAAAGTAATATTTAATTCTATATAATATCAATATATAATATCATCATGACTTCAATTAAGGTCTTATTTCAGCATCCAACAACTTGTTTCATTTACATAACTATCAGACACCACACCAAGTCTTAATTGGTTGGTTAGGTACGTAGTACTATCCCCTGATCATCTGGTTGGAGCAATATAGGCCATGATCTATTCTCTCTTCATGGCTTACTATTAAGAAGCTGCCACAGCTATTTGAATCTCTCCTTCATTGATTGGCATGAAACTCACTCGCTTCTGCAAATCCAGAACAGATCGAAAAAATTATTAATTCAGAATCAGTGATCAGTCATGTTAATTTCTGCCATTTACTTTGATATATATCTATATCCACAGATCGATCATGCGTTCATGATAGATATTTAATTAGAAAGAAAATTCCACACAAACACAGGGATTATTATTTAACGTGTATTAATATTAGCATCCGGTTTCAAGTTTTCCAAAAGAACGGCCAAAGAAACAGAATAAATCGATCAATCAAGCCGTCTTGATGATCTTGCTTGTTTTGAATGGTGAGCTATATGTCGTGTTCAAACGGCTTCTGCCTTCTCGTTTGCTATAAATAAATATATATATATATATATATATATATATATATAGCAGTACTGGTACACAGGTACATTAAGTCCACGCCCCCATGTGGTCAGCGGTGGCCATGTTTTTCTTCTTAGCCGGATTGAATTCACATACGTACAAGCGATAAATATGTATATACTCAGGAATATTTAAGCTCGTTCTAGCTTGCTCGTTTACTCCTTAGAAATTGTCAAACTGGACGTACAAACTAGATGTTACACAAATGATCACGTGTATTGGTGTGAATATTACATGAAGCCAAAGAATTTATAGAAAGTAAGTAAACTTGAACTTTTGTTTTCTCTTTTGTCGATTTAAACTAATTCATTGATAAATATTGGAGAACTACTACTATTATGGCGGTTTGACTAATTATATTAACATGCAGGCCAGGATGCCATCAGATTGGTCGAGCTGCATGGCAAGTACCCATTAATTACAACCCCACCTACCTCATGTCACGGCCGGGTCAGCAACTAATGGCACTTAATTATGGCAACTTGGGAATAATATTGCTAATTAATGTGTCGTTTATATTTAGAGATGAGATGAGATAATTTTAAATAAAAGTTAAAAATTAAATAAAATATTAGTAAAATATTATTTTTTGATATTATTATTTTAAAATTTAAAAAAGTTGAATTAGAATTTAAAAAAATTTAATTATTTATTATATTTCATGTATGAATTTAAAAAAATTATAACGATGAGATGATGTTTTCTAAATCTAAACGAGCTCACAATATATGTTCTATGCAGAAAAATATTGATCATAACGAGATATATGCATGCATGCATGGCTAGTTAAATTATGGAGAACTGACATGAGTACTTAAAGGATATTTACTTTAAATTAAAATTTGACGGAGTTAATTCTTAAAGAACTTTGTACGGTAAGTTTCGATGAATTAATTGTTGCTGGAAGTCATGATCAAAGCTGCCAATACTCCCAAACCCCAAAACATGAAGCTGCAATATATAGTTGAAGAAAAAAAACATATATAGCAAATTGCGTATGTATCTAAAGTAGTTTTTTTGAAACCAAGGCTCAATTAATCAAGTACTTGTTCATGCACAAACAAGGAAAAAATGTCAAGGTGAACATGGCGGGAGAACTGGATCAAATTGTCTAGCTTATAGAAAAGATACCTCACGCCCTTTCATGGTATTTCTTCCAACTCTTCCATGGCCACGAGCTTCCCAACGCGGTTTCTGCTCCAAGGCCATGATCTCTCGATCTGCCTCGTTCCCCTTTGGTGAAACTTCACGCCCACCTTTAATATCGCCGTTGCTCGCCCTACAAAGATTCATAATCTTCTCAGCTGCCTCTGCCTCGTCTTTGCTTTCCCTCATCAACTTCTCCACTTCTGCTTTCGGAAGCCTCATTTTCAACCGCACTGCTCCATTCTGTGACCCTTCTTTGGACTCCTCGAGCGCAATGCTTGTCGGTTTCATGATGGACAGGTCAGAAACCGACCTTCGAGACAGCATTAAGCTCTCCAACCGGTCCTTTGCGCTCATGTTTATCCCCGACCGAACTCTTCTCGGAACTGTCTCTTTTGGAGGCTGCGGCAACTCTACTAGGAAATAGAGCCTCCTTGGCTCCAGCAGCTGGTGCGGTTCCAACGGCTTTGCTCGAATGCCATAATGCTTGACAGCCTCGGAATCCAACAAAACATGACCTGGGTAGTCTTTCACAACTTCCCCAGCTTGTACCGGTGTCTTCAACTTCAATGTCTCGCCGTTAATTTTAATGACCTTCGCGGTTTTCTTAGATCCCAAGCTATTTCCCATGGAGCCTAGTATCTTTCTCAGTAGAGCCAATAATGACTTCTTTAGCTCTATGAGTATGAAATGAAAACAAAAGCGAGGTAGCTCGATCTCCTTGGTTGATAAGGCTGATAAAAAGAAAACCGAGGGTGGGTGGGAGAGAAAAAGACAACGTTTTATTGGTAGTTATTTGTCGGGAGTCATTGGTCAAACAAAGAAGGCGAGTTTTGAAAATCGGCTCAGTTTTGACAAAAACAAGATGTAAGCTTTCAATCTACTTAAACGACTAAACCAAACTTACTTTTTTTTTTTCACCTATCTTTCAATAAGGTTGTGCCGTCTATAGTAATGTCAGCAACGTCCATATCTCCCCTTCTAAAGAAAAAAAGCCCGTGATCTGTGGGGGAAGATGATATATAACTACGTAGTCATACTTGTTTCCTTCTTCATGACTATAATTCTTAGCGATGATCACGGAGGGGTTTCAAGATTTTTCAATGCCGGAACCAAGAACTTTTACGATGAAGGGTCAATTTTTCTATTGTATGACACATTTATATAAAATACAAAATATAACTATATATAAAATTAGATCTCAATAATTTGCTACACATACATAGAATTAATAAAATTTTAAAAACCATAACTTAATATATGTTTCAAATTTATGACGATAATGTTTCATGGAATAATATTAAACCAATTATTATTTTTGTAATGAAACGTTTAAAATTTATTTTTTTCATAAAAACTATCAAGTGATCTTTTAAAATATCATCTTTAATTTTAGTTTGAAAGCTAATTTATCAAGTTTTAAGCAAAATCTAGATATTTTCGTGTCACATTAAGTATATAATGTTATAATTGAGACTTCAAATAATTTTTTTTTTTTTTACTCAATGAAGTCTAAAGGATAAAATCTTTCAACTATTTTTCATGTAAATTATTAACCTTAAATGATATTTTCTTATATTTTCACTTTGGATTCCATATTAAGAATTAAGTCTAATATTGTATAACAAAAAAAATCTTGGAGATCCATACTAATAAGTTTATTAGTTTTTAGTTTTAACTTAATTTTGGTGAGGCCACATCCTTGAAAATAAATAATATATAGAAGTTATATAAAATTTCATAACTATAGGAAAAAAATTGGAGAAAGACATTTCTAAATATATTGCGATTTTAGAAAATTTTAAAGAACATGTAGAGAGTGTAAATCTTTTTTTTGGGGGGGGGGGGGGGGGGGGATATATATTTATAAAATTATAAATAAAATATAAGGTATATTTTGAATTTTTAAAAAACTTTGGGGGTCCATGGCCCCTTAGACATAAGGTAGGTCCGCCATTGACATTTTTGTTCATATATTTCAACCAAAATGAACAATAAATTTGACTTGTTGCAGCTTGCATGTATATATTTAGCTTGGAATATCAAAATTTACACCACACCACTAGGTATGATTAAACAATTATTCAAGTTTTTGCTCGAATTGAAAGACTTTATCATGTGATTGATAGAGACACGTGAAATAGATTGATCTATAGTATTTATTAACCCTAGCTTCAATGTTATTAGAAAAACATGTACGTTTATCAATGTGTATTTATCTCTAATTTACTGTAAACATGTTTATCGTATTTATTGATTAGCATTAATGGGAATGAACACGTGCGCATTTCAATATATAGCTTGCTTTTGAATATCAATATATAATAGCGCGTACCAGGTCCAAAATGATAGTCCGCTGAGCAATTTGGAAGCTTTATAGGTTTTCCAACATGATCTTGGACGAAGCTGTGAAAGTTCACTGACCTTTATATAAGTTTTCAACATGATCTTAGAAAAAAGAGATTATAGTTTTGCTGCTAGTCGCTGACTACTAATTATGTACTAGTACTGTTGTTCCAGCAGATTGTCCTGGTTCATGACTTTCAAAAGAATTAGGTAAAAAGTTCTTTATAAAACAGGAATATTATAAACATATATCTCCACTATAGTACGAGCTGTGTGCTTTGCTTTTCTACATTGTTCTCTGTTTAATTGGAATCATGATCATTCCCCGGCCATAGAAGTCTGCAATTCCTATTTTCTTAATGACTCTTAACTTCTCCCTCAACTTTATATACATGTAGAATCACGACTTAATTACCTATATTCACATTATATTACAAAAAAAAAAAAAATAGAGAAATGCTTATTTATAATTTGATATTTGTGATGAGAATAACTATTTGCGAGAAGAATGACTCATTATCATCGTAAATAATCATCTTCCTTAATTGTAAATATATAGATATGTAATACTACTCATCATCATTCTATCATCTTATGATGTAATATTAGATTATTGGAAATTATTTATTATATTTCATTTATGAACCTTTCATATAATACCACATCATAAGATGATGAGAATTAGAATAATGAATAAATTTTTTCTATATAGATATGAAAGAGATGGTAAACTACTGTGAAAAAAGAAGAAAAAAATATTGCCGGAGAGGGTGAAAAATACTAAATATGCATGGCTGAGATGACAGAAAAAAAGGGCAAAACCCTAAAATGAAGACTCTCTCTCTCTTCCTACCAACACTGTAAAAAACAACTCAAAATCGATGGAACTTGGTGGCTAAATGACTATTGTATTCCCTTGCAACGACGGACATTGGTGGGTGATGCCGTTGTGCAGTTGTGACAACGAAGAAACTCGTGTCGTGCGGCGGTCCGAAAGTTGCGAGGGGCTCCAAATTTCAACAAAGATAGAATGTTGGACTTTGATTCTATTCAGTGTGATGACTCTTATAATTTTTATATAAAATTGTTGATATGACAAGGTTTTTTTGGAAGCTGTTAAAGGCTTGGTAACAGAAGGACTGTTCCAAAGCGTTTTTGTTTTGACAACCTCATCTCATACTAATATCATCCACATGATTGTGCAACTTTTTAACCTATTTTTCTTCAGCTTAGATCAGCCATGACACCATCGGTTCACCATTTAAATTAATTCTAATTCCTTGAAACACTTTTTTAGTTATATTCAAATAAAGAGGCTCCAACTTTTTGAATGAGTTGATTTTTAATCCAAATCCTACTTTATCCTCGAAAAGCCCCTCTCTCTCAGAGGCCAAAGCTGGTAGACAACTTACTCCCACAATGTACTTTTGGCTTACAGAAGGAAGTAAGGGTTGATCATGCAGTTGAGTCTTTGTTTAGAAACTAGAATGATCGGATCATATCACCTCTAGTTTGTTTACATAGATGAGGTAAAGTGATATAAAATTTAAAAATTAAATACAATATTATTAGACTATAATATTTTTTATTTTAAATTTAAAAAATTAAATTATTTATTATATTTTATATAAAAATTTTAAAAAATTATAATAATAAGTTAAAATAAGCTTAAGCTTTCGCGAAAAAAGAGTTTTTTTGAAGTGTGAACTGATGCTGCTCATTCAAACTGTACGTAAAAGCGCTACAGCAGAGTCAAATGAGTACGAATGGTGTTGGGCAGCCCGAGACATTTGAAGGATCTGTATTGGGTAGATCTGGAGATAAGGGAAAATGATGGGTATTCCGCTAGACCTTCTGGCTTCAATTTTTAGTTTTTTTTTTCCTTATTAATTAAGAAAATATTATTTAATAATATTACGATTTTTTTATTTTTAAAAATATTTAAAAAATGATGTGAAAAAATACAAAAAAAATAAAAATAAAAATAAAAAATCGCCTAGCAAAAGCTCCAGCGGTGGGCGTTGCACGTCCCCCAAAGATAACTAGTATTTGATGTCATGTTTGAACTACACTTGGTCTAAAATTGAGATCCAATGAATGGTAGTTAAAGGACATTCGAGGTCAGCCGGCGGTGTTTTTCATTTTTGCATTCCAAACTACCAAGTTTTGATTGAGCATGCATGGGTAGTATGGGACAAAATTTGAAGTTTTGATAGTTCGAATTTCGAAATGCAAAGCGAACAATATTTGATAGCTTATGTTCAAAGAGACTACTCACCGTCCTTGAAATTCCACATTCAAAGACGAGTATACCCTTGCCATGAATCAATAACAATATCTCATTCGTTTCACATTGCTTTTGCTGAATTATTCCTAATCAAGACTTTAATCACTTTTCGACCATTATGAAAGAGTCACATAAATCTGCAATTTTAGTCACTCTACAACCATTATCAGAAGTGATCCAAATCTGCAAATTTCCAAATGACAACAAACGATCAAACACAAAAAGTGCAATTTCCAGGGAATTATACTGTGAAAAACATCAATTCGTATCAAATGAATTCTTTACACACTCATACACAAGGGAATAAATACACAGAGGCAATGAGACAGTCATTATTAGCTCAAGCCCCTATTCTCAGTTTCCACTCCTGAAAAGAAAATTGCGTATGTAACAACGTTCAATCTGTTAAATAATTGGAAGCAATGAAACAAATGAAAATTTCTTTAGGCACAACTACCCCTATTAGATCTGTTGTAACTTTCGGAGATGCTCCAACAATGAAGTAGCCTTCCGTTTGGCCCTCTCCGTGCCACTCTTAGCAACCTCTGTCAAGGGGATGACAGCACCAAGCCTACTTATGCAGGCAAGATTGTCAGTATCTCTCTTGCACAAGGCAAGCAAAATTGCAGCCGCATTTTCTTTGTTGCGAGGTAGACCTGTTCTCAAAAGATCTATCAAAACGGGAATAGTGCTAGCCTTTACGATAGCAACCTTTGCCTCTTGGTGGCTAGCAAGAACTGACATTATAGTTAGAGCTTCATCAACCATACAAATGCTTGAATCTGTAAGCATCTTCAATAATGCTGTGATGATTCCTGCCCTCACGGCCCTGCCTTTGTTCCCATGGTAAATGCACAAATTGAACAATGCCGTTGCTGCATCCTTCTTCCCTCTAGAGCTACCCGTTTGCAGCAATTCCACCAAAGCTGGGATTGCACCTGATGCACCTATTATTATTTTGTTCTCATCTGCAAGAGCCAAGCTAAAAAGAGTAGCTGCTGCATTCTCTTTTGCTTCCATGCTTCCATTTCTAAGGACTTGTACAATAGAAGGAACAGCTCCGGCGAGCATTATAAGACCCTTATTATTTTCAAATATAGAGAGGTTAAGAATGGAAGTAACTGCATTTTCTTGTGTTAACACGTCTTCTGTCGTTAAAAGGTTGACCAGGATTGGAATTGCTCCAGATTCTGCAATTAGTACTCTGTTATCTGTGCTTCTTTTGGATAGTGATCTTATTTCAGCTGCAGCTGCTCTACACTCCTCAGTGGACTGGCTAGAGAGCTTGCGGACTAGAGCTTGAATGGCTGCTATGTCCCCACTAACATTGCGAAATGATCCATCACTCTTTTTAATCTTCCCATTTGTTAGTCCGGTTGGCTGCTCAATATTGTGGTCAATACACCACTGAGTGATTAAACTTCTCAGAACATAATTTGGAGTAAGTGTAAAATTTTCGAGCTTCTGCTGAGTTTTTGGACATGTTACATTCCCAGAATCTATCCATCTCTGTATAAAAGCTCTCTCATACGTCTGCGGAATCAAGAGAAAGACATATCAGGAGGCAGATATAAGAAAGATGACGTAGTTATATAAATTCAGCCAATCTCCCCTAAAACTTTATATAAATAGAGAGAGAGAGAGAGAGAGAGAGAGAGAGAGAGAGAGTAATCTATTCTAAAAGAGTATGCGTTGGAAAGGCATTTTATGTGAATCATGCCTGTCCGGTAGCCACTATAACTGGATCCCTCATGAGTTCCAAAGATATAGGGCAAAGAAAATCTTCAGGAATTACAACTGGATCAGGCTTCTTGATAAGCTCTAAATTGTTGGTAGCCAAATCGTCTTGTCCATCAGCTTCATTGTTATTTGCTAGAAAGCTCTCAGAAGGATCAGAAGAGTTTCTGAACCTTTCAGATTTCTGATGTATCAGTTTCACGTGACGTCTTTTGGAACCATTACCTTCAGGAATAGCATCTAGCATTGTCATAACATCGTCATCAATACTACCACTCTTCTGAATATGTAAACTTTCAATCACCCTGTCAACTGATTGCCCCTGATCAATTTCTTCATCCAGCAGCTGGGCTAAGGCCAGAGATAACATTTTGGAATTTGAAGATCCGTATCTTTCTGTGGCTCTTCTCAGCTGTGATCTCACCAGTTCCACCTAGTGAAAGGAAAAATATGAAGTGCAAGTCTAGTTGATAAAAAAGCACCATATATTTTTCAACTCCTACCTGTTCTTGAACTTCCTCTGAGATGCCAAAATGATCATAAGGTATGCTGCTTAATGCCTTCTCCAATTTCCATGTCACACATTGAAATTGGGAGGAAATTCTCCTGGCAGCTCCATCCTTAAATCATGATATACCAAAGTTCAGAGAGGTACCTAGACATTCTCTCAAGGATGCACGTGACAGCAATACAGTCTTAGCAAGAGTAATGGTTTATTTGCATGACAAATGAAGCATCATCCCCTTTTCAATGAAAACTACTCCCTATAAGATAAGTAAGCTTTTTATTCCCATTACAGTAAAATACACAGAATCAGCATATATCTAAATAAATTCCTCTTTTGTCTATCCAAATCAATTCAACACCCAGTCAATAAACACTACATCAGTAACAGCCGCCAGACCAAGATTTAACAATTCTTTTTCATTTGATCATTTTATTTCAACACATTCGCCTGGCTTATGTGCCTCGCTTGTTGATTCTAACCCAGCCACTGACCTGGAGATGGCGGCCGGCTAGGAATTTCATGTTATATAGCTTAACGTCAGCAGGACCAACAACACTTCTTCGAAGGATTTTGAATTTGCCCTGATACCTAACAATATTTTCTTATTCCAAGGATTTTGAATTTGCCCTGGTACCTAACAATATTTTCTTATAGAATTTTCCCCAAAATTAGAAATGATTAAATAGTTTCTTACTTGTTTTCCTTGATCGAGTACAAACACAATCAATTTTTTCCTAGTCCAGGTTGCCACTCTGAAACCCAGACAATAATTAGTGGTTCCAAAAAATGCGTGACAACTACGCAAACCAACAGTCATGAGTGTTATCTTTAGCTCAGGAGAGTGTGATCCATAAGATCCAAAAACATGGTTTCATCTAAACAATTAAAAGGCACGACAAAAATAATCTTAACAACAGCAAAAGTAGAACTCAGAATATGCAACTGTGCAATTAACTTGCTATCAATCCAAAACTATTTTTTTCCAGAGGATCGTGCGGATACCAATCACATTATTACTTTCACAAGCTACATTTTTTTTTCAGCATAGCATAGATCCACGTATCCCAGAACGAAACTTACAGCAATGATTCGTTCGGCTGCCGATGAAATGTAGGAAAGTCAAACAAGCAAAAATTCAGAACACGAGATTCCACATCGACCGAACACACTATCATCATCCGAACTACATTCCCAAGTTTCCGAATTTCAATTTTATACTGCTATAACAACTTTCCCAGCAACCAAACAGATGTTTTTAAAAAAAGAACACAAATAAGAAATTAAACTCACGTAAGAGCTACTGCAGCGGAAGTTTCCAGCGAGCAACAAAAGGTGCTTGGTGGCCCGGAGAGCCACCACCAGATCTGATAACCACGAAGAGGAGGAAGAAGAAGTCGACGCATCCAACGGCGGAGAAAGGCCGCCGGCTCCGCCGAATTCCCTGATCTCCTCGAGCAAATGCGTGAGCAACGCGATCCGACGGACCAGATCGGTACAGTCCTTCCTGAACAGTAACAATGCATCGTCGTCTGCAATGCCGGAAGCGGCGGGCCCAGCAGTTAAGACGTCACGCAAGAGGTCGAGGAGTACGACGCCGGAGACCCCGCCGCCGGCCATATTAAAGACAAGTGCGGCGCAGGTGACTGGAATCGGAACCTCCCAGTACTACCTGTTTTTGGCGTGCGACTGAGAGATGGGACACGTTCTTGCACGTTTGCGGTCTCACTCGTATGGCTCTCTTCACTTGTTTTAAGATAGAGAGTGAGTACACGGATAAAGAGAGCGAGTGAGCGTGCGTTGATGAGGACAGCGAGATTCTCGGGGAAGAAAACAAAAAAATACAGTTGGATTTTAGGGAATTGTATTGCAACGAACTTAATTTTCTTTGGATTTATAAGTAAAAAACAACCGAAAGGAGAAAATAATATTATTATTAATAATGTTTTTGGCCGTTAAGTCCTTTATCGGCCTGTAAAATCAATGTTGAATTATCCTTTTAATTTATATTAATTGTTTTCTACATTTGGTAACGGTGGTCACGCAACCTACAAATCCGCATTTTATTTTTAATTATTATATTGACAATTAAAAAAAAATTATATACTATACTATAATCTTACTTACATCTTATTAGTTATTATATAAGATGTATTATATTTATCATCATTGAATGATCTTTTATTATATGATTCTTTATCATCTAATAGTGATAAATATGTCACATATTATATAATGGGATGACAGTATAGTGTATAGCATTACTCTTATAATTAAGGCCACGTCTAAATATAAGAAGTGTTTCATCTCATCTCATTATTATAATTTTTTAAAATTTTCACACATAATATAATAAAAAATTTAACTTTTTTAAATATCAAAACAATAATAATATTAAAAAAATAATCTTCTAATAATAGTTTATTCAACTTTTAACTTCTATTTAAAATCATCTCATTTCATCTCACTATCCAAACTGTACAGTCTTTTTTCAGTTTAGCAATGATCTTTCCAATGAAAAAAATAAAAAAAAAATGGACTCTACTAAACAAAACAAAACAAAAAAATAATATTAGATAGATTCATAGATTGTGTAAGCGTAACATACTCATTTATTTTTAAAAAAATAGGATTTATCGTTAAAAATAATTTCATATAAATCTTATATTTATTGATTTAAAAAAAATGAATATACAAACTTGCACATTGCAAATATCATTTTTTAAAGGAAGAAATTATGCAATTACTACGTAAATAATTTTGCACAACCATTTTTATTTTGTAGTCACATCGTGTATATTGACTCCTTCAATGTGCTATTTTCATGGTGGTACTTTATCAATAAACACGAAGAACCTAAACAATTCGATACGAACAGAAAATTTATTAAGAGAAAAATTAATTAATTAGCTTTGTGGATGATGGAAGTTATATATCTTCTTTGATAAAAGAGTAGTAGTACAGCTACTACGTATATGTACAATTTCATGTACAATGTTTTATGTGTTGAGTACTGTCAGTCCATTTTATCAAATTTTTTTAATACAAATTCTAAATTTTAAAATTTTCACAATTTTAATAACTGACACGATTGATTATGTGCATAAGTATTAATTAATCAGTGAATAGACGATCATATATTAAGTGCATGTAATTAGATACTTTAGGTCTTTATTTTTTTATGTGACACTTTAGGTACGTCTTGATTCTTGACCTCTTCTTCACTTTAGGTCTTGATTCAAAGTTCGATTTCAATTATGTATATACCTTAAGCTATTTTAATTCCATAGATAAGATGAAAATCAAATAAATTAATATTTTCCTATGATTTTGGTCCTTAAATCACTCGTCTTCCAATGATAGAAGTCAGACCAAATTTAGCCTAAGATTAAGGAATGTATCGTTGGATGCATGCACCTAGCCTTTTTCAAATTTGTATACATAAATAACTCTCAAGAATCTCTTCTCTTAGCTAGCAAGAAACATGAAATTAAAAAAAAATAACATAAATTTCATTTTAAGATGGGGTATTATTATTGGTTTTGCAATCAAAACAGGATTTGGACTTTGGAGACCTAATCAAAGGGGACTAGCTAGCTAAGTAGCTAGGGATTACCTTAATTTTTTCACTTAAAATATAATTATGCATAAATATATGAGTAATGCTAGTTTAATATAGTTTTATGGTAAGCAAATCTTGCGTATTCACTTAAAAGAAAAAAGTAGGCCGCCATCATTAATACGTGATTTGTTTTCCATGTAAATCATAAATCTTTCCAATTGTTTTAAGGAATTAATTGCATAAAGCTTGCACACCATGTAACTATATAAATCATTACCTTTTCTTTCATAATCCAAAAATAAAAAAGGATAAGGATTTCTTCAAATAAAAGGATAATGCTAGACACAGTCTTAGGTAAAGAGTTTTTTGTAAATATACATCAGGTAATTCAAGGGACAAATACCTAGTCCATTGCCCCTGAGAATTAATTGTTTGTATTCAAGAGAATTCGTCGAACCTTAGACTTGGAGGAATCATATCAACAAGACCAAGATTTTTATTACTTAAGCCAACCCTAACTCACTTTTTTCAAAGAGAGAGCGGAACTGGCATATTATAAGACTGTACAAATCATTTTGCTGCCACATACAACCTTCATATAATAGTACTCAGTTTGAGATATTACATAAACCTCATTATATATAAGTTGTTCATGCAATATTTGGAGGTACAATTAATTAGGGGTGTGCATCCAGATCCGGATCCGGATATCTGGGCAAAACCGGATCCGGATTTTCAAAGTCGGGCGGATAACCGGATTCAATCTGGATATCCGAATTGTTTATTTCTATTTTAGGATAAAACCGGATCCGGGTTATAACCGGATTCAATCCGGGTTTTGTAATATTTTATTTTTTAAAAAAAAAAAACTTTATAACTTTAATAAAAAAAAAATATAGCACTTTTAAAAAAAAATTTAAAAACCGGGTGTATAATCCGGTTACGGATAACCGGGTTATAACACCGGATTCGGATTTTCCTACACCCAAGCGGATAACCACCCGGATTCCAGATTTCCGAACCGGACCGGAAAAAAATTCGATCCGAATGAACACTCTTACAATTAATTTTGTTCTTCAAAAATACATCATACAAACAATGCTCTTGTTGATATGTTTTAGGCATTGTCAACGTACCACTTAATTACTTTCATGTTTATTATATAATTATAATGAGCTTGTACAATATCGATCGGTATTACATGCATGTGATATGGATGTAAACTAGACGATCGCGCGCGAGAGACGTACTGGTTTCAACAACTGGAATTGTTTGTCCGCTTCTTATCATCTTGGACGGCAATTATTGGCATTATATATTCACTTTTTCATGATGACTTGGATAGGAGGATATCCATTAATAAAAACATTCAACCACGTCATATTCAACGTGACAGATCAGACCGCCAAACCAACATTAATATTATTGCAATCACGTCAATTTATAGATTTATTTTTATATAATTTCTAATTTGTATTTGCAGCAGTTTTCTTTATGTAAATTATTCGTTATGATAGATGAAGTGGTTTCATTTTTATGACTTTTCAACTGATCTATCCAGTAATGGTTAGAATCAACTTGAAATCGGTTAGAATTGTTCTGAATTGGTTGGAATCAGCTTTGTGGATGGTGGAAGTTATATATCTTCTTTGATAAAAGAGTAGTAGTACTACTACAACGTATATGTACAATTTCATGTACAATATTTTATGTGTTGAGTGTCAGTCCATTTTATCAAATTTTTTTAATACAAATTCTAAATTTTAAAATTTTCACAATTTTAATAACTGACACGATTGATTCTGTGCATACGTATTAATTAATCAGTGAGTAGACGATCATATATTAAGTGCATGTAATTAGATACTTTAGGTCTTTATTTTTTTATGTGACACTTTAGGTACGTCTTGATTCTTGACCTCTTCTTCACTTTAGGTCTTGATTCAAAGTTCGATTTCAATTATGTATATACCTTAAGCTATTTTTATTCCATAGATAAGATGAAAATCAAATAAATTAATATTTTCCTATGATTTTGGTCCTTAAATCACTCGTCTTCCAATGATAGAAGTCAGACCAAATTAGCCTAAGATTAAGGAATGTATTGTTGGATGCATGCACCTAGCCTTTTTCAAATTTGTATCCATAAATAACTCTCAAGAATCTCTTCTCTTAGATAGCAAGAAACATGAAATTAAAAACAATAACATAAATTTCATTTTAAGATGGGGTATTATTATTGGTTTTGCAATCAAAACAGGCTTTGGACTTAAAAGATAATTATACATAAATAAATGATTAATGCCAGTTTAATATAGTTTTAGGGTAAGCAAATCTTGCGTATTCATTTTTTTTTTTTAAAGTAGGTCACCATTAATATATGATTTTTTTTCCATGTAAATCATAAATCTTTCCAATTGTTTTAATGAATTAATTGCGTAAAGCTTGCACACCCTATAACTATATAAATCATTACCCTTTATTTTATAACTCAAATTTTAAAAAGGATAAAGACTTCTTCAAATATAAGGGTAATGCTATATACAATCTTAGGTAATGAGTTTCCTGCAAATGCACATTGGGTAATTCAAAAGACAAATACCCAGTCCATTAGCCCTAGGAATTAATCGTTTGCACCCAAGACGATTTATCAAACCTTAGACTTAGAGGAATCATATCAACGAGATCAAGATTTTTATCACTTGAGCCAACACTCATTTTTTTTCAATGAAAATGCAGAACTGACATATTATAAAACTGTACAAATCATTTTGCTGCCGCATACAACCTTCATATGATAGTACTCAATTTGAGATATTACATAAACCCAAATATAAGTTGTTCATGCAATATTTGGAGGTACAATTAATGTTATTCATCAAATAGACATGATCTTACAAACAATGCTCTTGTTGATATGTTTTAGGCATTGTCAACGTACTACTTAATTACTTTCATGTTTATTATATAATTATAATGAAATTGTACCATATCGATCGGCATTACACGTGATCTGGATGTAAACTAGACGATCGCGCGCGAGAGAGACGTACTGGTTTCAACAACTGGAATTGTTTGTCCGCTTTCTTATCATCTTGGACGGCAATTATTGGCATTATATATTCACTCTTTCATGATGACTTGGATCGGAGGATATCCATTAATAAAAACATTCAACCACGTCATACTCAACATGACAGATCAGACCGCCAAACCAACATTAACATTATTGAGAAGTTTTTTTAGATATATATATAGTTTTTTTTTTTAAAAAAAATTTAACTCAAGCCTCTTTTATATTTATTTAGTTTTATTCTAAATATTGTACTTACTATACATGCATCAAAATTCTTTTTAATTCAGTCTTTTAGAAAAAATTTAAATTTAAAAAAATATATATAAAGAAGTACTGGTCTCATTTTTGTAAGAGAAATATTTTTTATGCACAGAGTGATTACACAAAAGTAAATCTATAAACTGACGTAGATTGATGTAGTATGTCAGATTATAAAGTTATTTTTAGCATAAAGTAGATCTAACGCAGATCACATGAAATCACGTCAGTTTATGAGTTTACGTTTATATAATTTCTAATTTGTGTCTGTAACAGTTCTCTTTTTGTAAACTATTCAATGTGATAGATGAAGTGGTTTCATTTTTATGGCCTTTCAACTTATCCATCTGGTAATCAGTTGGAATCAACTTGAAATCAGTTAGAATTGATCTAAATCGGTGAATTGAAGCAGTTTTGAAATAAACCAAAACTGTTGATCAGTTTCCAATTAATTCAAATTGAGTGATCGAGCCTGAATCAAATTGTTTTTGGAGCCTTGTTTGAAGACAATGTTATTGCCTTCAAAACCACAAGGTCACCCCTAATACTCGTAGTGTAACATAAAATTCGAAGCCGTGACAGAGAATATTTGTCATGTCGAAAATGCATGACCTCTCCTTCACATGAAATGCAACTCGTCTTACCAGATTATGGTAAAAGCCTAAAACCTGGAAACATTACATGAGATGAATTGGATCTGCATGTGGGATTCGCATGTGGGCCTCGTCTTGCTGCATCTGGGAGATGGGGGCGGGCTGCTCTTCGGGCTCAATGGATGAAATGGTTCAGATTGGGTCATCAACTTGTACGAGATGGTTGGCCCATGGCTTCTGCATAGCTATCCAACCATTTTTTTTCTTGCTTAGCTTGTTAAATCGGTATTTTAACTAGGCTGATGAAAAAAAATATAGAGTTTGTAAACGTTAAATGCAAATTATATCAGTTTGATAGATACTTTTGTGAAATTTCTTAACACGCCTTCAAAATTCACTTTAATTAATGGTTCTGACATCATATTAAAATCACCATTTATGAAGAGTTAAATTTAATTATATAATATTAACGCTACATAATTAAAAAAAAGTATTGTTAGATATAGTCTTTTTAGAGTATGCAAATTAAATCACGTGCACTTTCTTTAAAAAAAAAAGTAGAGTTTACCATTAAAAAATTATTTTTTTATGTAAGTATCATATTTATCATTTTTTTCAAAAGAAGCTTGCAAGACTTACATATTCTAAAATTGCAAATTTAAGACCAACTTGATAAAATTATTTTTTTAATAATGGACCTTATTTTTTTTCAAATGGAATACGCGAGGGTTACACACCCTAAGACTATATCTAGCATTACTCCTACTTAATTAGGGCAGCAAGACGCAAGCCAAACCTTCTACTTATGGTCGGGCACTACAACAAATTTAACTTTTAGGGACGAAATTTTTTTGGAACAAAATTATTTTCATCTTAAATTGTGATCTTATGGGACAAAAACCCATCAAAAGTTCAAGTCAATATATATAAGCTATATATATATATATATATAAGTTGGAATAAGAATTGATCACAAATTTCTTCTTCCCTACAACAAAATATGAATTTGGTGGAAGAGAATTGTCAAGTAGTAGTACCGGTGTATCTGTACATGATGATCATGTCCATGCACCTACTTACGTCCCACTGCTATAAAGTTCATGACCTACTTATAATATAAATTTTGCAACTAGATTTCCTTATAATTAATGCCCCCATCACCATTATTAATAGGAGTACTACTCCAAAAAATCAGGGAGCTGTATGTATATATGCTAGCTGCATGTACGTATATCCTGTATATATAAGAACACCAAAGGGCCATCACGTACGTGTGATTGGTGGAAGACTTTTAGGTGAGAAAACATGCATTGATGCATAGATTTTAGTGCATGAGAGCTGATCTCTATGCAAAATCTGTAACACGTAAAATTATCAGTCGGTATGTATATATGCAACTACCACTCCTAGAAACATACAATATCGATGGTAAGCCGGAATATTCTAGTACGTACGTAGTTAGATAGGTAATTTCCCTCATCACCAAGGCAACAGCCTATTGACTAATTTCCGGCCCACCCATTCATATAAAACTCCCAATTTAAGGCCGTGGTTGCAGTTGCTTGTATGAAATACGTCTTTAAATACGTACACATACACACACAGTGTAGCTTGCTTGTCCATTTTTTCAAGAATTAATAGAGATGCAGCGTCTTTATTAGAATATTCCAGGGCAGAAAAATTCATGTGGGCTGAGATCCCAAAATCTTTCCAATACATTCAGTCCAATAAATCTTGTGAAAAGAAAAAAACAGGAAAATAAAGTTGGAACTATTGAAGTAATTTCTCTTGGGAAATAGACTATTACATGGATCAAGAGATCCGTGGCCGGCCACGTACCGTACTATATATAAAGACTAGAGGTTTCATCAGTTGGTGCGCAATCCTTTGAAAGGACTGCTTACGTCGTTTCAGCTGCAGCATGTCATGAGTGACAATTGCAGTCTTCGCATACAGTAGATAAAACTACATGACCGATTTTGAATCAAAATCATGAGTTCATGTAAAGGTTGAGTAAGATCTCAGACTCTACAACTTAGGGTAGAATTAAAGAGCAAGTACTGCTGCGTAGCATGTAGACATGAACTCTTATAGTAGCTCTTGAGTTGAGGGTCAAATTGAATTTAAAAAAAAAAATGGTGGAGCTGATGGATTTTGGAAATCACCAAAAGGATAAATATATGTTCTGTTCAAATTATTTTTCGTATGGCAAAAAGAGATGAGGATATTTGAGGTCCATGAGAGTACTATGACAAGCTCGCGGTCATGTTATCAGCTTTCAGTAGCGTGCTTTTGTAATTACTTATCTAATATTAATTGTGTTGTGTTTGTATAAAATTTGTACTTGAATACTATGGTATATACTACACTGACTAGCTAGATCAATGAATATTAGTACTCTTCTATCGGCCTGCATGTTGTGATTACCTTGTTTCCATCACGTCCAATCATTTCATTTAAGTTATAGATCAGTACATGATAAAAGGAGCTAGAAGCCCCTATTCACAGTAGTGGCCGCAATCAGATAATCAAAGTCATAAAATTAATGCAAATACATGAGATATAATACAAAATTTAAATGGCTCATGTACATATAATTATTACACCGACGAACACAAACAAAAATATTATTTATTATTAATTAGCCCGTGTCGACCTATGTGCACGACAATCATTTGAGCTGCAGGCTGAAAATTATGGGACGGATTTGTTAGAATATTGGAAGAGATCATGAATTATATGCCTGCAGCTAGCTCGCTGCGCTTCGTCGATCATTCTTAATGGGGCCGTCTCTGATCATTTCGGGTGCTTAATTCGCAGCTGCGATGTATCTTTGTTTGCTGGCCTTTCCAGCCAAATGCTTCGCGTTATATATGCATGGCGCGTCTTCCTAAAGAATTGGTTTCGAAGTGAAACCATAAATCGAATTTGAAATCCCAAGTACTTGAAAGCCTTGACAGAAAAGAATGGGATGGATTATCGAAATAGAAGAAGCGTAGGAGAGGGACTGAAGTGAGGATCTTCTTGATCTGGCACTGATGCGTTAGACTCATGATTATGTTTTTGTCTCTCTTCGACATCATGATCAACAAGTACTGGCGTAAAAGGAATGCTGGTTGTCAGATCAAGGTTTAAATCCGGCAAGCTACACGAATTATCATTCTCCAACAAGCAACTTCCAGCGTCGGATACTTGATCATAAATATTATTATTGATGTCGAAGCCTCGGGATTTCGTGACAGGTGGCTCAGCAACACATGATTTCAAACCAGATAATTTTGCATCAGAAGATGTACTGATCAGGTTTTGAGGGCGAGGCAGATTTTGGCTCAAGCGATGATTGTTTGGATCAATTCCCATGTTTATCAGTTTTCTTCTTATATGAGAGTTCCAGTAGTTCTTTACTTCATTGTCTGTACGTCCCGGCAATCTTCCAGCTATAAGCGACCACCTGAAAACATTTTACCACCATTCAAACCGATGATTCAATCATGTGTATATATATATATATATAACTCGTGGAGGATGGTTACATTTTTGGAATAATAAAAACAGTAATTAGCAGCATGAGAAAGTTTTTTTCCTCGCTCTTTTCTTGTCAGAAAATAAGTGTACAAGTACAAGTTTTTTTACACGTTACGTACTTCTGCAGGACTGCAATGTCTATATGGTGCAATATTTGCGTCGATTATGAAAAACTTATTTAATATATAATAACCCTCAATTTGGTCATGTACTTCTAAGGTAAATTTTCTCTTTTTTTTTTTTTAAATATGTTTTAAACATATTTAAATATTTTAAAAATATATATATATCAATATATTAATAGTTTTTTTTAATCAGTAAGAAAAATAAAAATAAAAATAAACTAAACGTACGAGGGTTGAAAATGAAGAGGGATACTATCATTATCCATCCTGAAAAGCCGAAAAGAGCATAAATCGAAACAAAATTGGCCCGTATGAAGACAAAGTTGAAGAATATATATCGCACCGGTTGCCTAGTAGTGCATGAAGCTTGATGATAAGATCTTCTTCATCTTCAGCAAAGTTGCCTCTTTTAAGGTCTGGCCGTAAGTAGTTTATCCATCTCAGCCTGCAACTTTTACCGCAGCGAAGGAGGCCTGATCAACATGAATTATACGGAGATTAACTCAATAGTCAAGACCTTGAATATATGCATATATTTGATGAAAAATACCCATATAATTAATTAATTGTTCATTTCGCTCTCTCTCTAACGACGAAGTACGGGACATCTAAATTTAGATTTTCATTAAACAAAGAAACAGAGAAGTACTGGACCGCGCGTCATGCTCATGAACGGTTCAGAATATTTTAATCTAAGATTCGTACGAGATGAATTTAATTAGTTTGCTGCAGGTACGAGAAATGACAAATTAAAGGCCGGGGGAGGAAGTTCTTGTTCTTGTTTTTGTAATACATATATATAATGTATATATATTTGCTGTACGTACGTGAACTGTTAATCGATATGGCTGGGAAACATACCTGCAGCCTGAGGGAGGGTACGCCAGCATCCTTCACCATGTTTCCGAATGTAATCTATGAGCTTCTGGTCTTCTTGCTTGGACCAGGCTCCTTTATTTGTGTCTTGCTTATCACAGCAAGGCTTCCTCATTATACAGATAGCCCTTTTGCGTCACAAGCAGCAGCTTGGAAGAGAAATGACGTTAAAAAATTCTGAGAGAGAGAGAGAGAGAGCCCAAGAACAGTGTGGCTGGGGATGAGAAACGCAAGTATATAGGGTGGTAGTGTGCGCATGATAGATAGAAAACAAAGTTGACTTTGACCGGTGGTTTGCCCATGCGTGAACGAACATACATGCAACTGGCCGAGAGAGAATTTCATATCATGCATGGGACAGTACTTTGACATTAATATTGTTGTGTGAGTTTCGTAGGTTAGTTGCCCCGCCCCAACTTTTATATAAATATATATATATATATATATATACACACAACTTTTTGTTATTTATATTTTTCATAATTACCTAATAATTGAAGAAATTCATAAATCTAATTTATCTTATAAAATTAATTCAAAATAAGAGATTTGTTCTAATCTCATAAACATCTCCAAACCTTTGTCCACAAATAATATGAGATTTATTCTTTAATACTCTCCTCACATGCAGACTCTGATACTATGAAGAAATTTATGGGTATAATTATCTTATAAAACTAGTTCAAAGAAAGAGGTTTGTTCTAACCTTATAAACATACCCAAGACCTTATTTACCGGTAACGTGTAATTTAATATTTCTCAATAATAATTAATACTACTACTCCTTATCCCTCGTTAATTATTAATTAATTGTTACAAATTTAACGGGGTGAACAGTGACTATTACGGTTTGTCCCTTTTTTGGTGTCGGTGTTATCTCCCTAGTACGTACGTGATATATATAATATCATGCACGATTCATTTTACAATACGAAGTACCAAAAACCATTGAGTTTTTTAGTTTTTACTCATATTGTATATGTATGAATTTGCAAAAAAAAAGAGGGGGGGGGGGGGGGGGGGGGGGTGGTGGAAGAAAAGATCAAAGTAGATGAAGAAATTATTAAGTGATCAACAATATTTAAGATCACATGCTTTTGCGTTGACTGATAGTTTTCCACACTTGTCAGATCTATAATATCATCATGACTACCTATCATGAAAACTTAACAAACGGCCCTCCTGCATGCCCCTCCCGCGCTAGCTCTTGGTTTAGCCATATATATATATATATGTACGTTTGTTTGACTCCACAAATATATTAATTGAATGATCTGCTACGTACCTCGGTCGAACGTCCACCACTGATATCATGAAGATTCTGATAAATATCTATGACAAAATACTACTCCTTCTAAGAACTATTTCGCATGTAATAAAACAAATTTATATAAAAAAAAAAAAAAAAACCGCATATAATAATTTCATCTTGCATTTTCTTCTTCGGCATATGCATGATCTCCTGTCGGTCAGTGGATAAGAGCATTGCTGATGGACTACGCGCGCTACCCTCGCAATTCATGATCCTTTTCTTTAGCTTTTTAGCTTTTTCAGTGGCGAGGAGAGAGATCATGAATGGCGGATCGATACCGACCCATCAGCTAGCAGCATTACTACCTCTCTTATCATTTTTCCACGTTCCACACATTTTCAAATATGTTTTGCAATTAACTTTAAGTACTTGATTATTAATTTGGACGACGTTGAATATAATTTAACTATTAATGGAATTAAGCTGATCAAGAGTACGTACACGTTGACATATGATAAAAAAGTTGGAGAGATTTTCTTGTTATAATCTAAACTATATATATATATTAATTCATCAGCTTATAACTAAGTATTTTTGTATCTAACTAATGGAAACCTAGCTAGCTACATCGACACTGGCAAAGAATTGAATCTCATCATGATCCGTACGTGATGGGTGGTTCAATTATTTATGTAAACCATTCTTTGAAAAAGGAGAAAAAAAAATGAACTTTCTCATTTACTGATATAGCTCAAAAATAGAGAAAATAACCCAAAAAAATAAACAAGCCAGGGTATACTAGAAGTAGAATATATGGACCACATATATTTATATATATATATATATATAGAGAGAGAGAGAGAGAGTAAGAAAATCAAGAGAGGATATATAGGCATTTCGGGGTACTAGCAGTCTGGTAGTACTCTTTTTTTTTTTTTTTTGAAATAAGTCTGGTAGTACTCTTAATGTCACGAGTGATATTCAAAAATCGATATATGATCTGTCGATCGTATGTATCGTATATATATATATATATATATCGACAGTGGGGCTTGTCTGCATATGACTTTCAGATCTAGCAAGTGGTGCTTGCATGCTTTGCTCGTGGCGATTAATGGGGCGGCAGGTATAATATTTATGAGTAATGCTACATACAGTTGTGGAATGTATAAACGTCACGTAATCGTTTTGAAAAAGAGTGGGATCCACGATTAAAAAGTTAGTTTTTTTTTCATGTGGATCCCGTATTAATTCATTTTTTTTTAAAGAGACTGCACGACACTTGCATAATCACGACTGTAAATATCATTTCTCAATATTTATTATGGGATTATTTCCTAGGACAGATAAGCCGTTAACATACGTGCGTATATACGTAATTCACTACAACATTTTGTGGCTTTTGCCACGAATTCTTTTTCTACGGCTAGCTGTCATGGGAAAAAGTGGCATTTTACCACTAAAATAATCGGCGAGAATAAACATAGGCATTTTCCCATGAAATTGTGCTAGTCGATAATGTTTGATGGCAAAAGATTTTTCTCTACCACGTCTGTAGTTTTTGTGATCAACAAGTTTCCTGGATAATAAATATGGGCAACATATGGACCTTTAGTGGAAAAATAATTATTGTGACGAGTTAAATGGACGTTTTACCACATATTAAAGTCATCGCAAAAAACTATTTAATTTATATCTTCATCATCGTGGCTTATTGTTTTTACTCGCTACTAAATAAGTAATTCCCACAAATATTACTCCCCATAAAAATCTCTACATATTTTTAAATAAAAGAATACTATACATTAGCCTACTGTATACCCCACACTCACACCTGACGTCGATTATCTTTCATTAATTGTTTTTAGAGATTTATTTTAGAGATTTAAAATATTAATTCTTTTGTTTTAAATTTATCGGATTTCTCACTGAATTTATTTTATGATTTTTTTAGTTGTAAAAATTATTTTGATTTGCTTTCTTGTTATTAATAATTGTTTTCTAGTTAATTGATTTTATTATTTTATTTTACTTAATCACTGCATTTAAATTATATTATTTAAATTTATCATTATAAAATTTTTTCCGTTAAGTCTATTTTAAAACCAAGATTAAAAAAACTACACCTTATTTTTTTCCCCTTCAATTTTTTTCCCTCCTTTTCTTTTTTCCTTCTTCCTTCTTCTTTCTTCTTTCTTCTTTCTTTCTTCTTTCTTCTTTCTTTTTCTTTTTCTCCTTATTTCTCCTCCAGCCCGTGCGTGACCCAGGCTCCTGATCTGCCGTCCTCCACCCTGCCACTCCGTCCGCCGCCGTCCGGCGACACCGCCCAGGCCACCAGCTCCCTCACACTCCGGCGACATCCCCCACCCAACCTCCCTTCCCCACGCTCTCTCTCTCTCCTCCCCGATGGCAGTGCGAAACCCATTCGGGTTGTGGGTTGTTGTGCCGCCCATTTCAGTCGCCGTTGCTCCCATGCTCTTCCCCATCAGCTGGTGACCTCACTTCTATATTTTCAGCCCCTCTCGCGCCGTCAAACTCCTCCACGTACGGCTGCAAGCCACGACCCAAAATCCTCCCCACGCCGCCGTCTCACCACCATTTGCGGAAATCTCCATTGGGCATTGCCGTTCGTCGTCACTGTGGGCATCGCCGTTCGTCGTCGCCATCATCTTCACCGTTCGTCTTCACAAGTCAGTGAGTCCATCTGTTTAACTTATTTCCCCCAAAACTGAAATATGAAAATGTGATTTATCTTTATGATTTTGTGTTGGGTTTTGTTTAGAGTGGGTTTTGATTTTGTGCTGGCTTTGTGGTTCTGTTGGTTTGTTGGTTCTGTTGGTTTTTATTTTGTGCTGGGTTTGTTGATGAAACATATTGTTAGAACGATTTATGTTTTCCTTGACACTCTTTTAAGTCATTGTTTGAGTGATGTTTTGCCAATGGATCCTCTATACAGTATAAAGTATTGCCAAGTTCACTAGATTCTTAAGAAATATCTTGGATTTTGCTATTGCATAACATTCTGATAACTTTCATAATTGTTTAGAAATTAAAAAGATATGTCACTTATTATAAAGTAGAAGCGGTTATACTTATTTTTTTGTTAACTTTCATAGTTGTTAATCAGGGAAAAATAAAAACAATTGGAGCTCTCTAGAATCACTCATAAAGACCAAATCCGTCTAATACAAAACCAATGGGTGACTAAGCACAAACATATTTCCACAATCCACCCACCCACCTAATGTTCTCTTAAAAATCAAGAAGAAAATGATGATGTTGTTGCTGTTGCTGTAGTGAAGGGCAGGCAGAAGTCTTGAATTTTTTCATCTAGTTGTTTTAAGTTTGAGGCAAAGTGTTCTTATTTATCTCACCGGCTATGGTGCATTTGCTAATTATGTTTGGGAGTGGTTGGTTGATGTGTTGGTGGTAAAGATGCATTTTAGTCTATTTTGTGAAGGTTCGTGCATTTGTAGTTCAAGCATGTTGTGGGATTTCACGTGTTTTATATTTTTAATTCACTTGTTATTACTCCTGAATAATCCATGTAGTTAAGTTTCTTCCCTTTTTGATAAATTTTTTGTTTCTTGTATAAAAATTTGTTGGTTTTTGAAACTCTTCAAATATTATGTACACGTTTGGACTTGGGATTTGTAAGCTTCATTTGTGTTTTTGTTAAATTAAGCATTTTAATCTTTTACATTTTATATCTCGTCTTATAACTTGACCATATGATAAGTTAACTCGGATTCCCCTCCAAGACATAATGGGTGATGCAAAATCGAGTTTCTGATGGTGTTATAAAGTCATTTCTTGTTTTATTGGCATTTTTTGTATATTCTTTCAAGTATTATATCTTATTCGGAATAATGAGTATATGATGAGTTACTTGAGCTTCCCTTCAACATGTTATGGGTGATGTGGGCTTGAGTTTCAGATGCTCTAGACAGAATCCATTGAATTGACTATTGTTATGTATATTATTGCTTGCATACGATATGGCTACATATAACATTTTACATTTTATCCTGTTTTTTGTTAGATTGTTCTTGTTTATATATTTCACTTGTATCTTTATTTATTACCATGCGCAAACATGAACTTTTATTGCTACTTTTCTTAGTAGTTGTCAAACTTCTGTATCTCATTTTTGTATCTTTCACTTCTGAATCTCTGATATTTTGAGTGTTTTCAGACTTGATTCTTCTCTTGTTGGCTTGAGATTAAGTGGACTATGGATTTAGTAATAGCATGTTCATGGGTTTCGAGAGTAATTTCAGATTGTAGTAGACACATTTGATATTTACTCCTTAATTACACTAGTATTTGTCCAATGAGCATAGAAATGGTGGGTAAATTATTATTGCTCATGAATTATATGCCACGAGCCTCTCACCAGAAAATTTGGTGGAAAAAGGTTTGTTCTCACGACCGCGGTACATGGATAAAAGACTTTAACTATGATATTGTATCACGGGGAATACTTATCCAATAGTACAACAACTGAATAATAAGTTCTGTCGACAAATATAGAGGTGACTAAAACATATTTATCACCAGACAATGTTAATAAAATATAGTCTTTTGCCACGATTTAGGGAGTGGCCAAAGACTTTATACCACTATATGTGTGACAAAATCATTCATGGCTAATACACTTTTTCGGACTATGGTTCTAGTGACAATTGATGTTACCGTCACCACAAAGGGCTAGGTTTCTGTCTCCATTTGCCACGGATGAAAACAGGTTTTGCCACAACTTCTAGTCGTGACAAAATGTAGTTTTTTCCCATGAATTAACTTTTTCCTGGAAAAAATTTATTGCTCATGAATTATATGCCACCAACGTCTCACGAACAAAATTGGTGACAAAAAAATTTTTCTCACATAAACCCCACTTATTTCGACCAATTTCCCTTGTGAGAAAAACCAATATTTGTTGTAGTGTAAGAGGGTACGGACAAGTTTATATATCAAATCTCATGAGCAATATCTATCAAAACTAGGATATAATGTGTATATATATATATAATAAAAATAAATATATAAGTGTCGTCCATAAAGTTACAATGTACGGCCTCCTTCAACATTTCCATCTAATCTGCCCTTTGCTGACATTGGATCAAGTACTATATGTATGTAAACTTCGACTAATCATCTTGAATCTTACCTTTAAAAAGACTGGTTAAAATGGTTCACCTAATATTTGTTATATATATATAGCCAAGAATTGATTATGTTAAAAATTAGTTCGTCCCGAGAACTTCGATCGGGGGGAGCAAACAGATAATATATTAAAAGTACTGTTACATTCACACAAAAACAATCCAACAAACTGATGTGAATTCATCTGATCCGTTAGATCTGCTTTACAATAAAAGTACATTTACAATTTGACGAACCATATTAAATCATGTCAGTTTGTGTTGAACCTAAGGTTTCAAGTTTTGTGTAATTATATATTTACACATGAATTTGATGATAACAAATGAATTCAAAGAATGAAGGAGTCTCAAGCTCAATTTGTTCACACAATGGAGTCAAGCACATCAAGGAGCCAAGTATGAGCAAGAAGGAAACAATTTCACATTAAAGTCATAGAGAAATGTTGTAAATCTCTTAAAATTCGAAATTAGGATTAAGGCTCAAAAATTAATATTTTATCATAAAGCATTAAAATACATTTTTCACATGTGCATGAATATTTTGAAAATTAAATTTGAAAATTTTGAAAGATAATTGATTGTCATCTTTCACATGTGCATGCCATGATTAAAGGTTTGAACTTTGAAAATATTAAAGATGATTTATTGTCATCTTTCATATGTGCATGTTTTATTTTAATATTTTCAAAAGTGATTGATACTTTTCTTGACTTATGCAAAAGGAAGATGTCTTTGTTTGAAAATTTGAAAAGTAAAGTGTGCTCCTTTTGTCATATGCAAAAAGTAAAAGATTAGGTTTGAAATTTTTGAAAAGCAAAGTGTGCTCCTTTTGTCATATGCAAAAAGTAAAAAAGTTATTGAGGTTTGAATTTTTGAAAAGTGAATGATGATGTCTTTGACATGTGAATCTTTTTAAATTTGAATATGAAGTCTCATATGCCTATAAATAGATCATTTGAGAGCTTCACATTCACAACACCAAGAGCATACAACTCTCATTCAAAGCTTTCATTCTCTCTTCTCTAAGCATTGAGCCTTAACTCTTATTCATTTTGAGAGATATAGTTTGTGCTTGTATTGTTCTTATTTCACTCATTGAGGAGTGTTTTCTGATATCCTACCCACTATCAATTCTTGTATCAGTAAAAGGGTGTGTACAACCCTTGTGCGTGTAGAAAGTGTTCTACACAGGGAATCGTTGAATCACCACGTGTAAGGTGATTGCAAGTGTAGAGGGTGTTCTACACGGATCCTTTGTAGCGGTGTTGTTCAAAGGTGTAATAGGTTTCTATCTCCACCTGAAGGAGATTGAATAGTGAATTCGGGGATCCTCAAGGGGTAGCTTGAGGCGAGGACGTAGGCAGTGGGGCCGAACCTCGTTAACATACTGAGTTTGCTTCTCTCTTACCCTTACTCTTTATATTTATTGTTGTTTCATATTTTGTTTATATTTTATATTGTATATTTGATTTATAATTGTTATTTTTTTAAATACAACTCAATTCACCCCCCCTCTTGTGTTAGTCATCTGGGACAACAATTGGTATCAGAGCTAAACTCTTTATAAGATTAACTATCTTTTGAGTTAAGATCTTATGGCTAACATTGCAGCTTCATTTGGTGAAGGTCAATCTAGCAGTCGGCCTCCACTCTTTTGTGGAGACAATTACTCATTCTGGAAAGTTAGAATGAGAATATTCCTTCAGGCTCAAAGTCGAGAAATCTGGAAATGCATTGTAAATGGACCTTATATTCCAACAAAAGTGGTTGATGGAGTAAAGGTCAAAAAGGAAGAAGAAGAGTTTAATCGTGAAGACGATAGACTTTATACTTTGAATTTAACTGCTATGAATTTATTATATAATGCTCTAATGGTAATGAGTTTAATAGAGTAATGACTTGTGCTACGGCAAAGGAAATTTGGGATAACTTGGAAGTTACTTATGAAGGAACTTCTCAAGTCAAGGAATCAAAAATTTATATTCTTACTCATGAATATGAAATGTTTAAGATGAATGATGATGAATCTATTTCTAGTATGCACACTCGTTTTACTAACATCATAAACAGCTTGACAGCTCTTGGCAAAGTTTATTCCAAAGTGGAGATAGTAAGAAAAATTCTCAACTCTCTACCAAAACGTTGGGAATCAAAAGTGACAGCGATTCTTGAAGCTAGAGACCTCAAGAAGCTCGAAGTGAATGAACTCATCGGGTCACTTATCACCCATGAGTACACATTGAAAAGAGGAGAAGAAGAAGGAAAGTCAAAGAAGAGCTTGGCACTTAAAGCTGTTCCTCATGAAAGTGAAAGTGAAAGTGATGAAGATGAGGAAAATGACGACAAAGATGAAGAAGTTGCGATGATAACAAGAAGAATTCAGAGGTTCTTAAAGAAAAATAAAACTTCTTCGAGGAAATCCTTCAAAAAGTTTTCCAAGAAAGATTCAGGTAAAAATGATACTTTAATTTGTTATAAATGCAATAAGCCTGGTCATATCAAGCCAGATTGTCCGCTGCTAAAGAAAGATCGAAACAAAGGCAAGAAAGCAATGAAAGCTACATGGGATGATGATTCAAGTAGCTCAGATAGTGAAGCAAACAATGAAGAATCAGCAAATCTTTGTCTTATGGCTAAAGATGACATTGAGGTAACAAATTTTGATAATATTGAAAATCCTTCATATGAAGAATTGCAAAATGTTTTAGAAGAGGTATATGAGGAATTTGAAAAATTGGGTATCAAATATACTGCTTTGAAAAAGAAAAATTCTTCTTTAACAAACGATATTGATATTTTAAGAAAAGAAAATATTGTTTTGAAAGATGAAAATCTTGAATTGAATAAGAAGAAAACTGATTTAGAAAATATTGTTGAAAACTTTACGAATGGAAAAAGAAATTTTGAAAAACTTCTTGGTAGTCAAAGATGTGTTTTTGACAAGGCAGGCTTAGGATATATGCCAAAACAAAAATACAAATCTTATAAAAACTTCTTTGATAATCCTTCTACATTAAAATCCAATATTCAAAATTCTTTTCATAATAAGTTTGTCAAAAAAAGATACTATTATAATCACTCAAGTTCTTCATATATGCCACATGCTATTTACAATTTTTGTAATAGAAATGATCATAATTATCATGCTTGTCCTATTAGAAGAAAGCATACAATGACTATTAGGGCCATATGGGTACCTAAAAATCTTGTTTCTTCTAATATTAATAAATAAAGGACCCAAAGAACTTGGGTACCAAGAAAAATCTTTTTAATTGTTTTTATAGATATGCATGAAGTCCTCCACAAGTAAAAACAAAATGAGTTTTTAGAAATAAGAAAGATGAGTCCGGAGTCATAACTAGAAATAAGGCTCGACTTGTAGCCCAAGGTTTCAATCAAGAAGAAAGAATCGATTATGATGAAACATATGCACCAGTCGCAAGATTAGAAGCTATTCGAATGCTACTTGCATATGCTTGTTATAAAAAAAAATTTCAAACTTTTTCAAATGGATGTTAAAAGTGCTTTCTTAAACGGTTTTATATATGAATAGGTATATGTTGAGCAACCTCCACGTTTTAAAAATCATTTTTCTCCAAATCATGTTTTCAAACTCGCAAAAACACTATATGGACTCAAATAAGCTCCTAGATCTTGGTATGAGAGACTTAGTGGTTTCTTGATTAAAAAAAAGCTTTTCAAGAGAAAAAATTGATACAACTCTTTTCATTAAAATACGAAAATGATGATATTCTTTTGATTCATATTTATGTTGATGATATAATATTCGGTGCTACTAATGAAAATATGTGCCAAGTTTTTGCTAAGACTATGCAGGAAGAATTTGAAATGAGTATGATGGGAGAACTTACATTCTTTCTCGGATTGCAAATTAAGCAAGTAAAAAGTGGGACATTCATCAATCAATCAAAATATATTAAGGAATTGCTGAAGAAGTTTGGGATGGAAGGTGCTAAGGAAACTGGAACACCAATGAGCCCATCCACTAAACTTGATAAAGATGAATCCGGTAAGCCAGTTGACTCAAAGGTATGTCGAGGTATGATTGGTAGTTTATTATATTTGACAGCCAGTAAACCAGATTTTATGTTCAATGTGTGCTTCTGTGCACGCTTTCAATTATCTCCAAAAGAATTTCATTTAATTGCAGTTAAACGCATTCTTAGATATCTTAGTGGTACAATTAACTTAGGATTATGATACCCTAAGCACACATCTTTCGATCTAATCAGCTACACAGATGCAGATTATGCTGGCTGTAAAATAGATCGAAAAAGCACTAGTGGAGCATGTCATTTCTTAGGTCATGCACTAGTTTCATGGTTTAGTAAAAAACAAAATTCTGTTGCACTATTTACTGCTGAAGCAGAATATGTTGCTGCAGGTAGTTGTTGTGCTCAAGTTCTTTACATGAAGCAACAACTTGAAGATTTTAAACTCATATATAATCACATTCCAATCAAATGTGATAATACAAGTGCTATAAATCTTTCAAAGAACCTAATACAACATTCTAGAACTAAACATATTGAAATAAGATATCATTTTCTTTGAGATCATGTGCAGAAAGAAGATATAGTACTAGAATTAACAAACACACGCGATCAGTTAGCAGATATATTCACAAAACCTTTACCAGAAGATAGATTATGTATGATTAGAAGAGAAATAGGTATGATGCATCTTATGAATATCTCTACAAGATAGATCAGAATTCATAAAAATAGATAGATATTTTTTTAATACTTTTACATAAACTTGAGGTTCTTAGCCTCATGTTTGAGACGCTCATTCTCTTCATACAATATCATGTCATCCCTATTCATGGGAACTGGCAAGCGGAATGAAGAATCTAATAGAGATTTCAACTTTTTATTCTTCTGCCGAAGGATTCCTTGCCTTGTGTGAGACTCTTGAACAATTCGTTGAAGTACAACAATTTGTTCCTTAAGTTTTCAACCTCATGGTTTTTGGCTTGAACCCGCTGGGAAAAAACAACAATAGAGGATGAGTAGCGAGTCCCGAGACTCACCAAGTCGTAGATAGCATCGGAGTCTGACTTATTAGCCATACTATTATTTTCTTGCTGCAACATGGCACCAATGGCAGCTGCAGAAAGGACAGGAGGTTGAGGTGCTGAATACCTCATGGATGCATCTAGATGAATGTTAGAAGAATGAGACATTGAGAAAATAATTGAAAACCTAAAGCGAGAATGTAGAAGGAATACAGATGAGTTATAGAGATAAGAAGAAAACTTGATGCGGATTGGATGAACTTTAAGATTGATTTTATAAAGATAGCATAAAGAACAAGACGAGCTATCATCCAAGTCAAAGAGCAATGTGTTTTTTTTTCCCGATCGGTGAAAATGACATTTTTTTAGAAACTCGGAGCCTTCAATCTCGTTTGTTAACAACATCAGGCGTTTTTTTCAAATCTCCAGCCACACTTGTCGGGTCACGGACGGATCCAATTACTATCTACAGTGTCTACAATACACCGTTTTCTTCAGACCATTTATTTGCTGCGGATCCTTTTTAATGATGCCAAAAGGGGGAGAAGTTTTAGACTAGAACATTAACATTGTTTAAATTGCTAAACTTGTTATATATGCTTGGAATTATATTTATATTTTTGCTTGAAAAACTAACGCACATTCTCAGGGGGAGCTTAAGTATTAATACAGGTTTCAGGTTCTATCAAGTATTTGTCATCATCAAAAAGGGGGAGATTGTTGAACCTAAGGTTTCAAGTTTTGTGTAATTATATATTTACACATGGATTTTGATGATAACAAATGAATTCAAAGAATGAAGGAGTCTCAAGCTCAATTTGTCCACACAATGGAGTCAAGCACATCAAGGAACCAAGCATGAGCAAGAAGGAAACAAGTTCACATTAAAGTCATAGAGAAATGTTGTAAATCTCTTAAAATTCGAAATTAGGATTAAGGCTCAAAAATTAATATTTTATCATAAAGCATTAAAATACATTTTCCACATGTGCATGAATATTTTGAAAATTAAATTTGAAAATTTTGAAAGATAATTGATTGTCATCTTTCACATGTGCATGCCATGATTAAAGGTTTGAACTTTGAAAATATTAAAGATGATTGATTGTCATCTTTCACATGTGCATGTTTTATTTGAATAATTTCAAAAGTGATTGATGCTTTTCTTGACTTATGCAAAAGGAAGATGTCTTTGTTTGAAAAATTTGAAAAGTAAAGTGTGCTCCTTTTGTCATATGCAAAAAGTAAAAGATTAGGTTTGAAATTTTTGAAAAGCAAAGTGTGCTCCTTTTGTCATATGCAAAAAGTAAAAGATTAGGTTTGATTTTTTTGAAAAGCAAAGTGTGCTCCTTTTGTCATATGCAAAAAGTAAAAAGATTAGGTTTGAATTTTTGAAAAGTGAATGATGATGTCTTTGACATGTGAATCTTTTTAAATTTGAATATGAAGTCTCATATGCCTATAAATAGATCATTTGAGAGCTTCACATTCACAACACCAAGAGCATACAACTCTCATTCAAAGCTTTCATTCTCTCTTCTCTAAGCATTGAGCCTTAACTCTTATTCATTTTGAGAGATATAGTTTGTGCTTGTATTGTTCTTATTTCACTCATTGAGGAGTGTTTTCTGATATCCTACCCACTATCAATTCTTGTATCAGTAAAAGGGTGTGTACAACCCTTGTGCGTGTAGAAAGTGTTCTACACAGGGAATCGTTGAATCACCACGTGTAAGGTGATTGCAAGTGTAGAGGGTGTTCTACACGGATCCTTTGTAGCGGTGTTGTTCAAAGGTGTAATAGGTTTCTATCTCCACCTGAAGGAGATTGAATAGTGAATTCGGAGATCCTCAAGGGGTAGCTTGAGGCGAGGACGTAGGCAGTGGGGCCGAACCTCGTTAACATACTGAATTTGCTTCTCTCTTACCCTTACTCTTTATATTTATTGCTATTTCATATTTTGTTTATATTTTATATTGTATATTTGATTTATAATTGTTATTTTTTTAAATACAACTCAATTCACCCCCCCTCTTGTGTTAGTCATCTGGGCAACAGTTTGCATGATTACTTTTTTGTAATTTCTTTATGATTAGAGTATTTCCTATATATTAATGATGTAAAACTACAAAACTCAAACTAATTTATTCTGTACTACGTCTTGAAATGACCTAAATGTCCCAAAATATTAACACAAAGATCTACCAATTCACTCAACAAATTGATTGATCTTCAATCATGAAATTATTTAATAAATTAGAAATAATATAAAGTAAATAAATTGCATAGCACCAAAATTAGTAACGAAGGAAAATCCTTTAAAGTACTCTTTAAAGGTAAAACCTTATGAGACTGCCAAACCAAAAAAATGTCAATTTTATTATTTGAAAATCAATTACAAGCAAGTTTTAATTATAAAACCTTTATCAATTGATACTCTTACTTGACTAGACAAACGGCTAGTTTGTCTCTACCGAACCTATGACGATCTTCAAACATTGACTTTTCTATTAAAACTCTAGTGGCTAAATCGCGAACATGCTATCTTAATCTTAGATCAACAATTACACTCAGCTTTGAGAGAATTAATATAAAAAAATTTCAAGAAATTTCCTCACCAAAATATGCATTGGAAAATTGTTCTAAAAAATATCTATAATTGAATCTCTACAAATTCTAACCAATATAATCCCTCAAATAAACAATATGAAAACAGTTTGAATTATAGTATGATTCTACTGATAGAGCGACTCTATCGCGAGAGACTCTTTTGACGGGATGCTGAGACCTGAGTACACTTAACCTTCTCAACATTAGCAATTTTCCATTCAAACTTTTCTCTAAATAATTATAGAACCATTGAAACTCAATTTTTACACTCTTGACTTACATAAAACACTTCCTAACAACTTTTAGATAAAATCAAAATAACTTTAAATAAAGTCAAAGTATTTTACATTCATCCAAATTACGAAACCTAACATAAGATGATGTCTATCATCTTAGTTACTTAGTTCTATCCAAACTTATCATCTTAGTCACTTAGTTCTAGCCAAACTCTTGCATCTACGTCTTAACAAAAAATAAAAAATAAAGAATTCTAACATTTGTTACTATTATATATATATATATATATTATATCATGATGATGTCTTAATTTTTTAAGGTTCTATATTTTTTCTTTTTTTGGAAACAATACCTCAATATTTCATTTTTCAAAGTCACGTATTATATCGTTTATCAATCTCTAGACTCCTCGCTACAAGGTATGGTACATCCTCTATCCAAACTGTTTTTTCTATCAAAGTTAAAGCTTTCATAGCTAAAGTGTGTGCCACTATCTTTTTTTTCTCTGTAAGCAAACTGAATATTCCAATAAGATTTACCATTAAAGAAAAACTTTACATCATCTACTAAAGAACAAAAAACCGACAGCTAGCTCCTCTTCAACACTTTGTTAAGGTGCTAATTAGCTGCAGTATGCAGGTGAGGTTTTATTGTACCTACAAGACAAGAAATTAACCTACAGCCTGTGGTCCTGTACTACTGATCAGTACTCAAAGAGAACGTACGAGAAAACTTTATACGTGGGATGGGTTAGTATGGACAACCTCAGACGACATGCATACTTGCCTAGCCACCAAATCTTCTATGTTTCTCATGAACTTTTTAACCTAGCTACCAAATCTTCTATGTTGCCTTCATGTCTAGCCATGGTATTTAATTACTTTCTAAGTTTCTAGCTAGTAATACTGCAGCTAGCTTCTGAAGAAAGAACTAGAACAATTAAATTAAGAAGTACCAAAGAAATTAACAAGAACTTTTTGACCTAGCTAGCTTGGACTGCTTGATGAACATGGCTAGCTAGCCTGTTCGTGGAGAAAGATGAATGTTAAAAAGCTGTATTGAAAGCGACAGTTCGTTCACGAATAATTAATATATTTTAATTTCAAGGACAAAATATTTCTATTATATATAAATTATGTTTGTTTGTCATGCGTTTAGTAACCAGAGGTCAAGTGTATATATCCAACTGTCAACTTTGGATCTCTCAATTGTTCGATCCCATAAACGATCATCGATCGTTAACAAGATCGGTTAAATTATCATATAATATATTTTGTCATTAGGATACAGTATTAAAGGAATAGAGAAATAATATTTATAGTCGTAAATGTGTAAGTGATCTCACCGTGTAATCTTTTTGAAACAATGTGAGTAATTACAAGATCCATATAAAAAGAATTAATTTTTTAATATTAAACTTCACTATTATTTAAAAGGATTACATGGCGTTTTACGACTGTATCTAGTATTACTCAAAATAAAGAGAGAGGCGGTGTTGATCAATTTGAAGCAGCCCTTCAATTCAAGCCTGTATTTTTCAGATTTTCAGATCTTCTGATTATCGAAGATCATGATCAAAACATTAACAAGGGAAAGCTACACTTTTCAATATTTCAATTCAGTCAAGATCAAAACCGCAAGATCAGATCAATTTAATAACTCCATTTCTAGATTTTTTTTTTTTTTTTTTTGTTCTTACTTACTGCATTGTACAGCTAGAAGTAATTAGTGTCGTTGCGACCTCGATCTATTTAGTACGTGCTCGTGTTAGAAGACGAAGAAAAGTCAAGTCAACACAAATTGTACCTAAGAAATCCTTGTACTTGTACAGGTCATAAATCCAAGTGTGAGGCATTAATATCATCTACAAATACTTCTACAGAATTCATTTTTTTTAATCAAGTAATATTATTACACAGATAAAAATTAAAGTTCTGGCGTCCTTAATTTGATCCTGATCTGTTTTCTCCCCAGTACTCATGTTGCCACCCTGATTTTCCTTCTGTGACTCAAGATCATTGCCATATATGCAAGTAAATCTTGCATGCATGCGTTTTTGATTTGCCGTTCCTCAAAACTACAATAGTACTACTGTATATATTGTTTTGCGTTCTGCATTACTTATTTTAAGATCATATATAATTACGATTGTATATATACAAGAAACATTAATTAACCAAAATGGGGCAACTTATCATCAAAAAAGAAGAAACATTAATTAACCAATGTTCCATCGGCCTCACAAGAAACAAACTTGACTCGATCGGCAAACCAACCATGTAGACAATTAACAACGATCGATGATCATAATTAATGCGAGAGGACCCGTCGGCAAACCACCCATGCAGATAAACAACCCATGATCATAATTACGATATATAGGAGTAGGACCAGTCGGCAAACCGCGGTACTATCTAATCCGTTTGCAAACAACGATGATAATTGCGATAGGACCTGTTTGCAGTGCCTTTCCTGAAGCACGGCACGAAATGTCACATTCGCGCGTCATGTTTTTGGTTACTGATGAGACAACATACGTAGGTCATAAGATACAGAAATGACACACACATAACATATTTCTCAACAATTTATACAATAAATGTTATAAAATAAGGATATTTTTATAAAGTGATGTTAATTTTATATGGTAGTTTACAAAAACACCCCTTCTTTTAAATATTATTGTGTAAAATGCTGTAAAATATAATGTGTGTTTATCATTTTCATGTCACGTATAATCACAACACTTTTGGGTCATTCAAATCTTAATGGAAAATAATATAAGAAAAATATTCCGATAATGATAGTGATACTATTTTCTATCACTTATTTATTTTTGTTTTAACTTTTAATTTTCACTTAATGGTTAGTAAGTGATTATTAGTGAAATTGTATATTTTTTTAAATTTTTTCTTAATGATTAATGATGTCAAAAAATTACTTTAAAAAATAATATGAATAATAAAATTTCAAATACACTATAAAATAGTAAACATGTGGTAAGAGAGTAGTAAGTCTAACATTATCCATTCTACAATTTGTCAAGGATTTTATTCAATCTTAATTAGTATATAGAAAATTAAGGTAATCTAATTTGGATAGCATGTAAGAGTCTCTCGTCTCATCTCAATATTAAAACATCATAAATACAAACACTTTTCAATATCAAATATTGAGCTTTTTTATCTAATCATTACAATTTTCTAAAACTTCTAAACAAAACACAAAAAGTAATTCAAGTTTTTTATATCTCAAAACAAAAATTATATTCTAAAAATATTTTAACTTTATAGTATTTGTATTTAACTTTTATTCTTTCAATTTTTCCAAAACTCAATAAAACGGCCTCTTAACTCAAATTATTTCACTGTTATTCGGTCACAAATCATTTCACTATTATTTATATATCATCTGATCTTATTTCACCATCCAAGTGAGGCATGAGGCTAGGGTATATATATTTGAAGGCGACTCACTATATATATATATATTGTACTATATATGTCAAGGATCCAATAAATTAAGTTAAAGAAATTTACCGGAAGAATGCAGCTAGCAGCTAGCGGAATATCAACGATAATGCTTAATAATTGAACAATTTCTAATTAATTCACGTCTGCATTTATGTTTTAAAAAGATCGGTCGATATTCTAATTAGAAATTTGTAAAACTACTATGAAGACTACGAATTTCTTCTTCCTATAAAATGTAGATTAATCTCATTCACTAATATCATCACATCTCATTTTTTTTTTAAGACATCATTCAAATATAAATACTTTTTAATTTTAAATTTTTAACTTTTTCACCAAATCATTACAAGTTTTCTAAACATTCAAACAAAATAAAATAAAAAAACAATTTTTTAAAATTTCAGAACAAAGATAATATTAAAAAATTATATTTAAACAATATTTTGAACATTGCAGTATTTACATATATATTTCTTTTTATAGTAGAACATCAAGCCAATATTTCAAATCAACTCATAATTAATATTATAATTAGAGTGCTTTAAAATTCTTTAAAGGGAAACTATAGTTAAACCAATAAAAGTAATTGATAAAAATGATCGATTGAATTTTTTATTTAATAATTAAAAAAGTAAATATTAGTGAATCGATTTTTTATTTTTAAAAAATATTTAAAACTGTATAAAATGATTAAAATAAAAAATTTAAAAAAAAAGTGCATTTACACTTCTCAGTTCACTTTAAGCCTGGATTGGTTACACAAAACTAAAAAACTCATCTCATCTCATCTCAACTCATCATTATAACTTTTTCAAATCCTCATATAAAATATAATAAACAATTTTACTTTTTCAAATCTCAATACAAAATTAATATTACAAAATTATATTATAACAATATTTTATTCATTACTATTTAAAACATTTCATCTCATCTGTGTAACCAAACAGGTCATAGGTTTCATTAGCACTGTCCTTCTTTAAAACTAATGTGATATGTGATATTGGATATACTAGTTTTTTTTTTTTTTTAAGCATTACATATTTAGTATTACTTAATACTTTTGTTTTTATTACATATTTAGTAATATTGGAAGTTTCTGCAGCTTATTACTTTTTTACATAAATAAATAAATAAAATAAAATAAAATTCTGTGTCTATGGGAATATTTGGAGTCACATATGTCAGAATCTCAACCAAATGATCAAATTGAACAGTAGCTACTGTTAAAGACTTTGCCGCTGTGGACCGCGGTTGACTTCTTGATGAGCACGTGTCTCTCATGCATGAGAAGTCCATTCATGGAAATGAAGAACGAAGGGTAAAGCATTAATTGAGAGCGAGAGCCTTAAAAGGCACTTTTGGCCCATAAGAAAATGAGTGGTGCTACTAAATTCACCGAACAAACTAATTTTTTTTATTTATTTTTTTATATTTTTAAATATTTTTTTAAAAATAAAAAAATTCACAATATCACTAAAAGATACTTAATTAATTATTAAATAAATAAAAAAACACATTCGGGACACTACTTCGGATTCCAAATTATTTCTATAAGAAAATATCTCAAAATTCTTATAAAATTTTCGTAATTTTACATATTTTCTAATTCAAATACAAAGTATTTTTTAATTTAAATATTATCTAATCATTATTTAAACACAAAAATCAATATAACTTTTACATATTTTATGAGTTTCTAGAGAAGTACCTCGTCCTTTGTTCAGTCATTATTTTTAAGAATTCTTAAATGATATCTAGAAGATCAGTTTCTCGATCGAGCCTCAAAAGAAAGTTAAGATTTACCTCGGAATTACAGCACTAATGTTGTATCCTTAAATCAATCTATTTTTACCTTAAAAATTAAAAAAAGAAAAAATAAAGAAATAGTGGTGGGTAACTGTGCTATATGTTATGAAATTCATTAAATAATTTGGCCATTGACAAATGATCACTGATTTGATTACCACTTTCCAAGAGTTTTATATATATATATTAATATTAGACTGTAACATATGATGAGGTAGTATGACTGGAAGGTAGACGTACGGATCATCCCCAACCAGTCAAATTTGAAACAAACGATCATCCTCAAACTTGACAGAATAACTAGAATGAACGTGTCGGGAAGAAAGGAATGGCGGTTGTAGCTGGAGGCTGACTTTTTGTTTTAATTTTTTGGATGCTTGCAGAAATTCAACAATACAATATTGAAACAAAGATTATTACGGGAATTTGACAATTAGGTTCATATAGAAGATGATATGAATGAATTGATTGATACTACTGATCTGAAAAATATATGGAAAAATATAATTGTAAATACAATTATGCATTAATATGATAATATTATTCTGATTAGTCAAAAAATAGATTTTATTGAAAACAGTGTTATTTAAATTTTAAATATAAAAGAATCAATATTAATACACAAATTAATACGTAACTTTATTTATATGTAGTAAAACTGAAAGGTATATATGATTTTGGACCCATCATTCGTCTTAGAAAGGGGGGAGGGTAGCTAGGACCTAGCTAGGGTCCCTTCACCTTCTCTGTGGTTGTCGCTCCACCTACTAGAGTAAACAATAGTCTAATGATCCGCGTTGGACCGAGCTGTGTGCATGGAGGAGGATCCCCCACCCTAATCTAGGGGACCTACCTTCCCCCCTCTATCCTTGAGACATTCTCTCTCTCTTTCGTTTTTTATATGTAATGTTTTTGTTTTTATTTTTCTTTCAAATTAATTTTTTTTTTTTAATTTTCAAAAGACAAACTATGCCTGTCCAGATATATTATTGGTATTAAAATGTCGTAACTAATGGAAACTAGCACTATTAGGGATGTTAATTAGTCTGGTTCGGAGTGATGGACCATTTTCGGTCCATCATTTTCCCGGACCGGACCGATAGCTTGGTCCGGTTGGTCTTGCTTACTTAGATCATCTTCTTTTTTTTAAAATAAATTAATAAAAAATTATTAAAATTAAGTGAATTATTAATGTATTAACTCATTAAAAATATATTTAACTATAATTATATTTATGATATTGATATTTACTACTTACTAAATTAGACTTTACTATTTAGTATACATAATTATTAATAATATTATATATTTTATAGATGGTTAATGAATATCAAATAATTTTATTGTATATAGATTATTCATGCTTGCTTGCAAATTAAGTATTTAAAAAAATTAACTAATTACTTTAATTAAGTGAAAATAGTAGAGTATGTATGAATGTATGATATATTAACTATTTACATATAATGACATAAATTATCACATGATTTATGATTTATTATTAATTGACAGCATATATTATTTAATATTTTATATGGTCAATGTTAATAAATTAGATGAAAATTACATTATTAACTTATATAATTGCTATATAAAAATAATATCTTCAAATTTTAAAAATATTTTTAAAATATATATATATAGGGGCTTGGTCCGGTCTGATCCAAAATTTATAGACTTCGAGACCGAACCGAATTTCTTCGGTCCACAATTGTTAGAACCAATACTGACCGGTAGAGTATTTGGTCCAAATCGAAATTTCCAATCCAATCAGTTTTTCCAGTCTGGACTGAATTCTGTACACCCCTAGAAACTATTGTAGTCTAACAATTCTTGAACCGCATAGAATAAAAAGTAATATTACATGTACCTATAATTTTACGTACTAAATCTCTTTTATTGGTTTTCTTTCTAAATTCAATTTTTGAGTTTCAAATTTCATATATATTTAGACAACTCTGAGATGTTGTTGGCTGTAATCTCCGGCTGGGAGTATTTTCAGATTGCAATTGAGATATATTAAATCTTCTTTATAACCATACAAGTTTTAATTTGCACATGTGCTTTTCAACATAATTTTGAAATTGGAGGACCATCTAACTCTTTTAAGTCTATCAAAATCATGGGGTATTCGAAATTAAGAGTTTGATAGTACAGTAAGTAAAGAGGGGGGGAGGGTCATCAATTAAAGCAGTAGTTGCATGTAAATCTTGATGCATGCTTTTAGGTCTGCATCTTAATTTGGTAGGGGCGGGAGTCCACGTTCTATCTACCCACAATCTTAACAAATACGGCCATTACATTAATTACATAGGACCCATGAAACTCCCCTTCGTACCTATACCTTATGTCTTGTTTCAGAAATGTATAGGTTTCTTTCTTCTTCATTAAGGGACCTAATTTAATGCCTCGTGCTAGGCATCTGGTCCTGCTTAGAAATTTGGTTTTGGCAGATAAGAGAGACACCTAGTTGTGTGGATAGGGTTACAATATGTGGATAAGCTTCTCTTTTTCTGAGTCAGCATCTACGTAAAAGTTAAAACCTCAAAAAACGATGCATATGTGTAAATGGTGACAGTTTCGATCTCCAGTGTTGTCATATAATTAACAAGGTCTTTGTACTTATAATATGCTAACGAACCACTACAAATGATCGACAAGTAATGAAGACAACATCTATTAATGTTATTGATAGAAAATTGTTAAGGTCCTCTGTTTTTTTTTTAATTGAATATATGCTCAAGGATTAACTACCATGTGACAGTCTCAGAGTCCTCCTACAAATACCCCCAAAAAAAAAACAAAAAAAAAAGGTCCCAATATGCATCTATGGATGAGCGTGAAATTACTATTCTCTCAAAAAGTTTAAACTGATAGAAAAAATTTAAATTTAATTATTTGTATAATATTCTTAAAACTATCTTTACATGTGAGCTAGACTCTCTTTATTGGGCCTAACACGCGAAATATTTAATTAAATAGAGATAAAGTATAGGGTCAAGATTTGAACTTAGGATCTCTGCTATAATATTATATGAAATCACCACTTGTTCAAAAGTTTAAGATGATTAAAAGAGTAATGGTAGATATAATCGTGAAGTACGCAAGCGATACACAATCCGTTTGAAAAAAAGTGATATCTACTATTAAAAAATTAATTTTTTTCATGTATATTCCGTATTTACTCACTTTTTTAAAAAAAATTAGGCAACACTTGTTCATTTCACAGTTGCAAATATACTTTCTCAATGAAAAAAAGTATATTTAATTATTTATATTATATTCGGGTTAAAACAGTAACCCTCCCAAATCATAAATCAGCACCTTGCAATGGGTCACACCGCCAGCTGCAATATTACATAGACAATACCTCAGATCATCCCCGGCTCAATAGGAATTGGGGCCTAAGGCTAAAAGTTGTATTGGGGCTTTTTTTATTTGAAAAAGTAAAATTAAATAAAATTATTTTAATTTTTACATTATATTTTTATTTATAAATCATTCCAATCGCTTGTCAAGTAAAATTATTGTTTAAGATTTTATACTACATTTTCAACTAATAACCAACTTAATTTTTATTAGAAAATTTCTGATGTAGAGATGATTTTATCAAATCTAATTTAACAAGACGTGTTTTAGACTCTTATAAGTCGTTTGGAAACACAACTGCTTTTAAGTATTCTCAGATATTTTTAAATTCAAATTTTTTTCTCATTTCTCAAAATCAGACAAAACATCTTAACTCAAACTATGTTGCTACTCTTCACATATATTCTTACCATATAAACAAGTCCTAAAAGCAATTATAATTATAATTGTCAATAAATTTTTATAAATAACCTACACATTTGGAAAAAAGTAAGATTTTGCCTTTTCAAAGATCATACTAAATTTTTTATCAACACTCAAAAATTAGATTTTGCTATTTATAATTTTTTACATTATATATTAAATTAATAATGACAAAAGAGAAGTGTATTCTTAGAAAAAGAATACTTGAAATAATTATTATGTAGAATACTTTTAAAACTAATAATGACACAACATCTATTTAAGACTTTTAATGTTATCTTATTGAATTAATTAATTTTTTAATTAAATATATTTTCTTTTAAAATAAATTTACTTTAGACTTTTTTGAAATGGGCCTCTTCTTCCCCTAGGCCTTAGGCAATTGCCTAATTCGCTTTAGAGAAGAGCCGGCCCTGTCCTAATGTAGACAAAGTCGAGATGTTTGCACCTGATCGAAACAAATATTCAGAAACAGTTGTCAGCACAGGCATTGACTAGTTGTTTTAGGTTCCATCAAAGTGTCGGACTACAATATGGACCAAAACAAGAACTCGATATTAGTGTGCCTGTCAAGCTCCATAAGCAATGTTTATTTTTTTTAAGATGGTTGATCTTTTTCAACAACCTAGAAGTTGAAATGTCAATTTCCATCTTGTTTTAACATTTCAACAGTTACTAATTATTTTCATTCATTCCACGGTCCCACCCATCACTCCCATAATCGGCACAATAACTCCAAAAAATCATCATGATTCACAATTTGATCAAAACCAACATAATAGCATGTTAGATGTCAATTATACAGTTCTCTGTTCGTAGCAAACATGAATAACTATAATGAACATTACATTTGACCTGTAGATACTGCGTTCTATTGCCTTGTTTTTAACTCATTTCAACAAAAAAATGGTGTAATAGCGCTCGGACTTGGTGGGTCATTAGTTGAAGAATATCTTCTTTCTGAAATATAACCATAGGTAAAAATAAACAACCTCCAAACCAGAAACAATTCCCCCCCCCCAAAAAAAAAAAACCTGCAACCATAGGCTCCGCAACATTGATCAGGTGATGGGCATAATACTTGAAAACACATTACCATTGGCAAGCAGGGAAGAATTGCATGGAATGTTGTTTATTCTGGTTCTTCTGAGTGAATGTGGATCTATTCCTGCTTTGTGAGCTGCGATGACGCCAATGGCTTCCCAGTAGTTTGAGACCTGGACCTGTATAAGAGGTTCATTTCTGTTCAACAACCATAAATATATATATATATACATATATATATATAGCTCATTTGGAATAAACAAAAAAAGAGTTTCAATGATCGCTATGAGGATTTTTAATGGTCTACTTGGGACACAGATCTTCTTCTTTTTTTCACTCATGTTCCGCATTTTCCACTTTTCTTCTCTCTTTTTTTCCCAGCAAATTGCACAGTATTGTGTCCAATTTCTCTCTACTCCAAATTTTTTGTTCAAAATAGAATATTAGCAGTAACTAAGCATTGCCTCGGGACATAATTCCAAGAAAAAAAAAAAAAAAGGTTCAATAGTTAAATGTTCCTCACTACATGCAAGTTCATCGACTAAGTTATTCAAAACAGTGGCAGGTACTTCCAACTTCTTGAGATAAATTGATCCTAAAGGATGATAAAAGAATTATGCATTTGGGGACATGAGGCATTTGCCTTAAAGTTTTTTATAAAAAACGACATTCTTTTCTTTTCTTTTGATAGCACAAGAACAATGGCAACATCTATTCATTGGGCGGTAAATTATTTCTTCATTAAAGTATATCACAGAACAACTAAATGAATGAAAACAAAAGGAAGTCAGGAAAACAGATGCATACCGCTTCAATGCCAAGCTTATCTGGTGTATCATTGAGAACTGTTTCATTTTCCTCCACAGTAATTATAAGCGGCTGTAACAAAATCAATACAAGTAATAATCGAACTGATAGCTAAAATTTAAAACCTGATGCTCATCAATAAAATATTGAGGGTGCAGGGTGGACAGGGATGACTAAGAATCTAAAGTTCTATCAGGCAAATTTGGCCTTTCAACATTCAGCAAACATTGGTTAATCAGGAAAATAAATTTAAAATTTATACCTTGTTCCTCTTGATCCTTGCAAAAGCAAGAGCACTATCTCCTCCACACGCATCAATTGGAAGAATCACACTATCAATATCACTTGCCAGTATGCAACCCTTCTCCAAGGAATCATTGTTCTTGACCAAGTATTGTGGTGCATTACTAAGCCCAGCAAGCACACATGGCAAGAATGTGTGTCCTAACTGTTGCACAGGTTTTGGGAGTGAGAGAGAGGAGAGAAGACTTTTAGGTACCATACAAAATATTCTTTTGGGAAGAAAAAGAACAAAATAATTGTTGTATCAATTGCGTTTAGTTTTTCATTTTCTTCCTTTTTGTATATCCGTCGAAGGTATAAATACTTCCAGTGAATTGTAAATTTCTGTCAATTTACTCCATTTGTGCAGGAACATGAGTTTAGGAAATAAGTGTCTCCATACAGTCAATTGAGGCTGCTTGGCATTATGTTAATGATGCTAACAAGCTATCTTTTGAAATCGTGTAAATTATATACATCTTTCCATCGAAGTGTCAACATGCCATTCTGTAATCGCATTGCCAATGAGGCTTTCCAAATCTCATCTTCAGAATCTACTCACACACAAAAAACAAAAAATCTTTTCCATAAGTAAACATAAAGCCTACAACCAAAGCATGAGAAATCTTCTGAGACTATTGATTGCACCTTTAGAGACCTTTTAGATCCTTCAACTTGCATTTTTTCATAACATTTCACAAAGAGTAATATAAACATCCCTAGCTAAAGCAATGAATTATTACCTTCATCCACCATACAGCACACCACCATTGGTTCTGTTACCATTTTCTGTGGAGATAAGCACCTTCATGAATCTTTTGGTGACGCAAGGATTTAACATGTTGGAACACCACCCAACCTAAAAGTTGAAGCCTATGACTATGGGCCCAATTATATTATATAAATCATTCAAATTTGTGACAGCCTTAACCTTTTTACCCTCAAATTTGTGTATTCAACACTGATTTGCTAGGTGAATATCTTTTATAGATTTCCATGAGATTCAACTGATGACCTTACCCTCTATCTCTTGTTAGGGCAGGATATGCTATTTGGTCAAAGACTGACTGCTTCAAAATGGTTCTCTTCTATTATAATATGAACACACACACATGCTTGGGGTGGGGAAAAAGATAGAGTTGCATCCCTAGATTTCAAAAGAAGATATTTTCTTTGTTATCTCAAGTGTTTCTTACCTCCTCAGCAGCTGATTTTGGGGACAGTGATAGGCTCAGGGGAAACGGTGAACATGCAGGAGCATGCGCACAAGGAATTTGGAATTCCTGCACCACCAAATGACTTATAACTGCCTCCACCCCTGCCAATAGATCTATTCCCTGCAAAGTAAGTACGAATAGCATGTAAGGAGATGTGAACCTTCATAGAATCAAATGAAGAAACATGGGATCAGCTTAAACCCATTATCAACCAATACTAGCAAAGATGTCAAGTTGTTTTGATGACCTTGAGAGGTAGCTTAAACTGAAACTAGGTGTTTCAAGTGCAGAAACCACACGCTCACCTTCCTGAAAAACTTACCATATGAACACATAGTTGACATCCAGAACCAAGAAGAAAATTACAGGAATAAATACTAACAGTGTTTTTTATGAAACTAAAAAGTAATGATGCCCTATCTGAAAGGAAAAAGAGAGGTAAAATGGTAAGGAGAGAGAGAAGAAGCTGGAAGAGCAATCAGAAGATAACACGGAGGTCTGAATGTCCACTATAATGTATGACTATGTCAGAAAATAACATGGAGATCGCTATAATGAACTACTTGTTCAATAATTTAGATAGCTCTGCCATATGCCCATATAAGACCAATGACACACCTTTAGTAAACATGCAGTATGGTATAAACTGTTATTGCCATACCATCCCTTGTCGATAGTTATCCGTGCCTTCAGCATCATCATCATCTGGGAAGCGTCCAACAACTGCAATGGCATTCACCCCTGAACCGCTAACTAAAGTCTGTACAGCTCTCAGTAATGAGTCAGGGTGTTTAATCCTCCCTGTTGATTGCCCATTCTTTGGATCAACCCACTTTTCTACCTGCAATATTTGTTCGTACCGTATCAGTTATAGAAGAGAGAAAAAAGTTCGGTTTTCTTGGCTAGGCAATACAATGATAACTGTTCAAGTACAGCACATTTGCCAACTTATCAAAGCTTTTTTTTCCATACTTTCTTTAAAAATGTTCACTTGTGATGACTCAGGAGAAGTGTCAACCACATCTGCACTATAACCCCAAAAAGGCTTGTCAATTTGAAGCTTCCCTAGAATTACTTGTAAAACACAGTTTCGCCTAGTAGTTAGCCAATGTTAGCAACTGTAACTACTTTATTACGTACCCACACTATGTCATATCCACAATGTAGGCCTGTGTCACATCATTACTACGCTGAAATGGACATATGAAGTAAGATCATAAGCAGATATGTGAAACAGCGTAAACACAATTATTAAGTCCTTGACCCACAGACAAACACATTAAGCAAACAATGGCGTGTTACATAATTCGAATTGCACAATTAAGTGAATTCACCATATTCAACTCCATATCTCAGCCAAAATAACAATGAGTACCTCCAAAGGGGTGTCAGTTACAATATATTCCACCACAGGCAATCCAAGGGAAGCCCTTACAGCATCAGCCACTTGTAAATGGCATATCCGAAGCTCTTCCTCTATTCCAGCATCAAGAACCAATCCCACCTGATTCATATCACTGACAGCAGTACATCCATGATCCTAGCTCGAGATTTAAGCAATATCAAGTCTACTCAAGACATAGCACAAACAGATGAGGATATCATGCATGATATGCCTCCTCACGGATAGACCAATGTATTTTAGGATAGTTAATTGCTATTTTAGGAAGTGTTTGATTGTATATACTGCATTAGCTGCATAATTGTAGTTTACCTTGTATATCACTATTCTGTAACAACACTATAAAGTGAATACAAATTACATCTCTCTATCTCATTCCGTGAAATATCTTCAATCACGCGTTAAAACCATAAATGCATGAGCTTTTAACCCTCTCTTTTATATCTAAAATAATTAAAGTAATTTTTGTACAATTTATTTTTTTATAAGTACATTTTTCTACATTTTATGTTTCTATTTTTTTTTCAAGTTTTTGTCCAATTCACTCGTCGTGTACCAGTTGATAAGTAGCGCCAAAAATATCCTTTAAGCATAATATACTATTATTACTCAAATTAAGGGAGAGACAGAGACAGACAGAACACACCTTGTTTTGATGAACAGGCTGTAAGGCCCATAATCCTTCAGCAAACCGGTCAAGAGCGTGGCCTTCAACGTACAAAACATTGGGCATGGGCCAGTACAGCATCGCCGCATTGAGCACCTGCAAAACTCAACAAGCCAGAGTCCCTTATCCAAAACGTACAAAAAAAAAAAAACATGAAACAGAGGTTGAGAGGCACGCTACATTAGGGTGAGTGATGAGACAATCGACGACGGAGGAGAGAGCGCGAGCTACGGGCAGAGCGTCTCCTGCGAATCCACCGATTGCGGCTCCTATCCCCGTCGGGACTATCATGACGCTCGTGTAGTCCCTCTTAAACTGCGCGTCCAAACACAAAACCAAAACTTTTTCATAATCACACGCCCCGCCCGGCCTTTCTGCGTATGTACAGACAGAAGTAAGGAAGAGCTGAGAAACTGACCTTGACAGAGTGGTTCGTAGCGGAGCAGGAGACGCTTAGTTTGGTGGACGGCTGGGATTTTGGAACCAGCGGGTTTCGGGCGACGAAGGAGGGAAGTGGACGGCCGAGATGGACAGCCATTTTTGGCGGAGCGAGCGTAGACTGTTGCTGGCCTGAGGCCCGCCCTTTCAAAGAGGGAACAGACCGAGGGATTAAAAACAGTTTTGACCGGGATTTAGAGCAGCTACTATTGATGCTGCACACACGCTTATAGGTTTTTATAGAATATATGAATGTTTTTCGTAAGATATATAGGTATTTTTTACAAAATGTATAGTGTGCAGTGATGAATAGTAGCTGCTCCTAATATTTTCTTTTTACTTAATAGAATTTATTAGAAAGTAGTCACTATTCATGCGGCACACCACACACTTATAAATTTTTATAGAATGTAGAGATACTTTTCATAGGATATATAGATATTTTTTATAAGATGTGTGGTGTGCAATAATAAATAGTAACTGCTCCCAATATTTTCTCTTCCTTAATACATGTACAGAATGATGCTGGAATTTATCTTTTAATTGGAGTTGGCTCGACCTAGTGCTAGGCTTGCTAGCACTTCCATTTACTAGTTATCAATTTCGGCAAGCCATTAAAAACTAGGTTGCCAGAGCAAAATTCCTCTGCAGAGATATGGGTATTAAAGGAGATTTCATTAATTAGCCAGAAAGTATTATTGGATAAGTTTTTTTCTCTTTTTCAAAAAGAGAATGATATTTTAATTTTATTGATTATTCTCATTTATTACGAAAGAAAATCGTGAATACATAAACACATACCTAGTGGTTATAAATAATTAAAAAAATCTAAAATCACACATCAGAAAATCCTAAAATTGCCAATGGCTTCCTACACTCAGATTGGAGGCAGCCCAGTGAGAAAAGGTGGGTTTTTGACTTTTTGTTCTAAAGTTTGGAGCTTGTTCAACTAACCTCAGAGGCCATAAAGTAGCTTAGATGAGGAACCCTATTAGATGCATTCTCGAGGAATACAATTTCTCGTTTGTGAGGGTGCCCTCTCCGGACCAAAACTCATTGGATCCTGTACTTAATTATATTCATTTAAAGGACGTGGCCCATGGGCAATTCGTTCTCCACAAAAGAGCCCATGGCCTAGTGGAGATTCGAGAAGATTTATTTGCAATGTCACCAGCTAGACGGGTGGAGGCTAGGAGGATTATATTGAGGTACATGCATGGCATGGGTAGTGAAGCGATGGGCATCCAAAGTAAGTACAATTTGAGAAATTTTACGTGTTGACCAATTCTTTAATACCAATTCTTTGATTTTAGGGATTGGATGACAAGAATGTTGCATGACAGATTTCTAAAAAATAAGAGTAGTAGCCGGCTATGACTCTTTTATTTAGGGATTTATTTATTTTTAATATGTTTATGTTATTACCTAGTTTAATTTCTAGTTAATTTCCTTTATTTTAGGTATTAGATATTATTTTTTTAAACTTAAGATTCCTAAAACTTATGAATGGATTTAAGAATGAGATTTAGATCTATATCTAGATCTAGGGAAGAGAGGGATAGGCATGTGGCGCCAACCCTAAGGGGAATTTCTATTTATAGTTTGTTTTGTATTGTTATTTCATCAATTATTGTTATGTTATTTAATGAATGAAAATTTTCTCTTTAATACTTTTGAGAGTTAAGTATTAGCTTAAGATAGTCTTGATTTTTACCAACAAACCAATTTGAATGTTTTGTGTTGCCTTGAGGTAACCCTAGATCTAGCTAACCAACAAGCAAAAAATCCTAGATCTAATAACCAAACACACAAATTACAAGTGAGTGAGAGTGAGGCGTCCATCACCTAATTGTGGAAAATGAATTGAAAGCTGTGCTTAAAGACATGGCAATAGTTATAAATGAAACATCAATTGTATAATGATGATTGTGGCTCTACTCAATGGTAGATAAATATTTTTATTATATACAAACAAATTTGCATATCAATTTACATATCAATTTTGTTATCTTTGTATTCAAAATTTAAATTAGCACAATTTTTATTAAAATCTGACTTTCTAACCAATCACATTGAATAGGTACACGTAGTGGTGCACATAATCGCTTACAATCAGATTTTTCCATAAATATAAGAGGTGATAAGAGTTTTGCATCTCCTTGTAGCACTTATTTTTATTTTTTATTTTATTCTTCTTAAACGAATTAATTTTTTCTATTTATTATCCATGAAAAATTTTAAACATAAACCCACACACCACACTGTTTTTTAATTTTTTTTATTTTACCAAATATTTGATATATAAATAATGAGTAGAAAAATTTAATTAATTTAAAAAGAATAAATTTTAAAAAAATATAAAATAAATATAATTAAAATAATATGATATTTGATGCGTAGGTTTATGTATAGTAAAACTCTTTTTCTTTTTATTATAATTGAATGAGGAATCTTTCAGTAATGATTTGTTTCCCAATTGCAAGTTGGCAAAGGGTAACACGTAAACGTAAATCCGATATGAATTTAAGAAGCTGGGCAGGATGCGGAGTCCAAAGATGAACTTTAAAGCCTTGATCATTGAATCAGCATTTTCTGATTAGATAACGACTGTACTTAATATTATTCTAATTATAAAAAATAACACACGTATTCCTCAAAACATACATTCTAACCACTCCATTGACAACCCCGACCCAAAAGAATAAAAAGACAAAACTACCCTTTCATCGTCAAAAAAAAAAAAAAAAGACCAACCACGAGACAGGATTATTTCAAAGCTGATCCTGCATATGGTAAGAAAGACTTAAAGATGGAAAAAAGGAATTTGTCGCTAAAAACAGAATAAGAGATATCATAGCAAGATTAGTAAAAAAAAAAGACTTACAAAAATCAATATGCATTGGCTCTCTACGTACTACATCTGTGGATATTCTTCTCAATTCAAGAATTTCAAGGGCCTCATCATCACATTGTCTTCATGATCCAAGATCTGCAAAAGAATTCAAACAGAAGATTTTTCCATTTTTTATTAAAAAAAAAAGATGTAATCTTCCTTCAGCTAAAATGTGCACAAACCGACGGCAGCATCTCTCAACTTCAAAATACACACAGCTTGACTTTGGTTGTCACGCTGGCCTAGCTAGCCTGGCCAATGGCCATTTTAGAGGCAGGCAAAGACACAGCTGATGAGCTTTACGACAAACCCTTACTGCTCTTTCCAGAAAACTAAAGGAGACCCGTGACTCGTGACGGCAAAATTTCATTGGAAAACGCAGATTTTCCTATATCTTTTTTTTTTTTTTTTCTAAATATTGGTTAAGATGAATACTTACGTGGCAATGATATACGTATCCAGGCTCTGAAGTTGCATCAAAGGCATACGATGCGTTCGAGTGTATGTACGAAAACTTGACTAGGATCCTTGTCACATATCCGGGTGTCATCTTGTACACGTTCTTCCACCCCTTTTCGTGAGCCAGCACCTTTATCTTTTTGCCGCGTGCATGTTTGCTTATTTGGCACTTGATCGCATCGTTGATTTTCGTCATGCAGCTCTTGAACTCTTCCAAATTCACCAGCTCTGTTTGATCCAACGTCTTAAAGAGTCCAAGATGGATGTGCAGAGGATGATTATCCTCTGTCAGATTGATTATGTTCCAGATCTCGGTGGCCCCAACTTTAGGAGTCTCCGTAACGGGTGCCTCGTACGGTTTCCCGTTTATGTACAGATGAGTTGGCTCGTCGATATCGCTCGTGTACTCATACATAGCGATATACCGTGTACGCGATACACTTGATAAAGATGGAGCTGGGTATTCTATCAGCTTGTTGGGAACTCGCCACGTGTCGAATTCTTGATGTTTGAGGATATCAAACTTGACGACCTTCCTATTCACTTTGTTGACTGGATCCCCTGATGGGTAGGGATAGGGTGCATTGTTGGCCAGGATAGCAGTGTCATTCTTTGACATCGAAAAGTCAACAACCACGTCAGTGATCTCAGATGGCCCCAGTAAAATCTCATTGGTCGTCACCGGCTCATTAAGATAAGCTGAATCGGACCCCACGTGGATGAATCTCAAGCCGTTGGTGAAAAAGAACCTAAAAAATCTAGCGTTGCTTGCATTGATAATTCGAAACCTGTATTTGCGACGTCGCACGGTCATTCGAGGCCAAGCTTTGCCATTTACTACGATGGCATCACCAAAATATTCAGGCTGCCACTGAGGATGTATGGAGGGATTGTTTCCGGTGGAATTCATGTATATGGAACCATCAGTGCGAAAGGCCCGATCGAAAACGATCAACGGCCGATCGAATTCATCGCCGCTAGGGAGTCCAAGTGGCGTCTCCACATCCGGGTGGCGGATAATATAAGCCCCAATCAAGCCAGCTAGGAGGTTGATCCTAGTCAATCCCATGGCATGATCATGGTACCATAGATTACCAGGGTGTTGTTGGTTGTGATAATGATACTTTTTCTTGGTCCAGGTGGGCCCTCTTGCTTTGAATCCAGAGGTGAACCAGGAGTTTGAGTTTCCATCACTCTCGGGCTCATCGATGCCACCGTGGAGATGAACCACCGTGGGAATCCCCTTCTGTTTAGCTGGCAAGGCTGTTGGGATGGTTGGGTCCCAAGGAAGTATATGCTTTCCAGGGAGGTGATTTCTCCACGTCACGTATGTGTCAACTCCATGAAGGGCCTCGATTGTTGGACCAGGAACAGTTGCCGTGTCCTTGGTCAGACCGTAGACAAACACAGGGGTCGGGGGTAGATCTCGATGGAATTTCTGCAAAACCAAACCACAACAACGATTCACAGTCATTGGTTCTTGTTCCTATTTTGAAGTTGTATGTTGGAAAAGGATTAGTGAATCAAGTACTGCAATATTAATCTCAATGGGTAAGTGCGGAGTTAGAATATTAATGTGCTGTAAAGTGGAAGGGAGCAACAAATCATGGCCTAGTTCATAATCCAGGCTAGAGATATTCAGTTGGCAAAGTAGTTTTACCAGTGGCCAAGAGGTGGGGGGAGGAGGGAAGGGGGCAGGGTGATGTGTACGGAATGGTTTGGCCATTGGTTTTTGTCATCTATAAGCTGGAAAGTTGGTGGGAAGAAGGAAAAGAGGGAGAAGAAAAGTCACTTTGACACAGTTTTCTATTCCTTCCCTTTCTCTCTCTCAGTCGTCAGGAGGAAACTATTAAACAACATGGAGAAAAAGCTAAGCAACAGAGATATTGATGGTCTCAGAGCTTCATGGAAATTGCTTTTTCTGCAATCACGAACATGGGGTGCCATGATGATTGATGCCCACAAAAGTGGCGGGTGACTTCATCTCAAGTGTTCTACTATCCTAGAATGCATCTAAGATTCTAAACCACGAAAGGACGAGAAATGAACTTCTATATAGAGTTTTGACAGTAGAAACTGAAACCATAGAAAAAAGGTGTCTTACTTACCCATTTCTTCTTGAACATGCCAATCTTCAGTGATTTGGACTTGAGAACACCAGACACGACATGAAAGCCTTGGATTTTGGGCATGTCTGGAAGCTCATCCACAAACATTTCCAACTTGGATGGATCCAAAAGCCTGTCCTCTCCCCATGAAGTTGTGAGCAGTCCTAAAATAGCAACAAAAAGAAGATTAGATAGCATAATTCTCTCAGTGATCATCTCTTGTTTGCATGCTAGAACACCGGGGAGAGAGAGAGAGAGAGAGAGAGAGAGAGATTTGATGGAAGAGTGAGTGAGGTTTTTGTGGTATTTATGTTCGTAACTAGATTTTTTGCATTATTATCTGAGGGAATCCTTGTGTAAAAAGAAAGCAGGACCTTTTTTTTCTCGTTGGTGGACCTCTGATGTTTCATAGAGGTAAAGCGAGAGCATAAAGATTAAAGATATGTTCATTTCCTGAACATCCGTGACTTCCACATTCAACAACCACACAACACCCCCCCTTCCCTCTCCTCTCTCTCTCTGTGGCATCTTCTCGAGCACTTCTTTTTTCTTTTTCATTTTTTTTTTAACTTCAATTATTCCAATGAATTTGTCTAATTTTACTTCCATTACATGTTCTTCGATGGGTACACTTGGTCTAGTCCTATTACTTTAGAGTGGGTAACATCTATTGCTAAATTTAAGAGGAAAGTACTTATAACACGACTTGGACCTTTAAATTGCGAAAGCCGTACGTCTCTTTTAATCCTAAACGATTTTGGAGCTTAATGCATTGATTGTTACATCAATAATCCCACATCTAAATTCTTCCATTATTGCAAACTAGGTCAAAATCGTGAACTTGCAGGCTCCCAACAAATTGTAGATATATATATTTACTGACCACATTGAAGAATTGCAAATATCAGAAGCTAAGGTTATTCCATAAATCTTATCACCTTCAGAAACAGAGACAAAAAAATAATGAATATAAAGAAGTTTCTTGCTTTCAAAACCAGGAAAAATAAACTAAGGTTCATCTATCTGCACACAGGATGCAATGCATGTGGCATTTAGAAGACTAGAGGAGATCAGAAACAATGACTTACTTGATGTAAGGATTAGTAGGGAGACCCAAAAACCCAACATGACTGAATTAGCTAGCCAGCTTTCTGCACTATTGTTTTGGAGTAAGAACCTTGAGATCACTAAGATGCGGCTTTCCTAATGTGATGAATAGTACTTCTCCTGTGTAATAAATTAATGGTGGGATTTTGGACAAATCTTTTTGTTTTATTATCTACTTGCACAGGGAAGTTCTGTTCGATAATTCTTTAGAGAGATGATGGTCATGCTCGCTGGACAAACTTGTCCATATTTTCTGTTTATCTAATTCCAAGTTAATTAATGAGTTTAATATCTCTAATTTCCAACAAGTTCGAGTCCTCATGAACTCCGCTTTCCAATTATATAATTAACTAGTCTTTTTAGAATATAGGTAATGTGATTTAGACATTTCATTAAGGTGTTATAAATGGAATAGGTTTAGATTCTGTCTAAATTTTGAAATCTGAGGTTTTATGAAATATGAGGTTTTGGATTCTGCAAACATTAAAGCTAATTTTGATGAAAGTCAAGGTATTAGGTTTTGTAAACTTTAGTATATGAGCTGGTCAAATCTGTGGTTATATATTTTGCGGATCTTAAGAAATAACTTTTATGTGATTTTACTGTTTTAGATTCCACAGACTTTAAGAAGTGATCTTGACAAGGTTTATGGTTTGGATCCTCTAGATTTTAAAAAATAATTCCTTTGAGATTTAAGGTATTACATTTTGAACGATTTTTATAAGGTTTGAGGTTTTAGCTAGATTATGCAGACTATCATGGTTTATTGGGTTAAAGGTTATAGAAACCAGAGATTTTGATAAGGGATTTTGATCATGCCTGAGGTAATTGATTATGTAGACTTTAATACCTAAGTTTGATCAAATCTTAGATTATAAATTCTGTAGACTTTAAGTAATTAGTTCCAGAGTTAAGGTCATGATAGACTCTGTAGATGATGACGAGGATGGCATGCAGTTGGTGGAAGACAAGAATGTACATGAAGGTAATTGATTAGAGGAACCACAAAGAATCAATCACTGGCAAGATGATCAATGAAATTAAGTTGATCATGTTCAAATGTAATGCTAATCTTGTTTGGATGTGGAGGATATAGTAGTACTAGTGCCAAAATGACATGCATTTTCCTCTCAAACTCATTATTTTGTGTTGACATGATCTTATAATTTTCTGATCTCTCTCTGGGAAAGTCAAGAATGACCGGAGCTTGACTAGTAGATCGAGCTTGATGTTCTGAGCAAGATATTTGGGATAATTGAATATCAAATGCCCCATCATGTTTGCATACTGCTTTTGAAGCATCAAACACAAGAACAGATATGTCAGATAATATAAAGGTGAAAACAGGCCACATGTTTGATGGGACCATAACAATTGGTTATAAATTAAAATGCCATAGCTTGGTTGATCTCTTCTCTTATCATTTGTATACGAATCTGTAATATGTCCACAGAAAGTTCAAAAACAGCCAAAATTGTGGGGGCAAAGAGCATCACATCAGCACAACAAGTCCTCCCACTAACTCCTTCGATTCCACATGTGGGGGCAGATTTTTATCTGGTTCTGTAGACAATAATGCAGTTTGTGTTTGGAAATATAAACTCCTTGTCAAAATTGGAATTGATTCAAAAGATGTGTGTATATTTCTTTAATTTGGAATAACAATTAAATGAAAAATTACTTAAAGATGGACATGGAGATCATTATATTGACTAGAACTTTTGGTGGGGTTTCTTATGAAAATGACTGAAGTTGATAGAATGCCAGATGTGTAGGAAAGTAATATTTTCTATATCTTTGTTCCATAGTCATGAGTATTATTCTATTTTTTTTTCTTGGCCCATGCATAGTCGTGAGTTTGATTTCATTTTTCATATTTTCTTGTGGATATCCTAAGTGTAAAGCACTAGCTGTTGTGAGAACTAAGTGCCATGTTTGGTGAAGCATTATCGTCGACCATTTTTTTTAATTAATTTATTACCTAATAAACATATCATCAGCCATTTAGTAAATATGTCTGTTGTATTTTTTAGTACTAGGATATTAGCACCTGTTCGGTTATAATAAGATGATAAATTGCTAATAAAGAGATATCATGAATTAACATATAACAAGTAGTGGATCATTAACTACTTGGTGGGATTGTTTTAAAAACTGATTTTAAGGTTTTTTTTTTTTTCTGGTGGTTTTCAGTTCAACTGAGAAGCATAGATTTAGGCCTTGTTTAGTTATACAGATGATATGAGATAGAAATTTATAAATAGTAGTAAGATATCAGGTGAATAATAGTAAAATGATTTTAGTTAAGATATTTTTTGAAAAATAAGAAAGAGAAAATTGAATAAAAATATTATAAAGTTAAAATATTGTTAAAATATAAATTTTTAAATTTTTTTTTTTTTTTTAGATTTGAAAAAATTGAATTTTGTGTTTTGTTTGAAAGTTTGGAAAAGTCGTAATGGTTAGGTAATGATTAGATGAAAAATTTTAAAAATTAAAAATTTGAAATTGAAAAGTGTTTATGTTTGAATTATGTTTGGACGTTAACATGAAATGAGATTGGTTTAGACTATTTTGATTCTTATGAAACTAAATGGGGCCTCAAACTAATTATTGTTGTTTTCTTTTTCTGTATTTTTTCTATGACCATATTTATTGTAACAAGTATATATTCTGTTGGGATTACCTACTCGATTATTTTCTTTATAATTCAATAAAACTGTTATATTTATGATATTTTGGAGCCTGACTATTTGGTAGGCCCTCTGGGGTAATTTTCAGGGCTTTTGCGGTCCTTTTCTCTTCTGGGCCGGGAGTCTCTGGCAGCAACCTATTTTGGGCCATGGAATCGGTAGTCCAATCTGTTGAATCTGCAGCACATCAATCACGTCTATGGCATGGACCTTATGCATTACTGTATGTATTTTCACTTACGATTTTGGGCCTTAATCAGGATATTGATATTATTACCAAAATTGTGTTGGGAAGCAATCCATTTGTTTCTGAAAAAACTATCAACACAACTGTTATTTTTGTTCCTGCTAACTTCATTTTTGTACAAATAAATTTTGTATAAGCTGTCTGCCAAGTACTGTAAATTGTGGAATTGTATGTTTAAGTGGGATTTACATGTGAATGAATGTCATTTCCATTACATCATTGCTTCTTGATGAGATTTTAGGAGATATTTAGATGAGATGAGATGAGATGAGATGGTTTTAGATGAAAGTTGAATAAAATATTGTTAGAATAATGTTCTTTAATATTATTATTATTTTGAAATTTGAAAAAATTGAATTGAGATCTAAAAAAGTCGAATTGTTTGTTATATTTTGAATGGAAATTTAGAAAAATTGTAATGATGAGATGAGATGAGATGAGTTGAGAGTGTTGCTCAATTCAAACAGCCTCTAGACACAGAAATGAGACTTGAAATTATCAAAACTTATCGTAATTTTATTCTTAAACATCACTCAAATACAAAATACTTTTCAATTTAAAATCTAATTATTACCTACTCATTATCCAAACAAAAACCAGTACAACTTTTTTCAAACTTCAAAATAAAATATAAAAATTAATATAACTTTTTCAAACTTTAAAAAAAAAATTTATATTGAATTTTTTTTTTTAATTTTAAAATATTTTCATTTACCTTTTTTTCTCTCATTTTTTAAAACTAAATAAAATATTTTAATTTAAATAATTTCACTACTATTCACATAATTCTAAAATATTTCAAATATCTAAACGAGCTCTAGACCTTTTTGTAGGTGTTGCAATTTATGTTGGTTCATTTGCTTATGCTTCCCTATAATGCTGATGAGAGTAATCTTCACTTGAGTATATGTATTCTCTCCATGTTTACTTTCTTCCACAACCCAGTTGGCTGACTTCCACCAAGTTGAACTTTTGTTACAAGCTCTAGTAGTAATATGTGACAATACAATAACTCTTGGTTGCCCTTTTTAGGTGTTTAATGATTATAAACTAGATTATCAGAGAAACCAAACAACTCCTGAAAACAAGTATTCGAGATGCAGGACCCAGAAACATAAGGAATCGCTGAATCATGAATGTTAGTAGCCATTAATTGTTCTCTCACATTTCTCCCTCTGCAACTCTTTCTAAAGAGACAGATGTTTCCAGCCATCATTGCATTCAGGATGCAGAAAGACCAAACTACCTATTTTCATGATTACTTCCGTGGATCATCAAAGTTTTAGATGCTGTCAACCGTACCCTAATGCTAGGACCATAAAAGGACATTCTTGCATAATTGCACTTTGCCCTGTTATCCATAGTATGCCTTGGCCTTTCTTAGAAGAAGTATACTTTCAGCCTAATAAGCCACAGGTGCATAAAGTCACATTTACATTTTCATATATACTTGTATCTGTACAGATTTCATAAATTTTTCTGATATGCAAAATACACATAACTAAATTCCTCTAGTTCCTTTTCTCTCGACATTTCTGCCTCTTTCTACTTTCTGCAACTCTCTAAAATTATTGAAGAAGATACAATGGCAGTGCAGATTTTGTCAACCTTTCTCATAAAACATAAACAACAATATATTTCCTCAGCTAGCAGGGGAACAAGAGGTTTTTCTCAGCATTTCATCTTTCTAACAACCTGGGTTTCCTTCTCAACCCCATCACCATGACACTATCCCAAATTTATTACTAGACTCACTTGTGGGAGATGGAAAATCTAAAACCAGGCTCATGAAAACCCATTGATGGGAAAGAGACAAACTGAAAATACAAGGAAAACCATGAAGAACATTTTTTGTCGGTAGTTGGGAAAGCCACCGTATTTTAAGAGTCCCACCCGAATAAAGATGCTTCACAAAAAGTGCAGTCAATTTATTGGCGTTATGGTGAATAAAATAATAGATCGGACATGTTATTGGTCCATGTCCCATTTTTAAGCGTTCTTTTCTTTGGTGTCGCGTGCCTGCATTTGAAATCAATAAAAACAAGAGAGCTAACACCATTATAATAGGAAGGGACTATATTCTAGTATGGACCACGTCTGTCTTTATCATCTAAAACAACTAAAAGGACCATAAAAAATTAGAGAGAAATGTTGTGGTCCAGTCGTTGAAAGTTGAAACCATCTCCACACACAAGTGCTATACACCTGCCAATCTTGCATTTAAAAATCTATTTACGGCATGATAAATCGTCAAACCAAAGCTTTCTTTACTCTCTTGCACACTGTCATCATGTCACTAGAACATCCACTATCCCTTGTCTCCCCCGTCTGTTAAATAGATATATTAAAGAACTCGAGATTGACCATGGCCTTCAAGAACACCGTCAGAATTAATTATATCGATCATCATTCCTTTCGTTTATTTACTAGTATAAGGATTGTGTCTCACCACCACTCAAGTCAGTCCTGAAACGGCTAAAGAGCAAAAGGACAGGAATGAAGAGTTAAAAAGAAAATAAAGGAACACAATCTTAACAACTACACCATACACGGATAGGATTTGTGCAGCATCCCATCCTAACCCATCCCTTCCAGACAGCAGAAAACAGTCAAAAACCACCAACTCCACTTACAAAGGATTTCAAGTCAACAACATACTTTATCTCTACATATTATTTTTTTACCCTTTTATTACATTATCGAACAGCTGTTTGGGTTCTCATCACTGAACATGTAGGCTGCAGAGTTACGACCAGTGTGATTAGGCTCAGTGTAAGAGTAAGGGTTGGGGCTAGGGGAATAATTGTAGTAATAGCCAGTGGTAGGGGGAACATAGGGAGACCGATGATACATCATTTGGGGTTGTTGCATGGCATGCCTGGCCTGCATGTTCATCATCATAGGTGATGGATGGTTCTGGCCATTCATGTTCATCAGCATGGATGATGGGTGTTGACCGGTGGCATATCCACCAGTAGGGAACCCAGCAGAAGATCCCTGATACTCATTGTTGGATTGGACTTGAAACCCTCCCAAACCATTGGAATTGCCTCCTAAAGAAGCACCAGCAGAAGCAACATTAAGCCCATTTCCATGAAAACCAGCCAGACCCATAATGGCATTGAGGTCATTCACCCTTCTCCCTTCCCCAGCATTCACGTTCCCACCACCCAAATGAGCACTGTTCATTTTAAGAGCTGCCAGGGTTTTCGGATCAATCCCACCAGGACCGGCCCTCATTCCCATATTCTGTTCTGTGTTGGTATTCTTTCCAATATTTCCAGTATTCCCATTGCCGACATTGTTCATTTTTCCATTATTGGAAGCAGCACCAATAGCTGCAACACCTTTTTTGGCATTGTTTGCAGCAATTGCCTGCTGCCTGAGCAGATTCAGCTGGTTAGCTTTCTCCCTGATAAACCGCAGCTCATCCTCTTCCTCATCTTCTTCCTCGTTATCAAAATAGTCATCTTCTTCAGAGCTGAAAGCAGGAAATTTTTGTTGATTTCTGAAGGCTTCAAGACCTTTGTACAACAGTGGTCTCTGACTTTTGTTGTTCTTAGCATCTTTGATGCAGTTGTTCATCTGTTTTTGGTTTTGAGTGGACTTTTGAGACCAAGGCTCGGCATGTTTACCAGCTCTAACAAGTTTCTTGATCAAAGTGGACGCATCGACACTTCCTGAAACTGTGACTTTTTGATGCTCGCTATCTATGTTTACTAAATACACTCCTGTAAAACGGTAAAACAATATAAGACAGTACAAATGCTCGTATTCAAGTTTTAAGGCTAGTTAGTGAGAGATTGCTAAAGTTATGCCTGTCTACTCCGGAAAGCTTTAACTATCTAGCCTAGTCTTTAGTTGAAGAACAGTGAATGGAAATGGTTTTTTCTCAAATGAAAATAAACTAGCTAGTCATACGCAGCGGTTAATTTATACCAGAAAAGACATCCTTCTTTGACGAAGTTTTCTGAACAATTAAGGGATAATGACAGTTCAATAGTTCGCAAGGCCGCAACTAAAACAAGTCTTCACACACACTCACTCACACACACACAAATACATATAGGATAATGTATCACTCACTTAAAAGAGTTACAAATGCGGAGTTTCTTCAATTTGACGTTAATCTGAATTTGATGCTAACCTTAAGAAAGTGAAATACTAGTACAAGCACAGTTCGCTTTATGATTTTATTTTTAAAAGGGGCCGAAAATGAAGTTCAATTTCGGTAATTCCTCTTCCCTTATGTTCTCAGCAACCAAACAAGCTTTAAAAGATCGTAAATCCGAAGCAAAACATATGTGCATTGATTGAGCAAACAATGCAGTTTACACTGACACCCCAACGAGAGCAAGATAACACGTAATAAAAACTATAACGACGAAAATAAAGTCTGAGCACCTTCAATCCTCTGAAGGAGTTTCTTCACTTTGTGCTTACACCCATCACAGTGAATATTCACCTTGAGCACACAAGTCTGTAGATAAAGAGAAAGAAACAAAGTAAACAACAAATCTAGAAGAAGATTCCCACCCAATTTGCTGTATTCATAGTAAAATAAGTATATATATAAAAGAAAAAGAAAGACATGAAGACAGAAGGAATATGGTCAAGAGAGAGAGAGACCTGGATCTTGAGGAGCTTAAAGTCTTCTTCTTTAGTCATTTCTTCAGTGCTGTTGGGGATGAAAGTTTTTTTTCGTTCTTTCTCTCTGGCTATAGATGAAGAAAAAGAAGGACAACACCTATGCTATTGGGGGTAAAAGGGGTTGGCATGTGAGTTCACTGTAACTTATAGATACTTCCCGTTCCCCCTTGGCCTCTCTTCAGTCTCCTCTCAAGACCAAACAAAACAAAAGCACATGGGTCTAAGCTTTAAAAGTTAAACAAAATATTAACCAAATGCCGAGACGAACAGGAGGCAAATTTAATCGCTTAACGAAAATGACAGGATAAAGTGTGGAGGAAGATGAAAGTCAGAGAGAAGAAAGTGAAAGAGTAAAATAAGGGAGGGAGTGAGAGAGTGAGAGAGAGGCTGCCCTGAATTCTGAAATGATGTGATTTAACGTTAAAAACTGAGGAAAAACAATAAAGGAAGAACAGCGACTTGACAGGCCGACTTCTATCTGTCCTATTTGTCACAGCTACCCCTGTATTTCTCGTGATAAATTATTTTGAACAGAGCTAAATGTGTCTTGTGTCTGTCTCGAACTCCAAAGTTATGTACTCTAAACTTTTTCTTTTCTCTTTCTTTATTTTCCTTTCCTGAATAAAGTAGCATGCACGTGCGAGATGAACCAGAAATGGTTGATATTTTAACACAAAACACGGTACATAATCGATATTATAAAATATCCCATACAAACAAGATGATAGTGTTTTGGAAACTAAAGCCTTTTCCTCTTTATTTTATTTCTTTTTCAAATAGTATTTTCTTGAAGTCTGTGCTCATAAACTTTCCAATTTAATAGTGAAACTTTATAATCATACCTCTATGATATTGGCTTTTAATGTTTGGTCCTTAGGAATATAGTTCAATCTGTAGACTCAGTCAGACGATTGTTGACCAACTAAACCCCTGGAAATGGATTTTTAGTGAATTAAAATATTAATAAGCATTGATATATTAAATATATTATTGAGGTAGTGATTTATCATATTTATTTATTAGAAAATCACCCATATACAATTTTTTACATAATTTTATTTTCAATGGAGAAGATTTTTATAAAATAACTTATAAAAATTATTGTAGTGTATGATTCCTTTTGTGAGGATAACGGGTCATTGAGTGTATAATGTGTTACATAGGAATGTGTGCACCCACTTGGATTGATAAACGGACACTGCATCGTCGATATGCTTTACCCTGAGTTTCATATATAGAGAAAATGAGTGAAGATCGAACCCCACCCAAAGAAAACACAGGGTAGGTTATGAATTATGGCCACATGCATTTGCTGTCCTTTGCACTTTTTACTCCATCTTTTATCCTTAGTTTCCCTTCGTGACAAGTTCCATGCACAGCTAAAAACCATAGAAAACACGATGTTCATCAGTAAAAATCATAGATATTACTTCCCATTTTACAGGTATGTGCATGCATGGTTTTGGTTTGGGATGGCTTTTAATTATGACAGTATTCGATAATGAAATCAACCTAGCTAGCCTAAAAGGAATGGTCTTTGTGATTACTAAAATTACCTCAAATGGTTGCTAATGGCCGGTAAAAGGTACATTCTACTAGTTGTCGGTGTAGGTTGGCCATTAAAGACCATGCTGCATAATGTCTCCTATGAGTATGGACCATTTTAATTTGCTTGGTTGTGCCATGCAAATTTATTTTTCTTGGGATGGTAGCCATTTTTCATTGACCTATTAGTACTGTACTAATGAGCGTCTATTCTTCCCATGGCCGAGTTGTACGTAAAGTTAGGTGATATATATATATATATATGTATGTATGTATGTATATATATATATATGTGTATGTTTGTATGTATGTACATTTTCCCATTAATTCACCGAAAACAATTGAAAATAATCTTAGTCAAGAAACAAAAAGTCATAGTAACTTTTCTTAGTTTTGTAAGATACGCAAAATGAAGGACCCCTCACTCCCAACATTTATCCTACTATTTCCTTCCAACATAATTGTGTTTATATAATAAAAAATGATAATTACAGTCGTAAATATTCAAGTGTTGCATAATTTGAAAAAATATTAATTTTTTAATAATAAATTTTATTTTATTTTTAAAACGACTACATAATATTTATATACTCTAAGACTATATATAACATTACTCTCATCTTCCTTTCGTCATTTATGTATTGTAATGTAATAGGTGAATGTCAGCAATAATACAAGGTGGCGGTTGAGCTAAATGGGCATCCACTTCTCGAATTTGTCGTGTTTCTTTGAAGAATCATAGATCTCATATTCCAAACACAAAAGACCATCCAAAATGGTAACCAAACGATGATAATTTATTTTATATTTTTTAGAAATAAAAGAAAAACTAATTACAAACGGGAAATTGGTAATGACATGATAAATAAAATAAAATTAGTATCGGTACCACCAAAATTTTGTTCAAAAAAAATAGGGTTAGTTCACATATCCCCGTGACTGGTGGGCCAAACATCAGCCCGTTGTGGGGAGCAAGACAAATAGGGTTTCAGTTCCGAGGACGAGCTTTACACACTGCTACTCTTTATTAGCACAATTTTTAAAGATTCCATATTATTTTTTATTATTTTCATATTAAACCCCAACCTTTTCCTTTCCCTTCTCGACTGGACTCCCCATCTACACCTGCTTTCAGTGCTTTGAACGATTTTCTTCCATTACTTCTCTTTAAACACAATCCATTGGTAATTGGGTGAGATAGCGATGGCCTTGCTACGAAAGCCGTTTTAATGGAGGTCGGATTATCCATGCAACTGCAACTGGCCATTAACCAAAAAAATGAGGAATCTTTATGCAGTCCAACCAAAATGGGTACTATTAAATAGCCGCTATGGTTGTAGAAGCTAGCTATGTAGGTTTCCTTGGTTAACTCCAACTTATGAATGAGCTCAGTTTCTGCATTTTAGGGTATTTATGTCTTGAAATATGCAGTATCCGAAGGCTAAACAGAAAAAGCACCCTTTGGGTTTGGTGCTCAGAATAACACCGAATTGAATGGTCACCTGTGCAAAATGAAAATGAAAAAGATGGTTTAAACCTTCTGCACTCACTGCTGTAGTTTATTAGTCTCTATCCGGGTAGAAAAAATAAATAATCTGAGAAACCAAAAGTCCACTTTTTTTTACCCCTTAGGTCACAATTTCCAAACGTACTTTCTCATATTTTAACCATTTTTTGCATAATGCAGGGAAAGATGTGACCTTTTGGACCTCGTGTGTGCGTCCTCCCAAAGCTCTTGTGGGTTCGGCACACAGCACGCAATCACAGAAAGATAAAAGTGAAGCAAGATATGTAAGAACTAGGGACTGGGGATATGTGTTGGCTTGGGTTGGCTATGTCATCATTACTTGCTCCCAAACCACCTGCAAAATCTCTCTGCATCCTGTCCCAACCCAGAAGTACCCTTTTTCTTTTTCTTTGCTTTTATTTTCTTTCTTTGTTTAATGCTACACCACCTTTGCTTGTTCATGAAGCCTGTAATTTTCTTCCACATTTAACTGCCGCTGGTTTTGTTTGTTTTTTATATGATGAGATTGAGATTATCTGATGCCAGCAGTTGAGAAAATCTGAAGATGTTGTACATTCATAGGTCTGGATCATGATCAAGCTCAGGATCAAGATGAAGATGGTTTTATGGTACTGGTATCCATTGGGACCCACAATTTTTGGGATCCCATGCTCCAGAATAGTAATCTAGCTAGTCTCTTGGATGGGTCCCACACTTGAATTGCTTTGGATTCTGATGGCAAACGAAACAAAAGAAATAAACTTGAGAGAGACAGAGAGAGGGGTGGGCCTTATTGGGCCTTGCAGTGGGTATTGACCCCGGTCTTCCATCACTATAAAAGACCATGTCCTTATGCCCTATAGTACACGTGGATGGACCCTACTAATGAGGCTATTTGAAGAAATCTACCAAACCAATTAGTTGGGTCAGCTAGGCCCACTTTATAAATTAGGTCAGGCAAGGCAAAGTATGATTGTCTTCCATAGAGCAAGAGACACAAACCCACTAAATAAACAGTAGCAGTAGCACCAACTCTTTATTGTGTCAGTTCTCCTTTGTTTTAAAGTGTGGGTTAGATGCTACATAACATAAATCCATCAGCATAGGACCAAACCAATTCACTTTGAACATAAGATTTTTGACAAATGAAGGTGCTGTAATCAGCCGCTCACTTGGACTTTCATTCATACGGAGGACTCCAAGTACCTACAGTCTAAAGTTACGTCTAGATATTAAAGTAATCACAAATGAACACTTAATAGTAGTAAAAAGTAATGAATAATAGTAAAAAAATAGCGAATAATTTGTGAATAGTAGTGGTGAAGTAGTATGAGGTGATCTCAGATGACTTCACTAATCAAGCATAGCTTAAATTGCCACACTACTGCTAATTACCACTCATATTTATATTTATAAAAAAATTGTTAATATTATAATGCGAGTAATTTCTTAAAAAAATCATTATAAAAGCTTGACATTTTGAACTACTTTTATCGTATCTATAATACACAAGCCCAAGCCAAGCCCACCAGGCCCATGTTGTGCCCTTAAAGCTTTATTTGAAAAACAGTCCGAGTTAATATTTTAAAATTTTTATGATAACATTAGGTGTGTGGAATGACGAGTACAAAGTTCAATTAGAATTAAAGTTGGGGTGTGACAATACCCAGTGACCCACATTCGGGTCTATTGCATTTCTTTCATGTATATTTAGTCATGTATGTGGGAGTTAGTGAATGAGTCATGATCATCAAATGATATATATATATACATATACATATATATAATCAGAGTGTTGTGCTTTTAGAGCTTTACTATAACGTAGTTAATGGAAACAAGAATTGGTGCTGTTGTGAGGAACACTTACGTACATGAGTTGGACAAGCTTCCATCCCTTTGTTTTCTTTCAAGTTTCAAGAGTATTGGCTGGGAAGCACCACTGAATCACTGATCGTACGTGATAACCAAATAAAAGTTCAGTTCTGAGAAAGAGAAGAACTTCAATCGCATCACCAACAAATTAACCTTTTGGCATCATCATGTACCATTGATTAGTGGCGTAACCAGGAACTTTTATGAGGGGCCAGGCCAACTTTTATATTGTGTGACACGTTTATATAAAATAAAAAATTATAATAAAAAATAATAATAATATAGCTATATATAAAATTAGATTTCAATAAGTTGCTACATATACATAGAAATAAAATTATAACAAAACATAACTTAATATATGTTTCGAATTTTTGACGATAATGTTTTATGGAATAATATTAATCCATTATTATTTTTTGTAATGAAATATTTAGAATTTATGCAGTTGGCCGTCTCATCTGATCTGATCTCATTTCTTTTCATCTCAACATCTAAATATTACTTAAACACAAACAATTTTTAATTTCACTTTCATACTTTTTCATCTAATCGATCATTATAACTCTTTCAAATTTCATATAATAAAACACAACAAAAAATTCAACATTTTTAAATCTCAAAATAAAAAAAATATTATAATTATTTGTTAACTTTTTAATACTTTTACTCAGCATTTTCTCTTTTTTTCCAAAACTAAATCAAAATCTTAACTCAAACTATTTCACTACCATTCACAAATCATTTCACTATTATTCACAAATCATCTTACTATTATTCACAAATTTTTCATCCCATCTCATATGACTATCCAAACGAGGCCTAAATTACATAGCAAAACAAATGTTGATCAACGATTGATTCACTTAACATACACATTATAAGAAAAATGAACATTTATGGCAAGTTATTTGCAACAAGAATAATAATTTTTGACGAGATCAATAAACTCATTTAGGCAAAAAATAGTCATTTTAACAAAAAATAACTAATCACAAATAAACTGTAATTTTCTTATAGTAGTACGTGGTTTAATAATCCATATGTATATATTGTGCATGCATTTGGTAGCTAGTTGGGATCACTTCTTTCATTCTATATAGGGGAGATTGCACGATCGAGTTGTAACAAAAGCTGGTTAATTCGGAGTTGGTGGTAAAATTTATTCGTCTGATTTGGTGAAATTCTAGAGGTTACAAGTATGAGTGTTACCGAGAGTGGATGGGGACGACACTACGCATATATTCGTCATACTTTTTGTACTAAGTACCAAAGTGGCAGTCATTTTCTCATAAATTTTGTATCTTTCACTTAGGCTAATTAATTAAAAAGTAATTCCTTTGAAAATATCTTCCTTTATAAAAATGATGATAGTGCATGATATAATAAAATATGTGGATCGTATATAATTGATTGGAATTTAGTGGGGCTAAAGTCATCATCATGTAATCAATAATATTCATACAATCCTATATTATGACACGAATTAAACCTGTGGACCTTTTGAATTAAGAAGCTTCCTTCTCTCCTAAATATATATGCATGATATGATCTTATCCTGCCTCCAATTATTTAGATAGGAAATTGACTATGCACGCCTCCTGAGTTTGTCTCATCAATTTAACCGTTAATGTATTTTATTTTTTTTTATTTTTTTTATTTAATAGTTAAGGGAGTGATTATTAGTTATTAATTTTTTTAAAGTCTTTAAAAATTGTTTGAAATAAAAAGAAAAGTACTACAATTCCGGACATCAAGGAAGCAAACTTGGTGGCACGGTAGCACTGCAAATTAGTACATAATTCCCATGCGGTTGGCTGCATGCTAAACTTGACCTAAAGATGATCTTTCAGAAAAATGGACTGCTGATTTCTTACTTGTCGGTACGTACGTAGATCATCACAGCGGCCATCACGTGTACAAAAATACAAGATCATTTTCATTAGATAATTAAACATGGTAATTAATTGGTAAACAACTAATTCTGTCTCGAAGAAAATCTACAGCTGAAAGATAACTGGTTATGAAGATCACAAAATCTACAAGTTCCTATTGCTTACATGATCGAACATGCATGTGGATTTTCATCACTGAAGAGGGTAGCGAGCTTCTCGTCTGTTGCATTTGGGCTAGGGAGGGCTTGGACTACGTTTTTCACGAAACCAGACGGTGCCTTCTTGTCATAGGCCTGGGCCACGTAGGGGTAAGGAACCAAGTTGTATGGAATGTATGGCCAAAACTCAGCTCTCTTTCCGGTGCTCTTCACCTTGTTTAAGACCTTGTTTGGCTCCGCATATCCAGTTACAGTTACCCGGCTTTGCTTCCGGTCGACCTTCACAGTTTTTACGCCTGTCATGATTTTATTATACAAACAGACGAAAAAACATACAAATTAGCAAAGGCAGTGAGATTGCGACAGATCAAAGAAAAAGATGGGGAAAAAAAAGAGAGATGAGATTATGAAGGAGATTTTTACAAGCTGCATGCAGTTTTTATACCTTTATAATTAAATATTTTGCATGGATATCATGTGTCTTCACCATATTTGCCTCAGTAAAAACATAGGAAATAATAAATAGATAATCTAGCTAATTAGTTACGCCGGCCATTATGATAAGGGCTGTCTGCCGTCTGGTCTACGGGATTTTGCAAAGCATTTAATACGTCAGTGTAGGAGCTTTAAATGCTTTCCCACTTACTTTTCCTTATACAAATGATGGGATAAAGCTCGGAAAATGAGAGGACGAGGAGCACCGAGGTTGGAAAAGCTCGAAATAAATTGTCTCATAGAAAAGATCATGACTATATTTGATCTGTTTTTTGTTTTAACGACAGATCTTAATCAGAAATTGCAAAATAAGTCTGCTGAAAATGGATGATTTCAGACCTTGCAGGAGTCAAGTACACCAGAAAATAGATGAGCTCGAGCAGTCAACGTTAACATGATTAATTACAGCTACATCTTCCAGTTCACCAACGAGCTAATAGCTAGCTAGGGAGCTAAAAAATGTGTAGCACTGCATATTCCTAGCTTTTTTACCATAGTTGAAATTCCCAAAACCTAAAACTGAAAGTTTCAAAAAGAGGAGATCGACTCCGGTCTTTTCCAAGAAGTGTGAGGTGCTCACGGTTTAAGTTTTGCATAAAAGGGAAGGGGGTGCAGGTGGTCCCTTTAATTTGTATCCTTCATAATTCCTACATTAAATTCGTTCCCGACCTTTTTCCATCTATATATGTACGTTGGAAAGTAAAATAGTAAATATTAATTTGTTAGTGAAGGTGTGGAATTTATTATCTATACGATATATATTCCTACCTTATTTTAACCTCAACTTGAGCCAAGATCTTGTTGCCTTAATGGTGACGAACGAGAGAGAGAGAGAATATAGAGAGGGAGAGGGAGAGGGAGAGGGAGAGGGAGGCGTATGAACCTTTCAGGTTGGAAACAGCATTTTTAACTCTCCTTACACAGCCATCACAGTCCATTTTCACCTTGATATCAACAGTCTGCAACAAAAAAAGATCAGATTTGACATGAAGAATTAAGCCACGGAGGAGACCAATATCAGTCACGAACACAGAGAGAGAGAGAGAGATGACATTGGTTTTGAAGAAAATACCTGCACTGCTTTGCGTTTCTTTCTTCGAGTGGAAATGGTGAAATAATCTGAGAGAAAGTCGAGAGCACCCATTTGGATCTTTTATCAATAAAGACAAGCAGATTAATAAGTAGTGCGTCTGAGAGAGAGAGAGAGAGGGTTCCAAGAGTTTTGGGGGAAGTGTGAAGGACATGAATTGTGAATTGGTCTATATATATAGAAAAAATGTACACAACCTCCTAAAGCTGAGGATGGATGCGGAGAGGAACTTGAGGTACAAGTTGTGCTTTAATTAGCACTAAACTAAAAAATATTATATATAGCACTTAATTAATTTATAATTAGCTCATCATGTTTCCCCATTTAAATCATGCATACCATTCTACGAAACATCATGCATGCCAGAAAACTTGACATTCTTTATTTGTTTAACAGATTAATATGGAGCCGTACTGTTTTTTTCTGTTTCCGGCCGGCCATAAGCCTGAGGCCTGAGGGGGATGATGATCTCTTAACTAATTAGCTGTGTCCCCGAATCATGAATGCATGCCATTCTACAAATTAAACATCCTGATCCTGATTTTAATGCAAACAAAAATTACTAAATTATGATCATCACCCTCTTCGATCGGTAGGTAAATTTATTTTTCTCTAAGATGTTACTTTTTGTGGTGAGGTTTCTTTCGCGCGCATGCATTTGACAATATTTTCTGTAGGACCGATCGATGAAGACAGACATGAGTCGACCGGGAATTATTCATATATACACAAAGATCCGTACTAAAGCACGTCAAATAATTAATAAATGATCTGGACCCCATCTGTCTTCAATAATTTCCTACCTACTTTGTAAACATTACTACGACAAGTTGACAACATTTAATTCTAAAAATAAATAAATAATAATAATGCTAATATATATTGCAATTATATATATATATATATATTATGCAAAGAAAAATATTAATGTCCCCCCCGGATCGAAATTATATTACAAGAAAAATGAGATTTCGTGACTAATTTATTGTAACGAAAATAATATTCGTAATTAATTTTAATTGTGAATACTATTTTCGTTACAATAAATTAATCATAAAAATTTATTTTTCTTATAGTGTTATAAATGATTGACCATAAAAAAAAAAAAATTAATCTTTGAAGTCAATTAATACTCTGCAATTCCAGTCAACCCCGGCCTGCCGGTAAGATCCTGGGCGGGGCACTGCCACTATCTCCCGAAAGACTTTTTTTTTTTTTTTTTTTAAAAATCTGTCTAGCTAGCTTAGGTGTACGTTCTGGAAGAAAACATGATCCCCTGAAGACATTAAAATTTGTTACAATCTGTAGGTCTAGTATCTATGTTGTCCTGGTTCTGTGTTTCTGTTTGCTGGGATCATGTGCTTTGCTTTCCCTTGTTTACGGTTTTCTCAAACTAGTTTTTTGTGGGCTGTTATGTTGCTTCGATCTGTAATAAAATAAATAAATAAATTTTTCTTCGTGTCAGCGGGTCACATGGCTTTAACAACAATAATCTAAAAAAGTAATTTTCAAAAAATTAAAAAAAAAATTATTGGCAAAACTTTTATATTTTAAGTGGATCTCATCTCTTCATTCACTTTCACAAAGACTAAAAACATACGTCTAAATCAGTTTATTAAGACACGTAAAATCATCTCTATTTATAAGTTTATTTTATATAATTTTTTTTTTATCTATAATAATTTTTATTTTTATTTTTAGAGGGGGTCTATCATTTAAGAGCATTAGGTAAAACTTCTGTAGAAGATGGGTTAGCTCTCGGCTAATATCCCATGTCAAGTCTATTCTTTCTTCTCATGCCGTCGAGCGGGAGAACTAGATAGCTAGCATGAGTCAACCTCCATAACCCTTTGATAATTGCAGGTGCGTCATGGGGCTCGGCCTATTAATTGATTTGCCTTTTCTTAATTTTCTAGCAGACTGGACAACTATGGCTCCATTTATTGTGTGTGAAATTAAAGAAGTGATCTTAATTTGGGATAGGAACAGATGATCTAGAAGTTGCGTCGAAAATGAATCCTAGCTAGATCGATCATGCGTATAATATAGAATGTAACACACTTTATCCTAATCATGTCATTAAAATGAGTATATAAATGTCAATTTTAAAAAGAGTAATCTACATACAGTTGAGAAGTATGCAAGCGCCATGTAATCACTTTAAAAAATAGTAAAGTATACTATTAAAAAATTATCTAATTTTTCATATAAACGATTTATTTTATTTTATTTTTTAAAAAAATAATTACACAGTACTTACATATTTAAGATTGTAACTATTATTTCTCTATCTTTTAAAAATCTTATATCATGGAGTGAACATCACATTTTTCTTTATTGAGAACTTAGATAGTATTTGATTCGTTTAGATACGGTAAGACTATAGGCACCATATATATATCGAAGTAAGTTTCATGGAATCCGCGCAGATGACTCCATAACGACAATGATTGAAGTATAAACGCCAGCTGGGCGAGTTAGATGTAGTTTTGGTAAACATTATTGTATACATCCTCTGTATCTGTCACTATAGACGATGTTACAAGCAATTTTATTTATTTATTTATTAGAATATAGGATATTAACCATTACAAGTCATCACTCAAGTCTTTTGCGTGTCCTTTCAACGTATTGGCCAGAGAAACCAAAGGCTGGATATATTTTTTAAACATTTGGGGAGGGCAGTTGCCAACTCCATACCTCTATTTTGAATGCTGAAAATTATGTCAATCAGTCACATATATATTTGACTTGAACCTGCTTTTTAAGATTCACTCATAACTAAACCTAATTATTAATACACCCAACACATTATTAATGTAAAAAATCTTTCGAGATAAGCAAGATATTAAAAAAAAAAATGTCATCTGGATGGATAATTAACTTGGTAACATTATGCTCATGATTCTTGTGCATATTCATCTAGTTTGCCCAATAACTAGGTTAAAGTTTTGTATTGTAATCATGAAAATAGCCAAGTTTGAACTACTGTAGGGGTTGAATTAGTCATTAAGACATGCCACGTGGTTGACAAACTGGGTTGATTATTAATCGACCGTGTTCTACACTTCAAGTTTCAGAATTGGTTGACAAACTGGGTTGATTATTAATCAACCGTGTTCTACACTTCAAGTTTCAGAATTTGAAAAAACATTTAATTAGTGTAGAAAAAATGGAGAATAAAATTGGACAAAAGTCGAATAGAAAATTGATAATATTGTGATAATCTCGTGAGGATATTTGTCACGCAAGATAGTGATAGATAAGGAAATTGACTTGTTGGCAAAGGCAACTCTTAGTAATACAATGGTCGGCAAATAACAACCATTAACAAGTGACATGTCAAAAAGTTGTGTGCAAAATTTGAAAAAGTATGTAATTAGTGTAGAAAAATAGAGAATAAAACTGGAGGAAAATCGAATAGAAAATTGACAATATTGTGATACTCTTGTAAGGATATTTGTCTCACAAGTTGGCGATGGATAAAAGAAATTGACTGGTTGGCAAAAGGCACAACCTTTAATAATACAATGGTTGGCAAATGACGACTATTAACAAGTGACACGTCAAAACGTTACGTCACTAGACATTTCTTCAAACCATCACCTTCTATAGAAACCATCACCATGAAAAGGATATCATTTATAAGGATATACCGTTTTTTGATTATACTCCTTAGAATTACAATTACACCTACAGGAAAGGAAAAATTTTTGGGACTATCAAGAAATTTTAAACTTAAGCAAATATTTATTAAGTTCATCATAATTTGATACCGTTTTTGAGACACCAATGTATGTTATTATTATAATATTATTTATATTGAAAATGTACTCGATGGATGAGACCAATGAGTGAGTGATTGAGATGTTTGGGTATCTATATGAGACTCTCAGACATGGGCTGATCAGTTGATTGGGGGTCAAAAGATAGACTACAACAAGCTGTGTTCTCACTAATTTAGGTTTCAAATCTTGGGCCGATGTGTCACCGATGCCTGCATGTCGATAGCCTTGTCATTATGCTTCGGCCCAGCGACCATGAAAACATAGGTACTGAATATCTTGAACAAGCTTTAGCTATGACACACGATCAAGTAGACTTTTCGTTTCAGTGTAGTATAAGGTATACTATATTATCTCATTCTCTTTCATTTTAAATTTCAGTCCATTTTGGTCTATTTTGGTCATTCCGGTTAAATTCCTACCTTTTCGATTGGAATTGGCATCTCGGTCTCCATTTCGGTCTAAACTATTTTTATAATTTTTTTTATACTTGGATAACATTTTTGTAATTTTAAATTTAGATGATATTTAATTTATTCTAAAATATAATATGTATTTCTATAATTTTAATTTTTTCGTAACTTTAAATGTATCCCCTTATTCTTTTTTTTTTTAAAATATCATTATTTTTAATAATTTATCTATTTCTTTGTCTCAACTCAAGTTTATAATTTTTTCAACATATATTCATTTTATAAATCTTCAATTCTTCCATATATATACACATGTACATGTACATGGTATACACTTACATATATATGTATTTAGTCTATTAATTGTTAATTTATATATACATATAAATATTTATATATAATGTATAATTAATTTCAAAACGGTATACCAAAATATCCGATACCAAAATATTCTATTTTCATTACTTGAACTACAACGATTACCGGAACGGAATTTAAAACATTACTCTTTAAGACTTTATTTTGGTTTCCTTGATATTGTTGGTGCCGAAATGGAAAGTTTAGTTTAGGGGACAGCGAGCTGCCATCCGATGCAATAGCTGCATCTGCTTTTCTTTTGTCATTGTTAAGGAGGTTGCTGAGATCGACAGAGGAGGCGAGAACCATGAAAACAATAGTTTGGAATTTAACAAATGAAATACTCAGCATTCAAAAGGGTGCAAAATATATATGACAGGAAGGACATACAGCAGCAATTGGCAGCACAAAGAGGAAGAATCTCTTATTGATTGAAAGATTTGGTGGCTCTGTGATAAATACTAGGCCCCCCAAGGTACAGTTCAGCCCGAAACCTCAAGTGAATTCACTTGCTTGCCTTCAACCATGTCCTGTTATAAACACTAGTAAAGCCTGCGGACTAGAACTCCCACAAATTAGGCCAAGTGTCTAAAGAATGTATCTCAACTCATGCCAGTGTTTCAAACGGGTCATGAATTTCGGATGCAAATGAATTGCATCACATCTCAAAAGATCTCTCTTCAACACACATTCATTTGCACTGATTTGTGTGTGAATTCCAGTCATCAAGAAGGTTCGTGATGGACTCTTCAAACTTCTTTGCTTGAGGCCCAGGCTTCAAGACATTGACATCACCCCACTGGGAGCAAGGATCCATCATCCAGCCCCTCCGCCCAGAGCACCATGCCCCTGGGACAGCTTGATAACGCCCACGCTTTAGAATCTTGGCATCGACCATGTTCAGCACCGGATCATCTTTATGGAATTGTCTTGCAAAAGCAGCTCCACTTTGGACCATTTGATCAAAATCAGAGCTATTGAGAAAGAGTGGTTCCATCTTTGGGGGATTATCCCAGATCATATATCTCAAATCACTGTTCACAGTGGTGTTCATAAACTCTGGTGAATTGCAAACGACAGAATGAAAATATCCTTCTTGGGACAAAACCACATTGGTAAAATACATGAGAAGTATTCGGGGTAGGTTATCCCAACCAAGTATACAAAATTCCAGAAAGGATCTGCTCAGAATCATCCATGGGGAACCTGCAAATTAAGATCGGTGAATAAAGCATACCCATACATGTATTTCATGTGGCAAATATAGCCCACTATGGAGAATAGACTTTGCCTGTGAATACTTTGAAAGCATCTGGTGTTTTCCGCTTCTCTGTAGCATGAAAAATTTGACTCCTTCGGGCCAAGTATAAAGCTGGATCGACTACAATAGGCTGAAACCTTTGAGCTCTAAATCAGAAAGTAGACCATCAAGATTCAGATTGGATAAAAAATTAATTCCTTTTCAAGAAGCTGCTAAAATTAGTGAGAAGGGTTTGCCTACTCTTTCCATCCAAGGTCACTGGTGTAATCAATGAAATTGGCCTCTCTACTGACAGAAGAAAACACGTGGGACAGGTCTGAAAGTGGATAAAAGAAGCCATCATCAGAAGCTACGAATTGACTATGAAGAAAAAAAAAAACAGAATCTGAATATAGATAAAATAAAAATAACAAGGAGGACCCATAGTTATAATATTTCTTTTTAGTATTTTCCCTGGGTGGAAGATGATACTAGAAAAATGAAAAATACCAGCCATGACATCTGAGGTTTCAAGATGTAATTAAATCAATATGCCATGAGTCGCCCAGGCAAGCTTTTGGAAAAAACAAACCCCTCCAATCTCCAAAGAAAATGGATCATTCCCACCACCCAAAGAAGAAGAAAAAAAAAAAAGGTAATGTATTTCACTTGGAAGAATCATCTAAAAGAACCCTTCACTTGATCAGGATTCGGGAAGCCGCTGCTACGTGCTATACTTTATCGCTGCTTAGTTTTGAGTTATGCACTACAAACCAGACATCTAGTTGGTTTGAAATCTCATTAAGAAAAGACAACAATTTCAAAACACAGGGGTTTCAGAAAGATCTTGACAGGGTATTAAAATATATATATATTCAGGGCTTTGGGATGTGAATAGAGACTTTACACTTATTTTTATCACTATTGCATTTGAGCAGGTTTGCCATTGCTCGTGGAATTCCAATATCCAAATAGCCTTGCAACAATTCCATCGTCTGAAATTTCCCTCCAATTCAAAAATTCATTATATCCTATTATATAGACATTCCTTCTATAATAGAAGATAACCACCTTAATCTAACAGTAATTCTTATAACGTGATTCCGTCCTCTTCTTAAAAAATAAAAAATAAAAAAATTCTTATAACGTGATTGCGCTTTTACGTTATGAAAGAAATAATTGAATGGGAAAAGGAAAGCACTGGGTTCGACTGAGAAAAATAAGAAAAATAGGATTTGGCCTTTTATGGGATGCTGAAGCTTAAGATTTCGTTGAAAAACATGCACTGGTTCATCTTATTTCAAGAATTAATCCCCTAGAGAACTGAGATTTGGCCATTAAGATTTCTCATCTCAAACACAAAATTCTCATCTCATCATTACAACTTTCCCAAATCCCCATACAAAATATAATAAACAATTTAACTTTTTCTTAACTGTTTCAAATCTCAAAACAATAATAATATTAAAATATTATATTTTAATATTTTATCTTAAAACTCAAAATTCTCATATGAGAATTCTCAACCGCCAAACCGAACCTAAATATAACTTGACCCTGGTAACAATAAATGTGTTTTAAAATTCAGATCATTGAGTACCCATGAAGTTTGTAAGCAACATTTCTGCAGAAACCTACGCAGATGCCCTATTCCAACTGGAAGGGCGCCTCACATTCAATAAATTTATGCAGAAGTCAACTAAGAAAAGTCAAAGCATCGACCTTAATGGTTTTAGCAAATAGCTACTTGTTTATGCCGATCAATAAGCACTCATCTCAGCATGAAGGATTGGTGCAAAAGGACTTCCGAAGAGGGAATTGATTATAGCATATGCTAGCACAATTACATACAGACTAATTATGACCGATCAAAAAACAAAAAACATACAGACTAATTATGGGATCTGAAGAAAACGTGTTTTTCACAGTAGTAAAAGGTTAGGAGAAGCAATCGCATATCCATTTAAAAAGAAAAAAAGGAAAAGAAACCTGAATTAAAACCTCATGCATCTACCGACCCAATCCAACCTGATCACAACTGAATCTGAAATCCAAAAAACACACTCAAGACCTTTAACAACTTATGCCTCAAGTTTCAAAAATACTGTCCAGATCGGAAACAATCTGCGCTTCAAGAACATCATATGAAAAAAAAAATTGAACACAGTTTTTGAATATCTATTATGGTCCCTAGGGACTCAATATGGCCTATATGCATGCGCTTGTACACAAATTTCTTCTTAGGTGGGATAGCATCATCAAAGCGCAGAGGCTTCAACACAAGCTTCTAACTATATATAGATTAAAATTTTAAAGTGCTTTCTGTTATTATGAATTCATTCAAGGACCAAAATCAAATCTTAGGCTTTCCTGACCAATTCCAATACAACTTATCGTCGTGTTTTAAAGATTCCAACATGCTAATTTTCCAAAAAGATTGGGGGATATATAGCATCAAATGAGGAAAATTGCCAAATGTTTCTAAAGGTAGAATTTTCCAATAATTTTGGGACTCGAATCCTCTTATTAGTCACCTAACACAAAAAAAGTTATGACCAATCCAATATATCCAAAAGAAATTAGCACAGAAAAACTTCATAACCGAAAAGCAGTTACCGAAGTGGCATACCATCCTGAGTTAGAAGAGGGTAATCCATCGCGCTCAAAGTAATAAACCAATTCCACCCACCATCCATTCTCAACATTATCGCCGCGGCGCGAAGCGTGGAAGCGATATTCGAGGAGCCCATGTAGGTAAGACGATCGGGCTTGCCCACCACGTCCACATTACCGAAAGCCCGAATCGCTGGCACGGCCCTGACAGACGCGGCCAGCCGGCGTCTCTCCTCGTCGGAGGCCTCAACCGCGAGGTGCAAGAGGTACCGGTTGCGAGGGTGGTAGACGGATAGCAGGAGGCGGAGGATCCGGTCCCCGTCTCCGCGGCCGCCAGAGATGTAGTAGGCGAAGGCGGGCGGATAGTGCGCACCGTGCTGTACGATAGAAGGGAAGGGCTTTGGGGAGCTGAAGGAAGAGACAGAAGTGAGCAACAAGAGAAGGAGAACAGAGAACAATGCGGCAGCGAAGAGCGTGAACAGCCATCTCTTCTCAGCTCCCATAACGCTGCTCCTCTCCTTGTCGCTGTCGGTGTTGGGTTTTCTTCTTTTAGCAGGGCGGTCAGCTATAGAGAAGAGTCAAAACAACGATTTGGGGAGGTGGGTGGGGCTGAATTTGAGTTTTAAGGGAGTTTGGTGAAGTGGGTCACCTAGGATCTTGGTTTTTGTGGATTTGGATTTGAGTTTCCGGAACATTAGATCAGAAACTGTCTATTCTTCTCACCGAAAGTAATTGCATTCTCTCTTCCCATCTCTTTCTCTTCGAATCTTTTCGTTAACCTTTTCTCCTACAGATTTTATCCTATCGCCACGCGACAGACATTAGGGTAGGGATTTTCAGGTCAGATTTGTTGTGCTGGAAAGAAAATGGAGTTCATTCATTCTCCATTGATCTTCGTGTACTGATTCGGTCTGATTTCTGGAAAAATAAAGAATGGGAGACTCTGAATTACTCCATTTTACTTGCATTAGTAAAGTATATAATATAAACAGATCCTCAGTCAAATGCTTTGAATGATCTCCGCCAATGCGAGTGATTTGGGGTGCGTTTGTACGTTGAATTAAGTTGATTTTTTTTTTTTAATAAATAATAGTAAGTTGGGATAATTGAACGTTATTTCATGAGGTTTATATAAGATTAATTTATATATGTTTAAATTGATATTAAGATAAATTTAATACTATTTAAGAAAACTTAAAAAGCTTATAGATTCTACGTGTAAATAGGTGTTGATTGGAAAATATTTATAAATCTCATCTGTGAAGAGGTTTTAAATTGAGATGAATTTAATGATTTAAAAATTATGTATTTAAATGTTAGATTCAATTTAAAATTAAATTAAACTGAATTAATTTCAATATAGTCTAACAACCAAATAGAACATCAAATTGAACGAGTTGATTTTGAGAGAGAGAGAGAGAGAGAGAGAGAAAAAACGAGTTGATGGAAATTTCAATTTTGTAAGTCGAAACAAGGATTCGCATTATTAAAATTAGAATTTTAATAACTTCATGAAGATTTATGTCCCTTGGCTTATATTCTATTTCGGGAGTATTAATTAGGCAAATAATAAAAATTCTATTTTGGGACTAATAATATATGTTAGTATTAGAGGCAACCGAAAGAATTAAAATCAAATCAAAACTAAAATGGAAAAGATGGTGATATAAAATTGAATTAGAAAGTAGCATGATAAAACAAATTTTAAAAACTCTATGTGCAGTCACGTTTGCAAGATTGAATATTTGTTATCATAAAAAAATTAAATATAAAGAATAATTTAATAAGTCAAAATTCAAATAAGATGAATTACGATAAATCGAACTTATATGAAAATCGGATAAGATAAATTATGAAATTGAAATATTTTGATAAAAATAAATCTCTAACAAAACGTTAATGTGATATAATTTAATTTGAAAAATAAATATTAAAATTTAAATTTTAGAAATCAAATCTTATAAGATAAGTGAATGATAATTTACACACTAGTTTGCAAATTGAAAACTCAATCAAGATACTCAATTTGGCTTATTTCTAATACTAACCTTTATTCACTTCCTCTTGGCAACATACGAATTTATATGTGCATATAACTTCAAAAAAAAAAAAACATATTATAAATACATAGAAGGATTTATGCATATATAAGATAATAATTAGAACTGAATAATTTCCTATTTATGAGAATCATCTTTGTTAACGTTGTTTGACTATACAAGACCAAGTTGTGAAAAATTAAAAATATACCATTAATTTGTGATTTATTAATTAAGGTGATGCAATATAATTTATTATAAATCAAATGTGTTTATTTCTTTGTTATAATTTAGCAACCTATATAACAATAAAAACTAAATATATATATATATTTTTAAAAAAAAAAACTCTAAAATCTAATAAAAAAAATACCAAAAGAATTCAAATATCTTGAATAGAGTAATGCTAGGCTACTGGCAGCAATGACCTTTGGGCATGCACGCTTAGGCAAAACTCAAATTTTAATTTTTTTTCATATTTTTATTTATATTTTTTAATATTTTTTAAAAATATTAATACATTAATAATCACTTCTTTAATCAATAAGTAAAAATAATATATAAATAAGCTGTCAAACTAAAAGAAAAAAATAGAGGAGCAAAGTGCATTGTTCATCTTGAATATTTGTGTATGTTGGGCTAAGGCCAGCCACGAGAGAGGAAAAGATGGTTTTGAAGTGTAATATTGACAGTCAAAGTAATAAATAATGGCGTGAAAGCTAAGGTATTATGTTAGGAGCTCAACGTGTCAAGTCGTCCGGAAACCATCAAAATCCCCCGAAGTTTATTCATGAATCAAATAAGGTCGGCAAGACCTTAGTGAATAAAATTCTCAATTATAATTTTTCAATCCAATATTAATTACTATATGGGAAACTTCACATTTCAATCAGTCAAATTACATGGTTTTTTTTCCCCACTAGGCAACTCATCGCTGTCATACTTTAATTCTCTAATACAACAGTTCAAAACAAAATAAATAAATAAAAATGGAATGCCAATAAAAAAATGAAAATAAACAATCATGTGGTATGGTATACCTCTTAATAAATGATTGGAAGTAATAAAAAATGACGATAATTGATAAGAACTCAAACTTTTTATCACACAACCAAAAAGACCAACACTTTTCTCAAAGGTAGGTGGTATATTCCCTCCATATTCAGTCAAACCCCAAGGATTGGGAAGATAAATACTGAGTGAAAGAGAAGAGAGTTTCATGTTGTTCATGAGAATATAACCCATTATTACATTTTTCAAAAGCGGTATGGTAACACAAATAGGGTAGCTTAAGAAAATCTCTCATAAACACCAGAGCATGTAAAGATGATCCATGCCAATGGTACAACAAAAGGAAGGTAAACAAAATGTCTCCCTCAAAACCAAGATGGCTTGTTTTTAGTTTGCAAGCAAGCTATCCTTCTTTCGGTTTCATATAGATTCTGTATTTTCTGTCTTCAACTGCTTTATCCTCAGGTTTAAGGTAGTTTGCCAATGTTATATAGAGGTAACCTCATCTTCATCACTGCGTTCACTGTCACTGCTGCTGCTGCTGCTGCTGCCACTTCCACTCCCGCTACTTCTGCTTCCACTCCCGCTACTACTATAACTAGAAGCATGCTTCTCCCTCTCCTCGGCATTCACCTGGGCTCTAAGTGCTTCTGCAGCATTGGGCCCCTTGTCCACCTCATCATCACTATCATCTACATCAGCAATCTCCTCGTCAGACTCATTGTGACGTGGTACATTGATATCAACTCCAACGTTGTCTTTTTCTTCAGTAACAGGTTCATCTTCAGGGGTTCCACTACCAAAAAGATCATCAATATCTATATCTTGATGGTCCTCAACTTCATCATTCTTAGGGGCTGGTGACGCCATGGAGACGTTTGGGGGATCAGATGGATAATCAGCAATCCGTTTACCCGCATGTTTTGCACCTGTCATGACATAAATATTGCATTCATCTTACGAGGGGCAACATGGCATAGAAGAAAAAGGAAAAAAGAATCCAGAGTAGTGCCCCAGTTCTCTCATAAACATCAGAATAAGGTATTAAATAAATTAATCAATGAAATCATTCACAGAGAAATGAGGAGAAGCTCAAAATAGCTTGAAGGACAGAATGACTTGAAAATATTTTTCCTTTGACCTTTGAAGAAAACAGGCAACAAGTAGCCAGTATGTGGCTGTTTAATTGTCTCAACTCTCCACATTATAAAAGAATTCAAGATGGTTAAAAATATAGGCACCTGATACCTAACTTACTACTAAAGACTGGTGAAACACAAGCACTATAAAAGAAGCTGATCAATTGTAACTGAAATTACATGTGACGAAATATTTAGGCAACCATTACAAAGTATCATCTGTGGTCTTGACGTATTGTACACTCTCATGCAGGGACGAAGCTATAAATCTAATTTAGGGGGGGCCAAGGCACATGCAAAAATTTGTATATAAAATATGGCATAACTCCATATATATATATGTGTGTGTGTATGTATGTATGTCTGAGTACAAGTTTGAATCCATAAAAAAAAAAAAAAACACAATGAATTGTGCTAATTGAACTCATCGCTCTTTCATTAAATAAAACTCATCAATTATGGCATCCGTCCTAAATCTTTCAGCAATTTTCATATAGACTACTAAAGTAATTTTCAAGAAAGTCATCCTCCATTTTGTTTCGAAACCTTGTCTTAACAATGTTTATAGCTGAAAAGCTCAATCAGTAGTGGCCGTTGAAACTTGAAGTGTCAAGACAAGTTGAATCAATCTATCAACTAGATAATAAACCTTGGTCATTCCAGTAGTTTTCAATACCAGACATCAATAAGAAATTGTGGACAAGTTTTGTAGATCTGGATGATAAGGAACATCGTGCTTGTAATGTCGTAGCTAAAATTTTAGTTAATCTTTTTCGTGTTCAGTAAAATCTTCTGATAAAACATCTCTACAAGACCACATATATTGTCAACATTAAATGATTGATAAGTATCTTCATGTTCATGATTTGCTTTATTTATTTACTATTATTAATTTTTTAAAATACATGATTTGCTTTATTGAATTTGGGCAAGGCAACTGACAATCAAATTTGGAGGGTTTTCAGATAAGATAACATTAGATTAATTAAGTTACTTTTGGCCTGAAAGAAGTTAGTATGTTTAATAGGCAGTCATGTACTATTTTAAGCCTATAGAGAGCAGTACACCTAACATTCAGTTAATAGGCTGTCCAATCCAATATCGTGGCAAAAATGCTACCCTCGGTCAAGCAAGGGAGGCAAAGTAAACAAAGGCTGAGGTGCATACCTGTTAATAAACCCATTCCAAATTTAAAAAAAAAAAAATGTAATGTTTGACAGTGCTTATAGGAGACAATAACAAAATGAGCATACAGATAGATAAAAGCAATAGCATCATATGAAATATATAAAAATAATAATATAAAGGTAGGTCCAATAGTTAACATCTGAAAGGTAGCAAGGACAGAAAACCTATCTTCCAAATCCCCAGGGGAAGTCAGAATAGTAGGTTATTTTCAGAATCTAACCAACACAAGTGCACTGATATATTTTCAATCTATCAACTTATTGCTGCATCAGGAAATATATACTTTTTTTATAAGCATCAGAATATATAATGGAAACCTATATAAGCATATTACAGATACCTGGATTCTCTGGCTTGCCAATGTCAATTCGTTCCACCTCAACCTGTACAAATCCAGAACACATAAGAGCCAAAAATATCAAATGGAGGAATAATGGATCAACAATTCCGATTCCTTTTTATTTCTTTTTTAGAACTAAAGCAGAGACGAACTAAACGAACAAAAACTCCAATGATTCACAAGGTTTGATTAAGAGTGAAAAATACTCATGGTGTCAATATCCAACTAAGGACATTAGTTGATTCACAAAAGTTCCAATTAATGTATGTCTACTTCAAAACATATCTCGTAGTATCAAGATTCCAAAGATATATGAATAGATAACCATGGCCATTTGCTTTTTCTCTCAAAACTTTGGAGTTACCACTAATTGATCTTTCCACAAGAACTTGAATTCAATAGGGCTTAGCAAGTATAAGCCAATGGCCTAAATAACTTAGACTTTCTCATTTTGCTTCAGGAGACAATCGGATAAGAATTTATGGGGACCGAACAGGTATTTTTGATAATCTAATGTGCTATAGTCTAGATGTACTACAATGGGGTTTCCAATTTACAACAGAAATGATATGCCAAATGTATAATTCAAAAAATGATTATCAATGATACATTTTTTCCCTTAAGGTTTTATAATGTTACATATGTTCTAGACTATACAACTCAAGCTTGACCCATCAAGGTATTAATCCTAAGAAGTTAAACATGTTGACGAAACTAACATGAGAATTATTGTCTTTCTCGATCTGAATATGACCTAAACGTAAGATTAAGGAACTTATCAGAATCAACACTTCATCACGAGTCATTTACGCCATGAACAAAAACTTCTTGGACTTCCTTCATCCTTGGATAAAGTGCTCACAAATTAAAGTTCTTCACAATGATCACATTGCTTTCTACCATTAACCAAATGCCAGTAGATAAAACTATGGCTACCTGCTTCAATTAGAGTTCCCTAATTACATTTATTTGGATTCAAATCCAGAAGTGAAAACAATAACAACCTCCAAACAAACATTTTAATGTCTGAGAATTCTATAAGATAACAAGTTTACAATTATATATTTGGTTTCATTCCAATCTTAACGTCAAGTCTTCTGGGATCTTTTAAATGATTCTTTTTGTAATGCAAAATGCAATGCTTCAATCCTCTATGTATATCGAAGCAAACCCATTTTAACCAATAATTAAAAAACTCACCGGTACAGAGTGAGATGTGCTTCTACTAAAATTTGCTGGCTTTGCAGCCTTCCCAACCGGAGATAACCTCGGTTCTGGAACCGACTGCGCGGACACGTTGGAAGAGCCAGCAGCAGCGGATTCACCGGGCTGCCGAACGTGCCGGAGCTTATTAACTGCCCGATGAAGCCGTTCTAATCGGAAAGTCTGGCCATCGAAGAACAGAACGGCGTCGTGTTCCTTGTACTCCTCACTGCTTCCCTCGAAAGTGACTTTGGGTTTTCCCAATTGATTGTTCTGGAATTCCACAGAAACCCTGTTTTCCTTGGTCTTGTGCAGCGATCCTGGCTTCGTCTTATCGATCGAAGCCGGCTTGAATTCATCTGCAACAATATCAAAATAAAAAAGTTTTTATTTCTTATTGATTTTGTCGCACTTTTTCGGGGAACCAAACAGCACATTAGAGCCACAAAATCAATATAAAATTTTTTATAAACTTACATCGGAAGGTGCAGTATTTGTTGGAAGAATCAGTTTTGAAGGATGAGCCTAAGGTTAGATTGTACCAGCGATCGGACTGAGGAGCGGTCTTGGGCTCTTCTTTGGAGTTTTTCGCCATTTTGTTGAAAGTTCGGGAGCCAGGAGGAAAGCCCAGGTGGGACCCACCTTAGGATTACATGGCAAGATCTGCGAATGGTTTAGGTACTGGGGAGGAGCCGAGCTCAAACCGAAGAAGAAAGATGAAGAAGAAAGGGATGGATTTCCGGATTGAGACACGGAAACCAACGTTAGTGGGTCATGGAAAAATTCTAAGAAGTCATGCAAAGTATACAATGAGGGAATTGCCTTTAACTCATTTCCCTTTTAAAATTATAATAAATCAATTTAAGGAAAATGTTAGTATATTTATAAGTTTATTCCTCATTTTAACGGTATGTATTTAATTTTTTTATTTAATAATTAAATAAATTGTTTTTAATATATTTATGTATTTTTTATTTTTTAAAAATATTTAAATATGTTAAAAAATGTAAAAAATAAAATTGTACTAGTAAGCACGCTAACTATCAAAGCTAAGCGGCACACTAACACCATCCTAAATGTTATTTGATAATATTACATCAACCTAATAAAATATAAGTATAATAAAAATATAAAATATAATGTTTTATTATTGATATATTGATCATTAATATATATCTTATGTTAATCATATAAAAATAAATTATTAGTTATACGTTAGTTGAAACAAAAACTACTAAGCTAAATGTCAAATAATATTTTAAAACGAAAACTCAATTAGAAATTTAAAATTATTTTTAAAAAAGGTTTAAATAAAAATTATAATTTTTTTCTTCAAATTAAGAAATGTACGTAAAGTATGGCACAAATATTATATTATTAAAATCATTTTCTTAATCATAAATTTTTAGCAATATGTTATATTATAATAAATTAAGAATATCATATATTTCTAGTTTAAAATTATCTCATAATTACCTTTTGGTGATGAGTTGAATGAGCCACGATGTTTTCTTTCTTTTCTTTTTTTGGGTGTCTTTCTATATATAAATATTTATAATTAATTAAATCTTTAGTGTTTAATTTACGGGAGGGTAATTTATCCAAAATACCAAATAATTATCCAAAAAAATGTGACACGCGTCATACATACGCAGATAATGGGGCAAAGGCCGAACCTAAAGCCCAAGATAAATAAGACCAAATCGGCCCAAAGTTACAGAGATTATGGGCTTTTTATTTGGCTAGATGAGATTCTGTTAGAGCGGCATTTTCTGACAAATGTCGCTATCAAGCCCAATGCATTTACGGCGAAATTCTTCGGACCTTGGTTTTTTTCGGCGTAATGGGGGAGGCGCAGTTTGTAGGACCAACTGTACGATTTTCCGGAAGGAAAGATAATATTAACTTGTTGGAATTTGAGAGGGGTCTTTGCTGTGGGACTGTCTTCGTCTTCAGGTATGTACTTTGTATCGGAACCTCATGAATCTTCTCTTTGTAACTCAAGTTTTCGGCCACAAGCTTACTTAGGCCTCTCGGGTTATTACTCTTTCATGTTCTGTAAGATCTCCTTCTTTTGCCTCTTGTCTAGTTCATGCAAATTAGTTTTTGATCTTTTTGTTGAGTGCTTGAAACACTTATTATTCTCGCGGGTTTTCTTCGAGCTAAAGTGAAAGAATCTGCAATACCCTCTTTCTATTATTACTTTTTGGAGAAATAAACCCATGTTTCATGTATTAGTGTTTGTTACGGTTCGTGTCATCCTATGTATGTTGGATTTCTTTGATTTGGGGTAGTCTGTGATGATATTGTCAATGGCAATATTATTAATTTATCTGCAATTCTTGATAGTCTGCAATTCTTAATCTTGGTTGTATTGAATTCATTTGATTTTTTGTCAATTTTTTGTTTGATCTATTTGCAGAAAGAATTGTTCGTTTTTGGTTCAAACGGAAAAAATGTCGCGTTATTTGACTGAGCTATATCAAAATAATATGAAGTCTAGTGGTGAAGATTTGCTAACTGCAATAATCCCTTTGATGAAGCTCCTTTCCCTCACGGCTATTGGTCTGGTTCTTGCCCACCCAAAAACCCAAATAATCCCGAGAGCGACATTTAAGCTCCTCAGCAAGCTTGTTTTTGCTCTGTTCTTGCCGTGCCTAATCTTTACCGAACTTGGTGAAAGCACTACACTTGAGAACTTTGCTCAGTGGTGGTTTATTCCCATTAATGTGTTGATCAGTACTGCTATTGGTTGTTTCCTTGGGTACTTAGTGGTGATTATTTGCCGCCCACCACCACAGTTTAAAAGATTCACCATTATCATGACTGCGTTTGGTAATACCGGAAATCTCCCTCTTGCCATTGTCGGATCTGTTTGTCACACTGCAGATAACCCATTTGGACCCCATTGTCATTCTAGAGGGGTGGCCTATGTCTCTTTTTCTTCCTGGGTTTCTGTGATTCTTGTTTATACCCTTGTGTATCACATGATGGAACCTCCGTTGGAGTATTATGAGATTATTGAAGAAGGGGTTGAAATTGAGGAAGAGCAAGCAGTTAATGATGCCAGTAGGCCTCTCCTTGTAGAGGCTGAATGGCCGGGTATTGAGGATAAAGAAACTGAGCATTCCAAGACACCCTTTATTGCTAGAACTTTCCAGAGCATATCAAATGTTTCAGAGTCTTCTTTTCCTGATATCGAGGTTTTGGGAGAAGGTGGTAGGAACAGCCCCAGGTCCAGCCCCAGGTCCATTAGATGTTTGGCTGAGCCTAAAGTCATGAGGAGGATCAGAATTGTTGCCGAGCAAACGCCAATACAGCACATACTTCAACCCCCAACGATTGCTTCTTTGTTAGCTATCATCATTGGCACAGTGCCTCAGCTAAAGGCTCTTTTCTTTGGATATGATGTTCCACTATCTTTTGTCACTGACAGTTTAGAGATTTTAGGTGGTGCAATGGTGCCTTCTGTGATGCTTATGCTTGGAGGTATGCTTGCAGAGGGACCAATAGATTCTACACTTGGGCTTCGAACGACAGTTGGTATAAGCATTGCAAGGCTCTTAGTGCTTCCCGTGCTTGGAATCGGTATAGTAGCATTATCTGACAAGATGAATCTTCTGGTCCAGGGTGATGCAATGTACAGATTTGTTCTTTTGTTGCAGTACACAATGCCAAGTGCCATTTTGTTGGGAGCAATTGCCAGCTTGAGGGGATATGCAGTTGGCGAGGCTTCATCACTTCTCTTCTGGCAGCATGTGTTTGCCCTCCTCTCTCTTTCATTGTATATTGTGATTTATTTCAAAATAATCTCATATGTTTGAGGTTTGTATGATATTCTATTGCCTTGGAGCCCTTCAATTATTGATTACTGTAAATGTCATTATCGTTACCTCTCTCCATTGTAGTATATTGCTCAAATAAGATTTACTTGTATATTTGCTCTATGGTGCTCTATTGAGTACTGGTGGTGGAGGTGATTGATGGTTATATTATGAAGGTTGACTTTGCAGAATGATTATATATGGTTCTTCTTGTTTATTGAATGCATCAGTGGAAGTTACTGAATGCACAACTCTGCGACTAATTCCGTTTTCTATAAACTGTTTTGTGGGAATTAGACTTGATCATTTATCTAGTAGGCAGATATCAGCACCAAAAACCTTTTGAAAAATGAATACTGGGGCTGAGTTCCTAAGTTTCGAACATGCTATCCTACTTTGAATGTCTTTCTGTCAATTCAGACAATTTGGCTTTTATGATGTACAGTTGTAGAAGTTCGGTTGATTTTCAAGGACACCGGTTTTCAATCCAACTCAGTCCTTGAGTCTTGATAATGTTGAGACATCGTGTCCTGTAAAAGAAAGAAAAAGGTGATCCCGATGAAATTTCGAGGATATTTCCTGATGGTTATGTTAGAAAATATGGAGAAAATAGATATACTTCTCTTGGAAGAGTTCAAGAAAATATTTTGGTTTGGAATTATTGTAAGGAAAATGATAGATAATTCGAGAAAGTTTACCTATCATTTGTACCAATCATGTCCTTATTTTTAAGATTTGTGTTTGTTTATTTTAAGTATTGTGTTTTCTTTTGGTATTTTGTTATTATGCTTATATCCTTAATTACTTTCATTTGGTTTGATTGTTTGAACTTTGAACCTATTCTATTGTAGCAACTTGAACCAATTGACTCAAATGCATTATCAACACTTGATTACATTGAAACCTTTTTTTCTTAAAAAAAAAAAAAATTTGATAGGAAAATGATTTGTGTAAATTTAGGGTGCTCAATCCTCTTGTAGGCACTTTGAGAAAAATGATTCATTTAAAAAATTCACTATTTTTCAAACAGACTGTACGGAAATTGCTCGCTCTAGATATATATTTAAGTTTCAAACATTATGACATGGTCAAGGTTGTTCGTAATAAGGGAAGATTAATAAGTTATGACACTGTTTTCCCTCCTCGTTCCAAAGGGGGAGCCTGGTCAAGAGCATGAAAACTGAAAAGTATTTGGCTGTTTTGCGGTCAAATTGAACTTTGTTATTCTTGTTGGTTGTCTTTCCAAACTCTCTTAACATATATATCCTTGACTGGATTTCTTTTCCTCTTATGTAATTACCATGGTCATTATTTAAGTCTCGATGAGGTGCATCATACGAAAAAGATGGGAAAAAGGATGTGAATTGTAGTACGATGGTCTGTAAATAGTAGTGAAATAGTTTGAATTAAGCATTTATTGGATTTTGGAAATGAAAGGGAAAAAGTTGAATAAAAAATATTATAAAATTAAACTATCGTTAGAATAAAATTTTTCATTTTATTTTTGTTTTGAAATTTAAAAATGTTGAATTATTTATTATTTTTTGTTTAAAAGTTTGGAAAAGTTGTAATAATTAACTTGAAAAATTATAATTTATTTGAGTTTTACTACTCATCGTCCCATACATCATACACTACACTAATTTATTATTTTTAAATTAATTAAATTCTTCTACTCATCATTCATATATTACATATTTGACAAGAGAAAAAAAAAATTATATATTATGTGTAGTGTGAGAATAGTAAGTAAAATTTTCCTATTTCCAAACATCCCCTCAATCTTGTTATGCTGCTCCTACTCCTAGCTATGCATCATGAATGGAATTACGAATTAACAAGGACTGTGGCCTCAGTAACCTGTTTCCTGGCCTCAGTAACCTGTTTCCTACTAACCTCCATAAAGTAGACTAAAATTCATATCATACCTGAAAATAAGACTTTAATGATTGATGAGTCATATCATCTAATCACAATCAGATAAAAGTATATAAAATTTGAGTAGAACTACTTATAAATTTTACTAATGCAAGATTAGTACATATCTTTGGTAAAAAAATATATATCCTAATTTTAAACATAGTGTATGACATAATAATTGAGGCTAAAAAATAGGACCCTATCAATCATTCTGAGGGTGAAAAAGAGGGGTTTTGCATATTTTAATTATGGAAAAATTTAGTTGTAAACATAATTGTGCATTAATATGTGTATCAATCTAATATGATTGGTCAAAAAGTAGATTTTATTGAAAATGGTGTTAATTTAAATTTTAAATATAAATGAATCAGTATTGGTACACAGATTAGTAAGAAACTTTATTTATATATAGCAAAACTCTTTAATTATAGGATTATTTTACGAGAGATGCTACTCGTCATCCGATACTACGAATATTATATATTTTAAATTTATTTTATTAATTTTTTGTTTTATTTTTATTAAATTAATTGAATTGGTTTACTTATGTAGGCATGAGATGCTTACTAGAATTATTCTTATTTTATATCATTAAAAAAAGAAATATTAACGGAGAATAAAAGCAGGCAGATAGGAGGGATTGGGAATATGGGGAGAATCGTGAAGACTGAAGAGAGCAAGCTCCACGCCTTTAGTTAATTCCCACGCCGATAAAACTCATGAAATTAACTCATCGATTGATTCCATTCACATTGGCCAATTACAACCTATATCAATATCCATGGACCACGACCACGACCACGATGGATGGTCCATATCACATAAAAACACCGCATATATTTTTTTAATTTGATTTTTTAATTTTACTTAATATTTAAGGAAGTGATTATTAGTAAAATTATATATATTTTAAATTTTTTCTTAATTATTAAGGATGTTAAAAAAATTCTTTAAAGAAAATGATAAAAAAATTAAAAATTTCTTAATTCCTTATAAGTAGTAAATGGATAGTGATAGGCTACTACCCATTTATATTTAGTGACATGAAATATTATGATAGAATAAAATTATTTAAAATAACTCATTTTTGTAATGAAATATATATAAATTGATTTTTCTAGAGATAATAAAACCAAATGTATGTGTTCTATATAGTCTTATAAAATTAAGAATTTGTAAATGTATATTCTTATAAGTTATTTTTAGTTGTGATTTTTTTATTAAAAGAGAAATAATTTTTACAGTATTAGAACGCTTAAGATTCGCACACTTCATTTTAAAAAATTATATAACTCTGGACTCAAATGAATAGATACAGTGGCATTACATGTATCTATCCAAAAGATTAGTTCATGAATAATACTATATATAATTATAGAGTATGCAAGCATCGTGTAATCATTTTAAAAAAGGGTAGATGGTATTATTAAAAAAATTAATTTCTTTTATATGAGTCTTGTATTTATTTATTTTTTTCAAAATAATTATACGACTCTTACACATCCCCAACTGTAATTATTATTTCTAATAAATATAAATTGTCAAAGACAAGTCGATGAATATGAAGTGTTATAGTTTTTTTTTTTTTTTTGTGATTTTAATTAATAGAAATACAATGAAATTAGTTTAATTTTTAAACAATTCAAATGTCAATCAACGTAAATCGAAACTTTATTTTTCTTCAAAATAATCAAAACATGCTTGGGGTATGAATCAATCTCTTTTTCCCCCGCCGCGTGAAATACGCCAAAGTTCTGTATATCTTTCGTATCTATTCATTCAATGTAATATATATATATATCGAAACCTTTTCCCCTGATTTGCTCCGTCATCTTCCTGCACCATCCATCCCACCTTCAGTTTTTTTTTCCTTTATAAATAGAACCACACAAGCCTCAAGTGTCCGAGCCTCCTCTCTCTCTCTCGCGTCCTCATTTTCTTCACCACACATTCCAGGGTAACCCATATCTCTTCAGGTATTCGACTATTCGTCTCGAGTTTGTTTTTGGCTTTTGTTTTGTGCCGATAAAAGCCTTAACTCATTCAAGTTACTGGCTTTTCTTCGTACATCAGAACCCTACATCACAATGAACGTACAAATAGCCACTTGAATAGACTAAAATCGCAATCCCAGATTTTAGTTTTCTTGGGTTTGGTGAGAAAGATATTCTAGGAGATGGCCATCCCTTATCCCCATTTTATTGGTTCAGAGAAGTCCGCCATGGAGACGGGGATTCTCGTCCCTTCTTCTCCATCATCTGCTACTCTGTCTCCGGTCATTCTGACCCAGGACGAGCTCAAGAGGATTGCCGCATACAAGGCGGTGGAGTACGTGGAGTCCGGCATGGTCCTCGGACTCGGCACCGGCTCAACTGCCAAGCACGCAGTAGACCGCATCGGTGAGCTATTGCGCCAAGGCAAGCTCCATAGTATCGTCGGCATCCCCACGTCGAAGAAAACCCACGACCAAGCCGTTTCCCTGGGCATCCCTCTATCTGATCTCGACGCGCACCCTGTCGTCGACCTCGCCATCGACGGCGCCGATGAGGTCGACCCCTTCCTTAACCTCGTCAAAGGCCGAGGTGGGTCCCTCCTCCGCGAGAAAATGGTGGAGAGCTCTTGCCGGAAGTTCTTCGTCATTGTGGATGAGTCCAAGCTCGTCAAGCATCTGGGTGGTAGTGGGCTCGCCATGCCGGTCGAGATAGTACCCTTTTGTTGGAAGTTCACCGCGCAGAGACTGCAGAACCTGTTTGAGGACTCGGGTTGCGTTGCCCAGCTCAGGACTTCCGTCGAAAACGGAGAACCCTTTGTGACAGATAATAGGAATTACATTGTGGATTTGTATTTTAAGAAGGATATTGGGGATTTGAAGGCCGCGAGCGATGAGATTTTGCGGCTAGCTGGTGTTGTGGAGCACGGGATGTTCCTTGACATGGCCACTACGGTGATTGTGGCCGGGGAGCTCGGCGTCACGGTCAAGAATAAGCTCAAGTGATTTTATGATCACTGTTTAACTTCATTTATATTTAGAAATAATAAGTATTGAAAATTCATTGCTTTGATAGAAATTGTGGAAAAGAGTAATTGGTGATTATTTGTATTGGTGGGAAGTCTTTGGTTTTCTAGAACCAATGATATGGTAGAAACTTTGGGAAGGTTCTCCTCAAGTATGGAAATAAATGATTTGGAAGAAAGAATTAGGAGTTTTAGTTTTTGTTGACAGATAAATGACCGGCATGTTGGCCCTGTAACGCTCTTTTGAAAACGAAATTTTGCTTCTTTTCTCATTTATCGTTACTGGTTTTTTCTGCTATGCATACTAGGATTTTTTTTATAGTTACAGTCTTGCATGGTTGTTGCTCTGCAATTGATTGGGGAGCTATTCATGTTTTGCTTGATGTCTTCAGTCTGTATCTGGAACTTGGCAGGATTGGTGTACATGCTTTTCTCTGAAAGTGCATGTAATATGTTTTTTAGTAACTTCAATCTCTTTCTATTACAACGATGAGAAGACACGGACATATGTTTTGCCAATGTTTCTTTTCCGACCTGTAATTCTTTTTGCAAACGTCTGTGGGGTCTATTATGCTTCTGTTCTAGAGGAAGGTTTTACACAAGTACTCTGAAGCAACGCACTGGAGTCAAAGGGGGTGGGTAGCAGTGGCTTGTGTCAACTAAGAACAATGCTACCTTCATCAGTTGTGTATCTAATATATGTCGAACTATTGGAGTGGTCGGGTATAGACTTATAGTTCTGGTTATAACAGTATAGAACCTTGCTCTTGGACACAGCCTGGTTTGATACTTCGGCTGTGTGATTGTCTTAGTTCTGCTCATAATATTGTGTTGTTTGACCTTTGTGGATTTTAGTACAAGATATATGGTAGTCACAAATCATTTTCCAGTGATTTGTTCACTAGGCACCAATGGAATACTTAACACTAAGGATTTTCTTGCAATGACTGCTTATTAGATAATATCCAACTATTATTTTTTTTTTGGGTGGGGGAGGGGAGTTGACATTTACCTTGTCTCCCCTGGGTTTGTCACGGCACACTTATTCAAGGCTCTTAGAACCCCATGGAGCCACCGTTGTATTAGATGTTTAGACTCTAGAGCCTTTGAAGGTAGTATACATATATAGACTACTTAGTTAACATGAGCATGGTTGGAAGCTACAACCAATGTTTTTGTCCTGTCAATTGTGATGCTTCTTTGGAAAGCTTGTTCTATTTTGTGTAGCTGCTGTCAAGGGAGAGTAAATTCGTGTACGTTCTCTTCTCTAACCATAAAATTTGGCACACCATTTGGAAGATAAAACTCCTACATATAGCCAAATGATAAAACTCCTACGCATAGGTGCCAACCATCCCATTTTGTCCTTGTCTGCAGTTCTAGCATTTTTTCTGTGAACGATTAATTGTGGCGTCGAGGAGTACGTTTGGATGCTAAGTTAATCTGAGATGATCTATAACGAGTAATGAATAGTAATAATAAATAATAAATAATTTGTAAATAATAATAAACTATTTGTAAATCATAATTAAGTAACCAAACGTACGGTGCATGTATCATAGATAAATAAGTATGTTCTGAAATTTGTTTGAGAAGCTATAGAGCTTTAGAACTGTTAACCCTTTTTATAGAGAACTTGAATGGATGTAATTTCAGGAAGCTGCATAGAGTTGAACGCTCCCCTATGTCAGAAGCTTTTAGATTGTCAATGGTGGAAATGTTGTCGTGTAATCCAATAAAATCTTCAGCCTGAACATGGCACGTGATAGGGCCCCAGAAACAATCCTTCGGCTTCTTTTACTTGCTCAAGACATGGAGGAATGATATTTGCAGTTGTAGTTATGCAAGCGCTGCATAGTTTTTTTAAAAAATGTGAATTAATACAATATCCATATGAAAAAAAAATTAACTTTTTAATCATAGACCTTACTCTTTTTCAAAACGATTACACGATATTTATACATTTTACGACTGTATATAGTATTATTCTCAATCCCAACAAAAATTGCCCCTGGACCCAGGCAGACACAGCGAAAGAAATGAACCTATGCAGAATGCCGGCATTGTGAATTTTCTTTTGGGTTTATCTTATTTTGAAAGGCCAATGGGCTAAGTTCCTTGGGCTCCACTGATCTCCTAGCACTGGCATTAGTTTAGTTGGATGTCAGTGAAAGTCATAATTTAACTAATGTAGCTCAAATTTAGCCTACATTAGTACATTAGATTAGTTAAACTAAAGTCATCTACGGATATTAGTTATAGTAAATCTATCCCACAAATCATATATGACTTGAATTGTAACCAAGTCATATAAAATATATGTATTTTTTATTATTTCAATTGTTGCTCAACAGCATATAAATTGTTAGAGATTGTGAAAATAAAAATAAAAATTATTTAAACAAATAAAAAAATTGTATTAAAAAGTAGATAAAAAAAAATTTATTATTATGGAGAGTGCAATGAGTAATCTAATGTGAAGTTCAGGTTTTGACTAGTCAATAAACAAAAAGTGATATAATAGCTAAAATTTGACTATTAGAATAACTAATACAATGTTAGTGCTCTTGGGCCTGTAGAAAAATCTGCCCAATGTCCTAGCGTTCACGGATCCACAATTTGACTAAAGAGAAGGGTTAAGTCCATACAGGGATTAAAAAACAAAAGGCTTGTAATTTGATCTGATAGATAGAAGGTCATGTATAAGCCTTTGGTAAAGGATATTAACCGAAGGTATCGTCCTTATCCTTCTTTACCCAAGCAAAAAAGAAACAAAGGGTTGAGATGAGTTGGGTTGCAACTCTTATTCGGACTGAAATGATGATAAAATCTGATTAACCAAGACCTTGCCGGTCTCTAATTTGGGATCTTTAGGTATCTGGAGGGGTTCATATTAATCTGACCCAAACTAGAGCCTAAGGCCCATCACCACTAAAGAATAATTATCTACGAAGTCGTGTGATTTAATATAGGCCTAGCCGCACTGCTTATTAGGAGGAATGCATCCTCAATCCACTGATATTCAGGACGTGTCGATTAGATAATTCTAATACTTTAGGGATTAGCCTTAGGAGGCTAAGCATTGTGCGAACCTAATCTGTTTATGGCATTTATCTAATAGATCTCTACACCCACATATAAGAGTAATTTTTAACTCTCGAATAATTTGATTATAAATTTTTGAATTATTATCCATCACTTGTTACTAACTTAAGCATCAGAGTTGTCACATGCACAGAGTGCCACCTATATAGCGGCTTGCAAGTTAACGATCACGTTTAGCGGTCGTATCAAATATAAAGAACTGTTGATGGTGCAACATATAAAAATGGAAAAGGAACGGTAAAGAGTACCATAGCATTTTAAAAAATAAATAAATGCTTTAGTTACAAATAAATTTTATAAAATTAAATTCATAAATTGACGTGATTTAATGTGATACGTTAGATTATAAAACTACTTTTATTGTAAAGTAGATTTCATGTATCACATCAAGCTATGTCAGCTTGTAAATTTACTTTTATAGAATTAATTTTTTTTCTAATAAAAACATATCTGTGTTGTATAATGCTTAAATACTTAATAGGAAAATGCTAAGTTGCTCTCCCAAATTGTCCCCAAGTTGCCTTTTAGGTGCTGCTTGGATGGTAAGATGAGATGATATATTTTTATATGAAAATTGAAAGTTAAATAAAATATTATTTTTTAATATTATTATTATTTTGATATTTGAAAAAGTTAAATTAGAATTTGAAAAGAATTAAATTATTTATAATATTTTTGTTCCATTCATTTATGGTGAATTGGGGAAATCTTGGGTGGTAGTGTATCTGAACGGTGGTTAGGTTGTTACCAGCAACCAACAAGTGAATGTTAATATGGCCAAAGATCCAACAAATTCCGGTAGAGGATTCCATTAAAAAGCCCAAATCAATCCATCAAAGCAAATTTGTGGGCATTAACGTTCCCATGAGTTAAGAAATTAATCACCATTAGTTTGGACGTTAATGAATAATCAGTTCATTTTCATGATAATATTATAAGGAGATTGCCAAGTGTCAAGTCCACATGCACAAGAAACTCTGACGCTGAAACAACTGTCGGTCGTTGCCATGTCTTGTCAAGATTGTCATACAAATAACGGTTATTGCTAGACAACATCGTAATTTGTGGATGGCGATTATTAACTTGAAAGGAAAATCCTACATTTACCGTTATTTCCACCAATCTATTCGACCGATACGTGTTTTTTTATTTTATTATTATTATTATTTTTTACTTAATGATTAAGTAAATGTTTTTTAATAATATTCTGATTTTTTTAATTTTTAAAAAAATATTTAAATGTATTAAAAAATACATATAAATAAATACAAAAAAATAAAGATTTGTATTTTAAGAAGGATATTGGGGATTTGAAGGCCGCGAGCGATGAGATTTTGCGGCTAGCTGGTGTTGTGGAGCACGGGATGTTCCTTGACATGGCCACTACGGTGATTGTGGCCGGGGAGCTCGGCGTCACGGTCAAGAATAAGCTCAAGTGATTTTATGATCACTGTTTAACTTCATTTATATTTAGAAATAATAAGTATTGAAAATTCATTGCTTTGATAGAAATTGTGGAAAAGAGTAATTGGTGATTATTTGTATTGGTGGGAAGTCTTTGGTTTTCTAGAACCAATGATATGGTAGAAACTTTGGGAAGGTTCTCCTCAAGTATGGAAATAAATGATTTGGAAGAAAGAATTAGGAGTTTTAGTTTTTGTTGACAGATAAATGACCGGCATGTTGGCCCTGTAACGCTCTTTTGAAAACGAAATTTTGCTTCTTTTCTCATTTATCGTTACTGGTTTTTTCTGCTATGCATACTAGGATTTTTTTTATAGTTACAGTCTTGCATGGTTGTTGCTCTGCAATTGATTGGGGAGCTATTCATGTTTTGCTTGATGTCTTCAGTCTGTATCTGGAACTTGGCAGGATTGGTGTACATGCTTTTCTCTGAAAGTGCATGTAATATGTTTTTTAGTAACTTCAATCTCTTTCTATTACAACGATGAGAAGACACGGACATATGTTTTGCCAATGTTTCTTTTCCGACCTGTAATTCTTTTTGCAAACGTCTGTGGGGTCTATTATGCTTCTGTTCTAGAGGAAGGTTTTACACAAGTACTCTGAAGCAACGCACTGGAGTCAAAGGGGGTGGGTAGCAGTGGCTTGTGTCAACTAAGAACAATGCTACCTTCATCAGTTGTGTATCTAATATATGTCGAACTATTGGAGTGGTCGGGTATAGACTTATAGTTCTGGTTATAACAGTATAGAACCTTGCTCTTGGACACAGCCTGGTTTGATACTTCGGCTGTGTGATTGTCTTAGTTCTGCTCATAATATTGTGTTGTTTGACCTTTGTGGATTTTAGTACAAGATATATGGTAGTCACAAATCATTTTCCAGTGATTTGTTCACTAGGCACCAATGGAATACTTAACACTAAGGATTTTCTTGCAATGACTGCTTATTAGATAATATCCAACTATTATTTTTTTTTTGGGTGGGGGAGGGGAGTTGACATTTACCTTGTCTCCCCTGGGTTTGTCACGGCACACTTATTCAAGGCTCTTAGAACCCCATGGAGCCACCGTTGTATTAGATGTTTAGACTCTAGAGCCTTTGAAGGTAGTATACATATATAGACTACTTAGTTAACATGAGCATGGTTGGAAGCTACAACCAATGTTTTTGTCCTGTCAATTGTGATGCTTCTTTGGAAAGCTTGTTCTATTTTGTGTAGCTGCTGTCAAGGGAGAGTAAATTCGTGTACGTTCTCTTCTCTAACCATAAAATTTGGCACACCATTTGGAAGATAAAACTCCTACATATAGCCAAATGATAAAACTCCTACGCATAGGTGCCAACCATCCCATTTTGTCCTTGTCTGCAGTTCTAGCATTTTTTCTGTGAACGATTAATTGTGGCGTCGAGGAGTACGTTTGGATGCTAAGTTAATCTGAGATGATCTATAACGAGTAATGAATAGTAATAATAAATAATAAATAATTTGTAAATAATAATAAACTATTTGTAAATCATAATTAAGTAACCAAACGTACGGTGCATGTATCATAGATAAATAAGTATGTTCTGAAATTTGTTTGAGAAGCTATAGAGCTTTAGAACTGTTAACCCTTTTTATAGAGAACTTGAATGGATGTAATTTCAGGAAGCTGCATAGAGTTGAACGCTCCCCTATGTCAGAAGCTTTTAGATTGTCAATGGTGGAAATGTTGTCGTGTAATCCAATAAAATCTTCAGCCTGAACATGGCACGTGATAGGGCCCCAGAAACAATCCTTCGGCTTCTTTTAATTGCTCAAGACATGGAGGAATGATATTTGCAATTGTAGTTATGCAAGCGCTGCATAGTTTTTTTAAAAAATGTGAATTAATACAAGATTCATATGAAAAAAAAATTAACTTTTTAATCATAAACTTTACTCTTTTTCAAAAAGATTACACGATGTTTATACATTTTACGACTGTATATAGTATTATTCTCAATCCCAACAAAAATTGCCCCTGGACCCAGGCAGACACAGCGAAAGAAATGAACCTATGCAGAATGCCGGCATTGTGAATTTTCTTTTGGGTTTATCTTATTTTGAAAGGCCAATGGGCTAAGTTCCTTGGGCTCCACTGATCTCCTAGCACTGGCATTAGTTTAGTTGGATGTCAGTGAAAGTCATAATTTAACTAATGTAGCTCAAATTTAGCCTACATTAGTACATTAGATTAGTTAAACTAAAGTCATCTACGGATATTAGTTATAGTAAATCTATCCCACAAATCATATATGACTTGAATTGTAACCAAGTCATATAAAATATATGTATTTTTTATTATTTCAATTGTTGCTCAACAGCATATAAATTGTTAGAGATTGTGAAAATAAAAATAAAAATTATTTAAACAAATAAAAAAATTGTATTAAAAAGTAGATAAAAAAAAATTTATTATTATGGAGAGTGCAATGAGTAATCTAATGTGAAGTTCAGGTTTTGACTAGTCAATAAACAAAAAGTGATATAATAGCTAAAATTTGACTATTAGAATAACTAATACAATGTTAGTGCTCTTGGGCCTGTAGAAAAATCTGCCCAATGTCCTAGCGTTCACGGATCCACAATTTGACTAAAGAGAAGGGTTAAGTCCATACAGGGATTAAAAAACAAAAGGCTTGTAATTTGATCTGATAGATAGAAGGTCATGTATAAGCCTTTGGTAAAGGATATTAACCGAAGGTATCGTCCTTATCCTTCTTTACCCAAGCAAAAAAGAAACAAAGGGTTGAGATGAGTTGGGTTGCAACTCTTATTCGGACTGAAATGATGATAAAATCTGATTAACCAAGACCTTGCCGGTCTCTAATTTGGGATCTTTAGGTATCTGGAGGGGTTCATATTAATCTGACCCAAACTAGAGCCTAAGGCCCATCACCACTAAAAAATAATTATCTACGAAGTCGTGTGATTTAATATAGGCCTAGCCGCACTGCTTATTAGGAGGAATGCATCCTCAATCCACTGATATTCAGGACGTGTCGATTAGATAATTCTAATACTTTAGGGATTAGCCTTAGGAGGCTAAGCATTGTGCGAACCTAATCTGTTTATGGCATTTATCTAATAGATCTCTACACCCACATATAAGAGTAATTTTTAACTCTCGAATAATTTGATTATAAATTTTTGAATTATTATCCATCACTTGTTATTAACTTAAACATCAGAGTTGTCACATGCACAGAGTGCCACCTATATAGCGGCTTGCAAGTTAACGATCACGTTTAGCGGTCGTATCAAATATAAAGAACTGTTGATGGTGCAACATATAAAAATGGGGGAGATTGTTAAACCTAAGTTTCAAGTTTTGTGTAATTATATATTTACACATGGATTTTGATGATAACAAATGAATTCAAGAATAAAGGAGTCTCAAGCTCAAGTTATCTACACAATGGAGTCAAGCACATCAAGAAACCAAGCATGAGCAAGAAGGGAGCAAGTTCACATTAAAGTCATAGAATAATGTTGTAAATCTCTTTAAAATTCGAAATTAGGATTAAGGCTCAAAAATTAATATTTTATCATAAAGCATTAAAATACATTTTCCACATGTGCATGAATATTTTGAAAATTAAATTTGAAAATTTTGAAAGATAATTGATTGTCATCTTTCACATGTGCATGCCATGATTAAAGGGTTGAACTTTGAAAATATTAAAGATGATTGATTGTCATCTTTCACATGTGCATGTTTTATTTGAATATTTTCAAAAGTGATTGATGCTTTTCTTGACTTATGCAAAAGGAAGATGCCTTTGTTTGAAATTTTGAAAAGTAAAGTGTGCTCCTTTTGTCATATGCAAAAAGTAAAAAGATTAGGTTTGAAATTTTTGAAAAATGAATGATGATGTCTTTGACATGTGAATCTTTTTAAATTTGAATATGAAGTCTCATATGCCTATAAATAGATCATTTGAGAGCTTCACATTCACAACACCAAGAGCATACAACTCTCATTCAAAGCTTTCATTCTCTCTTCTCTAAGCATTGAGCCTTAATCCTTTTTCATTTTGAGAGATATAGGTTGTGCTGTATTGTTCTTATTTCACTCATTGAGGAGTGTTTTCTGATATTCTACCCACTATCAATTCTTGTATCAGTAAAAGGGTGTGTACAACCCTTGTGCGTGTAGAAAGTGTTCTACACAGGGAATCGTTGAATCACCACGTGTAAGGTGATTGCAAGTGTAGAGGGTGTTCTACACGGATCCTTTGTAGCGGTGTTGTTCAAAGGTGTAATAGGTTTTTACCTCCACCTGAAGGAGGTTGAATAGTGAATTCGGGGATCCTCAAGGGGTAGCTTGAGGCGAGGACGTAGGCAGTGGGGCCGAACCTCGTTAACATACTGAGTTTGATTCTCTCTTACCCTTACTCTTTATATTTATTGCTATTTCGTATTTTGTTTATATTTGATATTGTATATTTGATTTATAATTGTTATTTTTTTTAAATACAACTCAATTCACCCCCCCTCTTGTGTTAGTCATCTGGGCAACAATTTTAAAAAATAAATAAATGCTTTAGTTACAAATAAATTTTATAAAATTAAATTCATAAATTGACGTGATTTAATGTGATACGTTAGATTATAAAACTACTTTTATTGTAAAGTAGATTTCATGTATCACATCAAGCTATGTCAGCTTGTAAATTTACTTTTATAGAATTAATTTTTTTTCTAATAAAAACATATCTGTGTTGTATAATGCTTAAATACTTAATAGGAAAATGCTAAGTTGCTCTCCCAAATTGTCCCCAAGTTGCCTTTTAGGTGCTGCTTGATGGTAAGATGAGATGATATATTTTTATATGAAAATTGAAAGTTAAATAAAATATTATTTTTTAATATTATTATTATTTTGATATTTAAAAAAGTTAAATTAGAATTTGAAAAGAATTAAATTATTTATAATATTTTTGTTCCATTCATTTATGGTGAATTGGGGAAATCTTGGGTGGTAGTGTATCTGAACGGTGGTTAGGTTGTTACCAGCAACCAACAAGTGAATGTTAATATGGCCAAAGATCCAACAAATTCCGGTAGAGGATTCCATTAAAGCCCAAATCAATCCATCAAAGCAAATTTGTGGGCATTAACGTTCCCATGAGTTAAGAAATTAATCACCATTAGTTTGGACGTTAATGAATAATCAGTTCATTTTCATGATAATATTATAAGGAGATTGCCAAGTGTCAAGTCCACATGCACAAGAAACTCTGACGCTGAAACAACTGTCGGTCGTTGCCATGTCTTGTCAAGATTGTCATACAAATAACGGTTATTGCTAGACAACATCGTAATTTGTGGATGGCGATTATTAACTTGAAAGGAAAATCCTACATTTACGATTGATGCGTTTAACTTAAATCCTACACTTATCACAATCTATTCACCGATAGTGTTTTTTTATTTTTTTATTATTATTATTTTTTATTTAATGATTAAGTAAATGTTTTTTAATAATATTCTGATTTTTTTAATTTTTAAAAAAATATTTAAATGTATTAAAAAATACATATAAATAAATACAAAAAAATAAAAAAATTTTAAATCATTAGCGGGAGCCCAGCGGGAGCTCCCAGCGGTATGTGTAGCACCGCCCTTATTGAAAACAATATGATATGCAAAATATGATAGAGGTTGTAAGTTAATTACATACCTGAATTATGATCTATTTGTATCAGAATGAAAATTCAATAACGACCGTGATTTTAATAACTTAACTACCGAAGTAGGAGTCGTGATAGTCTCTCAACATCCTAAACCATCATAAATGCATATATATATATATATATATATATATATATATTAGCTGCAAGCATGAATTTTGCAGCTTGAATATAATCTAAAATAAGAGAAGCAATATTTCACATGCAACTTATCATCTTCTGGCTAGGGGCGGCAAATCGTATTTTTGAGTTATGTCAAGTTATCAACATTTGTTTATATAGATCAATTCGAATTCGACTTGTTAAGTTAAATATATCAAATTTTCAAATTCTAACACAACCCATTTAGATAATGGATCATGTTGTATCACTTGTTTTGATCCGTTTAATAATTAATTAGAAATAAATTAACACAACATGACTTATTTAAATCCGTTTTTTATAAATAGGTTGAAGTAACACGTATAACTTATTTGATCCAATTAATATAATTTCATATAAAAGTTAAAATCTATATTTATTAGTAACCACAATATCATAAACAATATATCAATATTTTTCAAATTTTAACATTTAATAAAACCAATATTACAAACTATACAATAACAAATATGAACATAAGTCTAAAATTACAATCTCAATACTAAAAACAATAAAAATATAAGTATATTGAGAAATATCAATATTATAACTTATCAATAATAAAATTTTAATTTTGAAATAAAATCTAAACAGGTCAAAATTGGTTGATTTTGTATTAAGCTGATTGACCCATTAATAAATTGCGTCTTAACAGATCAACTCATTTTGACCCGAACATATTAACATCAAACCCAAATCCGTTATTTCGTATTGTATTCGTGTTAGATTTATAGATCGTATCACATATTACCACCCCTGCTTCTAGCTGAAGATCTCATACGTTGCTTAATTAATAGTCCTAGCTATCTAGCTTATTTAGCATGCATGTTGTGCTTACCTAACATTTTTGTCTACATCTCTTAAAAGTATAACCCGCTGCAAGCACATTCTATGCTCGGTTATATTATTGTTTTACCAACAATATGCCTCCTATGCCTGTTTTTCCCGTTATGGGTGTGTATATATATAATTCATTGATATGGTATATCTAGATTATTACATGCAATTAATTTATAGAAAGTTTATTTAGAGTGTGTTAAAAATATAATACAAATAATTAAACATATTTATTTTCATCAGTTTAACTTTTTAAGACAAGTAGTGATTTTACATATTATTAAAGTAGAAGTTAGTTTAAAATCTGACTTTACCCTTTATCTCATTTAAAGTTTAAATACAAAATTATCTCAAATTTAAATTAACCTAGAGATAATGATGGAAAATACATCACATCATATCCAATCTCCCTCAAAAGGTAAAGATCAATCAAATTATCTCTTAGTTCTTGTAATCTAGATATGATTCATGGACTATATTATGCATATATACTCTACCAGTCATCATTAACACGCCAAGGATTTGCTCCTAATTCGGTTTATAGTGCATACAAATAGCCACGTGATGATCAGAAACGCAGCAAGTGCTCAATTTTGTTGACAAGGTGTTATTTTGAGATCGATTCGTTTGTTTTTAGAGATGAGATGATAGGAGACAAATTGAGATTAAAGTTGAAAGTTAAATAAAATATTATTAAAATATATTATTTTTATATTAATATTTGAAAAAGTTAAATTTTTTAGTTTATTTTTATATTAAGATTTGAAAAAATTAAATTGTTTATTTTATTTTGTATGAGAATTTATAAAAATTATAATGATAAAAATTAGATGAGATAAAATGATGTTAACTTTTTGGAATAGTTAATATCATTGGATCTAGTTTAAAGCAAAGCAATTGAATTGATTTGTTCGTTGGGAAAGATTCTTAAAAAATCATGTATCATCAACTTCATTGGAACATGTTCTCTCTCTCTCTCTCTCTCTCTCTCTCTCTCTATATATATATATATATATATATATATATATATATTATACCTAAATAGATCACCAAATTAGGAATACAGAGGCAGGCCCTTCTTTTTATCATATTTTACTGATTAGCGAACCCGGCCCCTAACATGTCATGTGGACACTCGGGCTGCTTCTTAATAAGGTATAAGGAAAATGCCATTCTTTTAACTGGTGGTTACAATTGAAAGTTATCATCAAGACTTTTTTATTATTATTATTTTTTAATTAATGATTATGTAAATATTTTTTAATAATATTATAAATTTTTTAATTTTTTAAAAAATATTAAAAGAATGCATATAAAAGAAAAGTAAAAAAATATTGAGTAGCACCACCCAACAAACGAGAGAACAAATTCTCTGTTCTTTCTGAAATTTGACTAAAGAAAGTAATATGCAAGCGTTTTTTTTATATAAATAAATGATTTATTAAATCATTAATTATGCAAGTTAACGTGCAATTCATTTAAAAAATAAAAATATAAGACTCTTAAGTAAATAAAATTAATTTTTTATTTTATTTTTTATGATGGATTCAATTTTTTTAAAAATAAATATACAAAATTTACAAATCTTAATACTGTAACTATTATTACTTTTTTTTTTATAAAAATATAATATTTTCCGTACAAATTTTACATTCTGTTAACTTAATTTGATACATTTAATGCATGAGTAACTTTAATAGCAATAAAATATCGTTTGATTATATAGATGAGATGAGGTGAAATATATTTTTAAAAATTTAAAAAAATGTTATTATAATATAATTTTTTAATATTAATTTTATTTTAAAATTTTAAAAAATTAAATTATTTATTATATTTTATTTTAAAATTATAATAATAAAATGAGATTAGATGGAATGAAATAGAAACAAACTATGCCTTAAACTAAAACCTGTGAAATTCATTCTTATTCCATGTCAGATGTTTCGACGGTGTATATATATACTGTGGAGCGTGGACACCTTTTTGTTTTGCTTTTGAAAGAAATGCTATGCCTCAAATATGACAAATCTCATAATACTGTTTGCTGAAACTGTAGATTCTTTTCATGTCAGAAAGACTTTATGTGCTTTAAAAAAGGTCGATGGGATTATCTTCACCTTATCAACTTGCGCATCTTTCCTCTCGAAGATACTTTCTTTCTGTTCCCATTCACTTGTTAACAGAAACTCGTTTGTTAACAGAAACTCGTATTAACAATCAAAACATGTTCTGCTTTACATAATTTCTGATTCGTTCACAGTGAAACGTATAAAGAAAGTAGCTGATTAGCTGAAACCGCACTTCATTAAATAAATCGCACCCGCCCTTTTCGTCTGCTCTCCCTAATCACCCTGACCGAGTCCCCCACTGCCATGTGACTCTTTTCTCTGTCTCACTTTTCTCGCTCTTGCTTTTTAGCTCCATATCTTTGTCCCATAAATCTCCCATTTCCTTCCAATCAATGAATTATAATATTAAACAGAAGATACTAATCGGGGTCTGAATCTTTAGTGAAATGTCTGGACGATCTTGGGAATGGGCTCTGTTCGTCTGAGGCGGTGGCTCCAGTGAGTGAGAGACAAAGAGGAGAGGGGGATTTTCTGTTGCAATGAAGGCAATCTTGGTTCATGGGCTTTCTTCCTTCTTGGTGTTGGCCTCTCTGAGCTCGATTTCAGCTCTGCCTCGCAATGGACCCCATTCGGATTATCACAAGTCCATTATAGGTCGGCCCTCTCAAGTCTCAACTCCCTACACATGACATCTGTTTAGGCTGAAGTACTTCTTGTTTTTTGGTTTTTCTTCCCTGATCGGCGTATTGGGTTCGATCTTAAGTGTCATTTTGTTTCTTGTTTGGTTGCTGTGAAAACTAAGGAAAACGGAACGAAAAGGAGATTTCAGATACTGCTATCACTTAAATATTTTCAACTTCTTCTGGAATCCAATAAATCTTAAGTTTTTTTTTTTTTTTTATTTTAACGTTTTCCCTTATTTTCTCAGCAACTAAATGAGACGTTCAGACGTACGTTTAAATACTCATGAAGTCTTAAAATTTGCCGTTTAGCCATTAATTTCTGGCGGTGCTGCTTTATACGCTTGCTTTAATACGAAGAAACGTTTCTTTGTTCTTTTTAACAGTTGAATAGTTTAGTTGTGAATGTATCAATTTTGTTGTTTATGCAGGACAAGAGAATTTGGGGCCATTGAAGAATGGAATATCGGAGGCTGCACAAGCTCCAGGGCCTGCTAGCGATGATGCCATTCAGAGCACGCTTGCTTTGGCTGCAAACCGGACGAATAGGCTGGACATTCTTCGTGGGTTTCGCCGCTACCGAGGTGGCTGGGACATTGCCAATCGCCATTACTGGGCTGTAAGTCTAGCTTTCCTTAATACACCACAGTAGGTGTTTGATCGATTTGTTTAATTTTGCCCAGCAGGCTCGGTGATTTTGTGTTGGCTAAGCGGCAGGCTTAGTTATTGTTTGGTAATATTCATGCATCTTTGCATTGTTGTCCTGTACGGATGCTTGTGAAATCAATATCTACTTGATTGTTTGGAGAAGTTTGTGAAACTGTTATACTGAAAACGATGTTCTTAATGCTGAATGGTTTGGAAGAGAAAGGAAAAGCTTTGATGAAAATTTGAGATTATTCAGGATTTGAAGAGGAATATATCGGTTTCAATTGTGGCCTTTTTTGTAGTATTCTTCTGACATCAAGTAGCACATTCTTTGAATCAAAATTGTGGAAGCTTAACTCGGTTGTTATAAGGAAAGGAAAAAAGGTCTAAATGAATATAATGGCATCAAGCAGATTTTATGAACTCCTGTGGCGATCTATTTATTTCTATTCTGTAGTCTTGCCATGGTGAAATGCTCGAATTTGGGAGATGTACTCAACATATTTCAATTGTCAAAATAAAGTTATAAATGTGCATATCTTACCCAAGAATTCCGCCGCTGGTGTTTGAACTATCAATCCCAGCCAAAGAATTAAGCAGATCAACAAAATCTCTTATGAAAACCCAATGGCCTTGAGGTCAAATGGTACTTTCACCCCATATAAGGTGGGGTGGATGAGGTCTTGGGTTCAAGTCCCATAGATTGTGTGAGTTACTCGCCAATCAAAAAAGAAAGAGTAAGTGGGCTTTGTATCTATAACGATGGAAAAACAATTATCTTGGTGTCTTGGTGTTTCTGCAGTATTCGTGTTTGGATATGCAGTAGGCTCAGGATATTGCGAGTTTGTTGAGTAAAAGCATGTCACATCCTGGTTGATAGAGCCTGACTAGTGTGAAACTCAATACAGATTACCTTCAGGGTTTGTGTTATATTATGCTGTTTAACTATTATTTTAGTCGCTTTATTGTATCTTTTCATTTGGTGGCTCCTCTTCTATTTTCAGTTTGTAGTTTCTGCATGCTTGTGTACAGAGTTGAGATTATAACTATAAATTCAATTATTATTCTCGTCATCATTATTCTTATAGTTTCATTGATATCAATAACTTGTATTTATCAGTACTATAACCATTCCATCTGCAGTCTGTTGGGTTTACAGGTGCTCCTGCTTTCGTTCTTGCTGTCCTATGGTTTATTTCCTTCGGCTTGTGTCTTGTTATTCATCATTGCTGTGGTTGGAGGATAAACATAAAAGGAAAAGAATCGCACCATTCACAAAGAATTTGTCTTATTCTGCTTATGATATTCACCTGTGCTGCAGTGTAATATTCTGAACTTCAAACATTTTCGACTATTGTTATTATCTTTGTGATTGGAGGTTTTACTTGTTTTTTTCTTTTGCATTATCCCATTTTCTCGCTGATACTTTATTAAAGTTCTTTCTTTACATTGTCTACTACAATTGGGCTTTTCTGCCTTCCTTGCATGTCACTCATATGAAATTATTCACAGAACTAGAGTCTATTTCAAACTTGCATATAAGAACATATTTATGTCCGTTTCTGTCTGGCAGGATGACAAGTTTGACAAATCCATTTATTTTGTCACTGTTGCTAATGCCATCTGGCCCTTTTATCATACAGGATTGGATGCATCCTTCTTTCTGTTGGGCAGGATGAATTTCATGGTGAAGTCTTGCGAACTTTGAACTATGTTGTAAACCAGTCAGACTACACTGTGAAGACCCTAAGAAATGTCACAGAATATCTATCCCTAGCAAAAAATATTAGTGTGGCCCAGGTGTTCCTTCCTTCTGATGTCATGGATGATATTGACAAATTGAATTTGGATCTCAATACTGCAGCAGATACACTGACAGAGAAGACAAGTACAAATTCTGTCAAAATAAAGAAAGTCTTCAATGCTGTGTAAGTATATGCTACCCTTGCTTATATATAAAAAATAACAAAAAGAATATGCTAGCCTTTCTTGGTACCATCTATATCTTCTTCTTTTTTTTTTTTCAAAATCCTGATGTTAATTAGCTAATTTTGAGTTGTTTGTTGCAGGCGTTCTGCTTTAATAACGGTGGCAGCTGTAATGCTTCTCCTGGCTCTTATTGGTCTTAGTATGTATTGCTGAAAAATCCAAATCAATTATATATTTATCTATTATTTTTCCTCTAATAGGCTCTTCCCTCTTTGTAACTTACTGATGTTAATTTTGGCAGTCCTGTCTATCCTTGGGCACAAACATGCAATCCATATGTAAGTTGTGTTTGCAATTTGGTGGACATTTGACACATCCAGTGATATTCCTAATTCAATATGTTGGATGTTTTCACATTTGTATTTGACACTACATACTTAATGTTGCAGATTCATAATAAGTGGTTGGTTGCTTGTTGCAATTACATTTGTGCTTTGTGGAGTTTTTGTAGTCCTCAACAAGTAAGACTTGGATTTCATTTGGATACTCCCTACTAGGTTTTCTCCCCTCTCTTTTTGTTTGCTTGTTCATATGTGAAAGATGAGTGACGTTCAGAAAGTTATGCAGTCTTTGGATCTTCTGTATATGTTACAGTCTCCTATCCCCAGGATCTTTAGCATTACTGACAATAGTATATTATTACTTTTGGCATTTCAGTACAGTTTCTGACACCTGTATGGCCATGGAGGAGTGGGTAGAATTTCCACATGCAGAAACGGCTCTTAGCAACATCCTTCCATGTGTTGACCAAAGAACAACAAACCAAACACTTGTGCAGAGTAAAAAAGTTATCAATCAAATTGTAAATGTTGTCAATGAATTTATCTACACAAATGCAGACACAAATCCCTCCCAGGATAATTCTTATTATTACAATCAGTCTGGTCCTCTTATGCCACCACTATGTTATCCATATGACTCTCAGCTGCAAGATCGCATGTGTGGGCCTCAGGAGGTGTCCGTGGCAAATGCTTCTGCGGTATGTTTTATCAATTCTAATTATTTAGAAACTTTTCTCTTATGGGAATTTGCATTTCTTTAATACCTATCTGGAAATTATTTGATTACTTGGAAAAAAGGAAAGAACTGTACGTGGTAAAACAGTATAATTGAAGGGGGGGTGGTCTCATAACACTATAAATAACTTAATGCGGCATTCCGGCTTCCCATATATGAAATCCCAGTAGAACATTAGCTGATGTAAGAAGGGACAAAACACAAATGTGGAAGTTGGCCTCGTTATTTTTTACAATTTTTCTAAATAATTGTTAATGGAAAGTAATTCATTGTCTTCATAGCATGGAATTAGATTTAATGAAACTCCACATTTACTTTTTCAGGTATGGAAGAACTATATTTGCGAAGTATCGGAATCTGGTCTGTGCACCACTGTTGGGAGGGTAACGCCAAACATCTACACACAGTTGGTGGCTGCAGTTAACGAGAGCTATGCACTCGAGCACTACACGCCACCTTTACTTAACTTCCAGGATTGTAATTTTGTCAGGGACACTTTCAGAATAATTACCATAAGCTACTGCCCGCCGCTGGGACATTATATCAAGATAGTGAATGCCGGTTTGGGCATGATATCAGTTGGAGTCTTGCTCTGCCTTGTTCTTTGGATACTCTATACAAACCGCCCCCAAAGGGAGGAAGTGTTTGTGAAGCTATCCTTACAAATAAAGGGAAGCAGGACTTACAAGAGCTGCTTTAGTTATAACAGAAATCATGGGGCACCGGTATCAAATCCATCAAGTGAAGTGTAGTCTTAACACAGAAAAGAGGTTCCATGTTAGACACATTTTTTGAGTTTTATACTCCTATTGGGGGTAAAAACCAAGGTGGGGGCGAAGCTCCATTTTTAGGTGAGGGATAATTTTAGTGTAATTTGTTACATCTATAGCCAAAGTCAATAGCTCTATCTTTATGCAGCTGGTGTGTAAACTCTAATGTCTTGTTCCAACCCAAAAATAGAAAACATAGTGCCGGTCTGCTTGGCCTGGAAGGCTATGTAGAAGTTCAATTAAATGCATGCAGCATATTGCTTGATATAATTTTCGATGATAGTGCTACATTATTCCTTCCACCTTTTGCCCATACATACATCCTTCGCCCTATCTTGCATTAGTTGTAAGCCCTATTAAAGAGAAAACAATGCCATATTTTCATCGACATACGTCTAATTGCATGAAACTAGAAAAGCAATAATCTATAATGCTGCTCCGAGAACAGTGTGTGGCATTGCAAAATAGGTGATGTTTTCTGTGTTGCATTTCCTTCTGTATATATTTGTGGGAAGATGCACTTGGTCGAGGAAGGAGGTTTTGTGGGTGTCAATAGGGTGGGATTTGCATTTGGAGTCGATCGTGGTTTTGTCCTCTGCTAACGGTAGTGAGATTGTGAGAATGTCTTGATATGTGTAAGAATAAAATAACGAACCAATTTCCATTGTGAGAATAAAATAACGGTAGTGAGATTGTGAGAATGTCTTGGAGTTCGAGGGTAAAACCACTTGCCTTGTAGATAAAATAACTAAAACTGATTGCTGAATGGTAACTGCACAATAGTAGAATAGAGAGCTTGATATGTAAGAATAAAATAACGCACCAATTTCCATCAACAAAGATAGAATTAAACCCTTTTTTGGTTCATGTCTATTCCACAGCATGCGGTTCGACTCCTCATAATGCACACAACTTCCCATGGTTTGCTTGGTTAGGTTTGAGTACTATGAGGCCAAAAACAATGATGAAGAAACACCGAAGGTTACATTATATCTCGTATCACAGCTTCAAAGATATCTACAATTATACTGCTTTAAATGTAGAGCTTGCATGCCTACAAATACTTTCCATGATTTCTTTATAAAGCACAAGTCAATAGCAGTAAGATGTAAAGTGCATGCAACCCCACAAGCTAGCGTTGCAGATCAGCCTGAACTGCTAATTCTGGTTTCGAAACTTCAACAATTCGAGTATATATGCCTTTCTTTGAATGCTTCTGCAAGTTGACCAGTATAATTATAGCAAATCTTGAATCTTGATGATAACAAGTCCTTAACTTTGCATCTTTATCGCCTCAATCTCGTCATCAATAAAAGTTCTTTCGTTTAACAAGAAAGAACAGAACAAATTAAGAAGGCAATTCTGAACAAGCACAGAAAGTAACCATCAAATCGGAAGTACGTACCCCTCACAGTGCCAGATACCAAGTTTCAACTCATTCAAAGGGTTTAACTTGTTAGAGCAAATGACATCACTTAAACAGAGCAAGGGAACAGAATTGTTATCAAGCATCGATCCCGCACTGAGGAAATTCCCATACTCAAGAAGCCATCAAGATATCACTTAGCCAGAAAAAGCAGAAACCATTAAGAAACTCAGCCATTACAGAGTACCCACTGCACCTCAAGAGCCCACTCACTTTGCCAAACGAACTAGCCCCTGAAACACTGATTGTATCATTTGCCGTCGGGAACCCACATCCAAGATTGGGCTCTGGGCTTTTTACCGGCACCGAAACCTCAAAATCCGGGTGAAAGAACTCGTCGATTCCGAAGATAACCAATAATCCCTGATTAAATATGGGAGACCGGTTAACCTTGACGTTGTTTAACGAAATTCCATCATCAGAAGGGGACGTGGTGACAGTGAGCGAGTGACCCGCAAACAATGTCGGGATCTTGGCTGCATTGGGAAGTGATCTGAGAGTTTGGAGGGGCGAAAGGTCAGGAGAGAAGTGGTATTGGAGGAGGGAGAGAGATGGCTGGCCGGAGTGAATGAAGGCGGAGTCGGAGGGAGCGAAGATGGTGAGAGAGGTAGAGTTCGTGAGGAGAGTACTTTTGGAGATGGCCTCAAGAGTTAGGGACATGGAGACGTAGCCGGAGTCAGCAAGGATCTGGATGGCATCGAATATGGTCTCAGAGGAGAGCGGAGAGGAGAGAGAGAAGAGGGAGAAGATAATTAGAGAGAGGAGGAGGTGTACTCGGGAAGCCATTAACGGAAATGAGAGTAGATTGGCATTGTCATTGCCATTGGAGCTCTATTATATATCAGGGCGTTTCTTGCTTTCAGTTTTGGCGGTGAAAGAATTGACAAGTGGCGTTGTAGGATACGTTGATATGAGCGGGAACAAGAAACTATATTTAGAAATAATAATAATAATAATAATAATAATAATAATAATAATAATTTTGCTATATACAATCACTTTTGCATATTCTTTATGCATTTCATTGATATGATTGATTAAACAATTATTTTATATTAAAAAAGTGACATCCAATTATATTAATAAAGTATACAAAAAATACGTAAAAATGATTGTAAATAAAATTTTTATAATAATAATAGTATTAACTTTTTTAAAAAACAATTTAAAATGTTAATATTTTTTTAATGATAGATGCGTTTTAATGTGCTTATCATCACACACCACACTTTATGTAGCTGTTCTTATAATTAAGTAGCATGCTGCATGCATGCATATTGATGTACGTGGATCCGTGTACGTATGGCTGCCCTCACGAATTAACTCAGATAAGTCATAACCATTAAGGGCAAAATTAAAACCCTCGATCTGAACACTTGAACAGCGTTAATTCACATGAATCGCAAGCATATATGGCACTAACAACAAACAGCTAGCGTACACAAATACAAAAAGGAAAACTCTAAATCCAGTCAATTTGGTGCACCCCTTGCGCACGAATTGATGATATGACAAGTGTTTAATAAAACGGTGTGTCTTGACATGAGGAGAAAGGCTGCGTTGTGGAATGGGCAGGGAACAAAGTGCTGATAGGAATGAGCTCTTCCAGCTTCGCAATGTCGTCAAACTCAAATGTAAGGAAGATGATCCAAGCCTGACGGCATCGCAGAGGGAGTTGTATACGATCATGTCTTTGGAGTCATTGACATGGAATGGCAAGTCTCCCCATTGTTTCGTAAGGAAAGGGAAGATACCACCATATCCGGAGCTTCGATGGCAAAGATAAGGAAAACCAAAGTCACCCAAGGTATCAGCTTCGTTCATGTCTGTGCAATTTGAAAAGTTCAAGAATGGTCGGAGATTTGTAAGACAGTGTGCGCGCGTAGGTAGCAACACACGATTCATTGGGTTGTCATGTAGCTTCTGGTTGTATTGTTGGACATAGGACCTTTTGGGTGAAAAGGTCCTCTATCGTTCTAGTCCAAAAAGTTAACCCTCAATTGCTGAAATACGAAAAATAATAATAATAATTGGGTACGAAGAGCAATAATTTACACCATTTTGAGTGTGTAAGAGATTGTTTCTGGGTTCTTTCCAAAACTGTCGGATTTTGTTTTATTTGGGCGGAAGTTTGGGTGAGATTTTCTTTTTTTTTAGCCATCTTCTGAAATGCCGGAAAAAGGGTGATATTTCTCCGATATTTTCTTCAGACTTGAGATTAGAGATCAATGTTTACAATATCTTTAGACTTAAGATTACAGATCTTTTTTCAGACTTGAAGAAAATGGGATTTTCCGAAACTTTCGATTCTGTAATGTTTACCATATCTCCTACACTACCAAGCAATTACAGTATACACCATTTGCAGCAAGATTTGAAGAAACAAGAGAGACGTAAAAGATCCATAAAATGGGATGCGAAAATGGGTGACGAAAATGGGGAGACTAAGAACGAGAAGAAGGATCTGGGCTGAAATGGGGATTCCGTCCTCCACTTGTTCTTTCTCTAAATTTTTTTTTTAACGTAAAACAATTGCCACGTCAGAAGTGTCCGCGAATTCATCCACAAATTTGACTGTACCTAGAAGAATTGATACAAAAATGCCAGAACATTTTGTGATCACAAAAATTTTACATGTGTAATTATTTTTATGTATTTTTTTATATATTCTACTTATATGATTGATTGTATATTAAAAAAATTAATGTAACCAATCACATTAATAGAGTGTATAAAAAATATATAAAAATGACTATATGTAACATAACTATTGTGATCATTTTTACTCGGAATAGCTCTATCAATAAACTGTAAACTGCAAAACATGCAAGGTACATAGAAAGCGAAGATCACCGGCCACGAGGTTTGCACCTGCTCATTTTATAAGATTCTTGACTTTTGAAATATTTTATCCATGCATGAATCTGCCTCGACTACTTCCTATAAATATATATATATATATATAAATAGCTTAATTAAGGCTGGCCGCCTGAACCATTATATATATATATATATATGTATATTCTTTCGGTACCTCAAACTTAATAATAATTTCGCATTAATTAATACTTGCATGCATGCATTTACAAGCTGATCAAGATCTAGAAGCTGGATCGATGAAGGATCATAATTCCATGCATGCAGGGTTGTTCACTCGACTTGACCCGACCCGGATTATCAGCGTTCTGACCCGACCCGTTTGTTCCCACTACCGAATATGACTTTCTCGAACCAGAACCCGTTACTCGATTACCCGACCCATTTTGTTTCGGGTTTTCCATTTTAATTTATTTGGTATGTTATAAGACGTGTTCATTTCACTTTCTCTCTTCGAATACCCGAACCCAAATTACCTTATCTTTCTTCGCTTTCAAGCCGAACCCAGACCAACTATTCCTCTGGCTTCTACAAGCTTCTTTTTGATCATGATAACGTCCTCTGCCTTCATGATGAGTGGGCTAAGATTTCCAGTATTTACTGGCCTGAACCATGGGTTTTGCGCTGGCAATTGGAAGGTTCGCGTACAACAGTAGTAGAATCGCTGTGCTTGATTCCTTGGGGAACTTTAGTTCTTCCGATAAATTTACATTTTCGTCAGCCGACTACGGGCAATTACTGCATAGAAGATTGACAGTCGATTACGATGGTAATATTCAGTTGTACAGTTGGGACGAGGAGGGTGAGATGTAGGTTGTTTCATGGCAGGTACCTTGTATTTTATTCATGGTGTTTGTGGGGCTTTGAGTGTCCGTTTGACCCATTAGAGTTTCTACAGTTTGTAAAAAAAAAAAACCCCTGATTCAGATCATCCATGACTTTCTCGCTGTCGCTAACGATCACCGAAATACGCAGGCTCATTTTTCTTGTGTTTATTTGAGATCTTGAGAATTTGTTTTGAAGTGACTTCCATTTGGTTTCAGATCATCATGTATTCCACAATGCTTGCCTGCTAGGGTTTATGAGCAAGGAGGAGAGAGCGAGAGAACGGGTAACGGGTAATTTTCGATTAAGTCAGAAACGGGTACGGCCATTTCCGCTTCCGAAGAATATTGGAACGGTTCGGGTTTTCTGGGTCGGGTCGGTTAAATCGGCCGGCTCGAGCCACCGGTTGATTTGTTCACCCCTACATGCATGCATGCAATAGATTAGGTTGAGTTTGGATGTTGGATTGAGTTGAGTTGAGTTGAATAAAATATTGTTAGAATATTAATTTTAAATATTATGAGTGTGTTAAAATTTGAAAAAGTTAAATTTTTTATTATATTTTATATATAAATTTGAAAAAGTGTATTGGAATTTGAAAAAGGTATAATAATGAGATGAAGTGAGTTGAGGTGAGTTTGCATATCCTACGCAAGTATAAATCATTTATATTGGCGTAAAAGAAAAGTAATTATTGAAAATTCCAGAAAATTAAAATTTTTTTATTAAGCAAAATTAATAAGAAAAATATTAAGCAAAATTAAGCTTACGATGATTCGTACTGAGTACTAGCCAACACCATAAGTACAACTAAATCAAATGTAGCTCAATTTGGCCGAAATTAACACGATTAATTATATTGAATAACGTACAAGACAAATGGCTTGAGCGTACGTGCGCGCGGCTTTTGGGTCCCATGCATGCATGCATGATTTAGTCAATATTCAAGAGGCATTCTTAATATATATATATATATACAAGTACTCCTTAATTAATAACGACATGATTAATAATTTTAATTTCTCGTTGTCATGAGGAATCGATCTCATGCATTTTGGATTTCGCTCAAAGTTATTTCATGTGAATCTTAAAGGTCATATATTTTGGCTATAAAAGGCCTGGTAAAGCTAACCTTTCGTTTGGTAATCAAGCCGCGCGAGCTACATAAATCTGTTAATTGTACGTCACAATGTTCAGGCTCTTTTGTATTTGCATCATGAGCAATATTATGGCTGCAGTCGTGGAAGTAGTATTTGGTACTCTGGCATCTGTCTTTTGTAAACGTTAAAATGAGTTGAAGATGATGGATCGATCGATGGGGGGCAGGCAACCACAGGGAAATTACCACATGTTTAATTTTCAAGTCTTTCTATTTTAGTGATCTGTTTTCTTAAGAAAAAGTCCTCCCTCTATTCTAGCTCGTGACTACTGTACTGTTACTCTCAATATGTAATGCAATCAGCAAATTCATGACTTTCTTCGTGTGACTACTCATGTAGAAGTATTACACGAAACTTACACACTTAAAAATTGTATAAATTATTTTCTTATTCTTAGTGGGCCGGATTTTGTCAAATATTTCGTAACACACAGAAATTTTCGATTTAGCTGAGATATGTAAGTTATACGGATGAATTTATCCAAAATAAGATGATATATATGACATGCAGCATTTGCAAAGCTGGTTGGATGCCAATATTGCAGATGATCATGAACGTTTTGCATGTTTAGGCTTTCTTAACCTGAACAGTATATGACCAGATTCACAAAATGCATGCATTCTGCTTATATATCTGAATTTCAATCTCCTGTTCAGAAAATTAAAAAAAAAAATCATCAAGGCCTAGGCAACAAAAGATCACAAACCCATCATGCATCAGAAGTGTAGTACTTCTGCATGCGTAAAATACAAGTCTGGAATAATTAATATTTGTCGTGGGTTCTTCCATACCCAGATTCCCTAGATGGGGTGGGAAGTGTGAACACGAAGGAATGATCAATATGACCTAGCATGGTGCTAGCTACAATAAAGTTTATTCTCTGCTTTTAGATGATCAATTCGTAAATATTGTAATAAATATTGTATGGGAACGATGGTACTCTTTATTTTTTCTTAATTAATTCCTTTCAAACGTTCAGTTCAATGATCATGTACACGCGCGTTATAATTTTAATTAATTATATACTTATATTAAAATTTCAAAATAAGTGATGATTTAATACAGTATATTATATTCTCAATCCATCTCATCTCATCATTACAAATTTTTTAAATTTTTACACAAAATATAAAAAACAATTCAATTTTTTTAAATATTAAAATAATAATATTATTATTAAAAAATAATATTTTAATAATATTTTATTTAACTTTTATATAAAATTATTTTATCTCGTCTCAAGATATATATGCTTAAAGAAAGAAGATCATTTTGAAGAAAGATACATTATTTTCTACGAACTATATATATATATATATACCTAAAAAAAAGACAAACAGTGGAGTAGTTCTTATTAAGTAGCGTATTCATGATGTCGATTAATCCCTCTGTGGCTGCCCTCACGAACTCAAATAAGTAATAACCGCTTAAAAGGGCAAAAAATAATCACAAAAAAAAAAATCCATTTTGTTATTATTTTTTCTAGGAAGTGTGAACACGTACGAAGGAATGACCATGACCTAGCTGGTGGCTTAATGGTGCTAGCTACAATAAAGTTTATTCTCAGCTTTTAGATCAATTCATAAATGTTGTAATAAAGAACCCAAAAAGTTGGGTTCCTCTTAATATATATATTTGTGAGGGTCTAAAGGAAAGTAATTGATTATCATTGTGTATGGGAACGATGGTCTTTGTTTTTTCTTAATTCCTTTAATTTCAAACGTTCATGAATTCAATGATGTACACGCTACAATTTTAATTAATATTATTATTTTTTATAATATTATCTTAAGTGAATCTGGAACATGATCCTCACAGCTGTCGGCAGACCACCAAAGATGCTTGAAGAAAGAAGATCATTTTGAAATCTAGTGATACAAGAAAAGAAAAGGAAAAAAATCGTAGAAACTGAAATCTCTCTCTCTCTCAATTTCCTCAAGGAGGGAGAACTCGTACGTACGTCTTCCATGGCCTCCCAAGGAGCGGCTTCTTCCACTCCCCCTTCTTCTTCTATAAGCCACCAATGGATTCATGACGTGTTCTTCAGTTTTAGAGGTGTGGATACTCGCAACAATTTTACTGCCCATCTCTCCAATGCATTGCGTCAAAAGGGAATTAACAGCTACATAGATGATGACCTCATAAGAGGAGAGGAAATTTCACCTGGGCTCCTCAAAGCTATTGAGGAGTCGAGAATTTCCATAATTATATTCTCTCAAAACTATGCATCATCCACGTGGTGTTTAGAGGAACTGATAAAAATCCTTGAATGTAAGGAAACAAAGGGACAAATGGTTCTACCAGTGTTTTATAAGATAGATCCTTCGGAAGTACGACATCAAAGAAATAGTGTTGGGGAAGCATTAGCTAAACTTGAAGAAAAGATCAAAGATGATGCCAAATTACAAAGGTGGAAGACAGCCTTAACAAAAGCGGCCAATTTGTCTGGGTGGCATATGACAGAAAATAGGTTAGCTTTCCCAGTATTAGTGTTCTTGCCATATTAAATCGTTGCTTATTTGCAGAACCTTATTGTTTAATTTTAATATTAGTTTTAGGATACTCCTGATAAGTCTCAACATACAAAATATTTGAAATTTTTACAACGGGAAGATTGGCCCTTACCTCATCACCTAGCATTGTAATTGGTCATGGAAAAAAAAAGTAAAATTATTAATGCAACTAATTAAATCGTATTCCTATTCTTTTAATGTGAAAGTAACTCATTTTTTATATGTAGGAATGAACCTGAATATATCCAGGAAATCATTGAATGGGTGAATTCGACATTAGTCAAAAAGATATCCTTTGAAGTTGCACAATATCCGATTAGAATAGAGTCCCCTGTAAAAGAATTGAAGTCGCTCTTAGATATTGATCAAAGGAATGGCAAGAACACATGCATGGTAGGGATCTTTGGAACTGGTGGAATTGGGAAGACAACTATGGCCAAAGCGATCTATAACTCGATTGCTTCACAATTTGAAAGTGGTTGTTTTCTTGAAAACATAAGAGAAGTTTCTTCCCAAAGGGACGGTCTGATTCATTTGCAAAATAAACTTCTTTCCAAGATCTTGGGAGGCTCAAGTACTACTCAAATGGTTGACAATGTTGATCAAGGAGTTATTTTGATAAAGCAGAGGCTTTTCTTTAAACGAATACTACTTGTTCTTGATGATGTGGAACAATCAGACCAACTAGAAAAGTTAGTTGGGGATGGTAATTGGTTTGGTTTTGGAAGTAAAATCATCATAACAACAAGAGACAGGCATTTACTAACTAAGCACCAAGTTGTAACGTACGAGGCTAAGGCATTGGATGACCCTGAAGCTCTTCAGCTCTTTACTTGGCATGCTTTCAACAGAGATAGACCCGATCATCCTAATTATGCAGAACTCGCAAAAGATGCAGTAAGGTATGCTGGGGGATTGCCACTAGCTTTAACAGTGCTAGGCTCAACTCTTAAAGGTAAAGATATACCTTATTGGAAAAGTAAATTGGATGAGTATAAAAGGATTCCCAACAAAGACATTCAAAGAAAACTTAAAATAAGTTACGATGGATTGGAGGAAAATGCACAAAATATTTTTCTTGACATTGCATGTTTCTTCAAAGGAGAGCATGTAAACTATGTCCGAAAAATACTAGATAGTTGTGGTTTCCACTCATACAGCGGTATTGAAGAGCTGAAGGACAAGTGTCTCATAACTCAAACTGAGTATGGAACACTTGGGATGCATGACTTGTTGCAAGAAATGGGTAGAGAAATTGTTCGACAAGAATCACCCAAAGAACTTGGTGAACGCAGTAGGTTGTGGTTTCATAAAGATGTTTGTCATGTCCTGGAAGAAAATACGGTAAGAGTTATGTTAAAGAGAAAAGATATTTGCAACTGTGAATTGTACAACTGCCGCGTAATCGCTTTGAAAAAAGTGAATAAAACATGGAACCCACATGAAAAAAAAATTAATTTTTTTTATCGTGGATCCCACTATTTTTCAAAGCAATTATGCGGCGTTTACTACTTCGCGGTTGTATGTAGAATTACTCTTTAAATTATAGCTTGCAGTGTTAAAATATAGAGTATATTATGATTTTACTAGTAAACTTAACTCTACATTGTCTTGCTAGGGAAAAAACAAAGTTGAGGGCATATTGATAGATTTGCCTGAACGAGACTTGATAGATTTGAGCTCTGAAGCTTTCATGAAGATGAAAAGGCTCAGGCTGTTTATAAACCGCAACGCACGCTTTTCTGAAGAGCCTAATTTTCTTTCTAACGAGTTAAGAGTAATTGATTGGCCTGGATATCCTGGAAAATCTTTGCCATCAAATTTTCGGGGAAAGAACCTTGTTGTTTTAAGAATGCGCAATAGCCACCTCAAGAGACTAAAGGGAGTGGAGGTACAACTATTTATTATTGCGTTAAATGTAAAATTGATACCTAATGTTATTGGGAGATTATCAAATCACCACCCATGTTTCAAATTTGGCACCTATGGTTATATGTTATCAATTTTAGTACTTCTATCTGTCTCTCGTCCATTTCCTACCAAAAACATGCATACAAGAATCTATTAGAGTCCGACATGTGTCCTAAAGTGTCATTAAAACTAAAAAAAAAAACTAGAAAGAGAACAAATATAGGAGTGTGTGTATAATTTTATGATGATGATTAGAAAAACTAATTTTGCATTTTAGGACACATGCAGAGCTCTAGTAAATGTTGATCATGGGAAGAATTTTCTATTAGTGGATAGATGAACGGATGACAGAGGTACTAAAATTAATAAACAGGATAACCACAAGTGTCAAAGGTCATTAATTTTAAAACCTAAGTGAAGATCTGAGGATTGACATGACTCAGGTACTAATTTTGCATTCAACACTTGTGTTTTATATTTCTTCCTTTACTTTCTGCCGTGAACTTCATTCAAACTAATTCATTTCATTTTCTTCTTGACAGAATTTTCAGAACATGGCAGTTATGGATCTCAGTAATTGTAAATTCCTTAAAAAATTCCCTGATGTTTCAAGGATCCCAAAGTTAGAGAAGTTGGTTCTTGATGATTGTGCAGGTTTAGTTGAGATTCATTCTTCGGTTGGATACCTTGATAAGCTCATTTATTTGAGTGTTACAAGATGCCCTAACCTTACAAGTTTTCCCAAAAGCCTCAGATTGAGATCTCTCGAATATTTTAGCCTTGATGAATGCTCAAACGTTAAGAACTTTCCTGAAATTGAGTGTGGAATGGAAAGTTTAAAATGCATCTCCGTCAAAAACATCGGCATAGACACACTGCCTTCATCCATTGGGTACCTTGTCGGGCTTGAAATATTATCTTTAGGCGGCTGCACAAACCTTGAAAATCTCCCAAGTAGCATTCATCAGTTGCAGCACTTGGATGTTCTTGCTCTGGATGATTGTACTGCTATAAAAGAATTACCTTTATCCATTGGGTTTCTTATTGGGCTCAAAAGATTGTTTCTTGGTGGTTGCAAAAACATTATGAATCTACCAAGCAACATCTATCAATTGCAAAATCTAGAGCGTCTGGATCTCAAAGGCTGTTCAGAACTTGTGAAGTTTTTGAAGAAGATGGAAGATGACAGACAATCCATGCACTCATCCACAGAACTACTTAAGCTGCAGCCTTCGACAAATACAAGCAGCTCTGATTATGAATGTTTCTCGGCATTGAAACCTCAAATGCTGAATCTTAGTGAATGTTCCCTATCAGAATCAAGCTTCTTTAGGACCTTCGATTGTTGCTCTGCATTGAAAGAGTTAGATCTATCAGGGAGCGATATTGTTACCCTTCCTAGATGCATCAAAAGATTTGTTGGATTGGAGGATCTTAAAATGACAGATTGCAAGCAACTTCGAGAAATCCTAGGACTCCCACCAAATCTAAGAGAAGTGTCTGCTTGGATGAGCTTGTCATTGGCAATATTTTTAGAGGAATCAGATTTCATGACTCAGCTTGAATGTCCCATCAGTCTGAAATCTCTAATTCTATCAAGTACCGCCATTGTTAGCCTCCCTGCATGGTTCAAGAGATTTGTTGGATTGATGTACCTGGATTTGAGTGATTGCAAGCAACTTCAAGAAATTCCAGAACTTCCACCAAATATAGAAGACGTATATGCACGTGGTTGCACTTCATTGAAGAGACTTCAATTTCGTAATGTATTCGATTTAACACTTCGATGGATTGATTTGTCTGATTGCCTTGAACTGCATCAAAATATAGGGGATGATATGCAAATTCGATTACTGAGTGAGGTCTCTCTCTCTCTCTCTCTCTCTAAATATGTGTGTGTGTGTGTGTGTGTTTGTAGGTGGTATCACTGAAAATCTGTCATATTTGGGTAACAGGGACATCCTAAAAATCATCGATTCAACTGTTTGTTTCCGGGAGATAAGATTCCAGATTGGTTCAGCCATCGTAAACAAGTTTCGAAAAGTTATACATGTGAAATGGATATCAATATTGAGCCTACACATTTGGATGGGGAGATCTCAAGATTTGCTTTCTCTGCTGTTATTGGAACAGAGGATGAACAAGATGAAGGTTCGTTTGAAATTGTTTTTGAAGTCATTGTTGATGGTGTGACAACCTATAGTCACCATGATATGACAAGTTCAGCCCACTCAAATCTAGTGTGGTTTCACTTCCATGTTCCAGAATCTTTTGAGTTGAAGGGAGATCTTAAGGTTAAATTTGAGTGCAAGAATGTATTTGGAAATCCTTCAAATCCGTTCTTTAAAAGTTGTGGATTCCATCTGGTGCATAGGTACGAAGAGAAAGCAATAGATTTCATAGATGGTGTTCATCCTTCTAAGAGATGTCGTGATGAATCTGATGATAATGGCAACTTGGAATCCAACGAGTACCCAGAAAAAAAGAGGCATTCTTCAAGCTTGGGGCATTAGAGTTTCAGATGCAGATGATATGCTACTTGGAGCAAAGAAACTACGCCAATCAGATCACACCAAGCACTACAACCAGGCACCTTCTTTTCACTTTATTTTCTTCAAGGACTCCAAAATGCTTGTTAAGTTTCTTTTAGGTTAGTTATAATGAATTGCCCACATAATTATAATTGTTGATGAGCTCTGGGATGAAACTTTAGTTTCAAGGCATTATAGTTATAGCCAAAATGTATTATATTTTGAACTTGTAATGCTTCCCCTCCAGAAATATCGTACTTGAATATTTCTCTGTTTTGTTGCGAAGTAATCTTAAAGGCAAAAATGACTCTTGGATTCAGAGGAATAAAAATGCAAGAACCCAATCTGTTGGTTGCTTGGATTATGGATATCTTTTTGTTTATTTATTTTTGCATCAACTTTTGGGCTATGGCTGTAGCAGTCTTGGTCTGCATTGTTCAGCTGGTTTCTCTGTTTACGGATCGGTAATGTCATGTTCAGCCGCTTCCTCGAGTCGTTGTCCTTGAGCTTGCCTCTGGGCAGGCTCTTATTGCACGCCTTTGTTCTTGCTCTGTCTTCATAGTTTTCTATAAGGCTTTAGCCATGCTCACCTTTGTTTGGTGGCAGGCTTGAGGCCAGTTCATTGCTCTCTTGGACTGGGCTACAAGCTTGGGCTAAGGAAAGTGGGTCTGATCCACTATTTTATCCTCAACATTGTCAACAATAATGATTGCTAGAGAAATCTGGACTGCTTTAATGAGATGTTAAATAAAATCCGAAGAATTTCATAAAATATAAGAAGATATGAAGAAGACAAATGAAAGTGGTAATGGCAGAAAAATAAATAAGCAATATTTTTGGCCATTCATGACGACCAAATTCCAAATGCTTTGCAATCAACAGAACCATCTTAATTTAGTGCTCGATCGATCTCAAGCTGCATGCAGCAAACATGTATAAAGGGAGTAGTAGTGGTTCAAGGACCACGAGTACCTTGTCATTTTATTGCACCATGCATGCAGTTAGCTAAGGCAGCTAGCTAGCTATCATTCGTCGACATATATATTATATGTAGATGATCTTTTACATGATCGATCCCAAGTTCAAAACTGGCCTAGCTAGACGTTCTCGATGATTTTATAATCATGCATGCAGCGGCGAAAACCATCTTTGATGCTCCCACGTACGTACGCATGCATGCAAACTTTATAGCGGTTGTTTTTGTTCAACCACACCATGCATGCAATGCTACTGGCTTCTCAAACATGAAAGACAAGATCATCTAGCTAGCTAACTGATGATCATCAGATGACCAATCTGGATTCTGTAGTACTACTATATTAGGGTTTTCTTTTAAATTTTGTGAGATAGGGATATATAATGCAGAAAGAAAAGATCGAATTGGATTCAAATACACATGCATGATATATTGGGGGGAAAAGGTGGGGGTTAAGATCTTGACTTGGTGCATGAGATGATTCTTTTTCACGTTTGCCAACCAAACCAATCAAAGAGTTTATAGAAATTGACACACACACACACACACACATATATACTAGTTCTATTAAACGAAAGCGTCAAAATGTTGGGGTACTACTCGCTCTCACCTAATTAATGCCTCCACCTAATCATTTACACTTGGCAAGTAGATAAACTTCTGAAAAGTCCAAGTAAGATATATGTCAAATTAGGTCCAAGTCCAATTTGGAGACCTAATTACCCAAAAAACAGTAGATAATGTCTTTTGAGATCTCTCTCTCTCTCTCTCAGGACTGGACGTATAAATGTGATAAGATCAGAGAGGACAGACGTGATAGATCATGTACACAATGTCGACGAAATTAACGACCTGCATGATGATCACATGAAACACATGAACTTTGAACCATATCTTTGACAATATAATATGACGTGTGTGGATATATATATATATATATATATATACACATTATATAGATATCACGTGGTGTTAAATAGAATTGGTATCTTTATTTATTTTCCGTGTAAAATCTTTCGGTCCCTAATTTGTGAAAGTCATCAACAGATGATCACGGCTACGTACGTACATAATAGTGAGCCCTCTCATACTTTGATCGTAAAGTACTGATCTCCTATACCGGCCTGGCGGCCTATATATGAAAAAAAGATTGATTTAATTTACTACTACAAAGTTCTTGACACTATAAAAAAAAATATAAGACTTTTACAACTAATTAATAACAACAAAAAGGCTATTAATAACTAAAATATGAGTCTAAATATACACAAAGGGACAGTGCTCAGTTCACTCATGATTAGTTATGTATTTGTATATAATCTCAGAGTACTAGACAGGAACCAATAATAATTAATATGATCATGATTTATTCTGAAAGACAATTTACGGTCGAGAATATTAATGAACGACAAAATATTCTCAGTTTATAAAACGTGATTAAGGTTCAGTCACTATAAATGACAGTTATTTTAAAAAAAAAAAAAATTGAAATAAAATAAAAGTTCTCGTACAGGACAAAAAGTGGGAAGGGATGGGTTGGAAAAGAAAAAAGAAATGCTCTCTGACGCAGGACAAAAAATGGAATGAAAAATGAAAACGAGGTTCCATCCATCAACATCGAACGAAGCGCCCAAATCACTGCCCGGGAAATTTTTCCCTACCCTAGCTGTAACCCATTACCAGCTCCATGCATGGCTTAATATTGTATAAATGTAGGTCACAACTGTATGAAAAATAAGGGCAAAGAAATATGGAAAAGGGCATCTTATATACATGAATTACTTACTGCTAATACCTCCCGATATATGCTGAAGGTTGCTATCAGTAAAGTATTCCTTGCACTGGATAATACTTGCTCATGAAGTAGACTAGCTTGCAGTACTTAAAAGAGTTCTAATCTAGTCTTTATGCTCAATTAACTTATATATATGCTACATCCTCCTACAGCTAGCTGAAGCAAGTGCATTAATATGGAAGGCAATGGAATTTTGTACAGCTAGAACTCGATTTTACAAATTAAGATGGTCTTTGAAGAAGATTCTCAAGCAGTTATAAAGACCATTTACAATGAAGAAGAGAACTGATCGTCATGGTATGGGCAAATGATATATAGATGATACCAAAGTGAGATGCCAAATTGGAGGGTTCATGAGTTTACTTACGTACATATATATAGAGGCAAATACAGTAGCTCTTCATCAATTAGCAAAACTAGTCATCTTAAATGATGATTAGGGCTGTAAAAAAAATTGGGAAACCTGTGAATTGGTTCGATCCAATACCAGTTCTTATTTAGTAAAATTGGTTGAAAATCGATCCGGTTCTAGTTTTGATTTTTAAAACATCGGTTTGAACTGAATCCAACCTGTACATATGTATTATTTTTAATATTTTTATATTATATTATATATTATATGCTAAATTGTTAATTAATATTACATGAAATTTTAAAATCTTATTATTCATGTCAATTAATCTTATAACATAAAATTAATCTTATAAATCTTAATATAACATTTGATTATGATACAACATAAATTAATCTTATGCTTTTTAATATAACATTAATATAATGTAAAATGGGAGATATGGATCAATCACTGGTTAAAGTTTTGTTGAAGGATGATTTTATTTATCCATAAAACCGAATTAGATCAAAACCAGAAAAATTGAAAGCTTTGGTTTCGATGTTGAATTGATGTGGTATTGGTTTTTAAATTTTTAAAATCGGTGTATGCTGATTCGGTTTTAAAAAAAAAATCTAAAACCAAACTCAATTGGACCCATTACACTCCTAATGATAATGAACAAGTTCGGATTGAAAAAGGGCATACTCAATATTTCATAGATTTGTATTGCAAGGAAAAAATGTAATGTTAAATGCTTTTAGAGAGCATTTAACATTAGAAAGCCAGAGGCAACGCTTATAAAAGAGTTTGAAAAAACAAATTTGCAAACCCATATATTAACTCATAATTAAACGTTGTTAAGACAATGTGGAAGTTTAATTATCACGTATAAATGGCTTAAGGGTCACCGCTTGAGCCCACGAATAGCGGGTTGGGAAAGGTAAAAAGGGGTGATTTTGGGAATGGAAATCGGGTGGAGTGGGAAATACACAGAAAAAAAATCACATTTCACCTTTCTTTCCGCAACATGGGTGGATGCTTCGCGATTAGTGGTGGTTTTCGGTGGAGGAGGACAGCCGTGTAGGTTGGTTTTTGGGTGGGTTTTGGTGAGGAAGCCGTGCGCAAACGCTGAGATTCGAACAACGTAGTTACTGTGTTTTGGTTCTCCGTCGGGCGCAGTTTGATTTGGGGGGAAAGTCTTTGGTGGGGGGGAGGAGGGAAGGGGGCGGGGAATTAAAAACTCGATGATGATCGTCAGTGTTTTCGCGCCCCACGCAATGGCAACGAGGTGAATTAAAAATCCAGATATAGCAGCGACTAACCCTCGTTGCCAATAGCCTGATTGTATTAGAATCACGGATTCGTTTTAAAATGACCGGCGATTATGTAATCACTGCTAAAAGTATACATTTGCCAACGAAAAATAAAGCAGCGATTATGAAATCGCCGCCATAACCCAAATTTCTTGTAGTGATTTTTGCATCAACTTTTGGGCTATGGCTGTAGCAGTCTTGGTCTGCATTGTTCAGCTGGTTTCTCTGTTTACGGATCGGTAATGTCATGTTCAGCCGCTTCCTCGAGTCGTTGTCCTTGAGCTTGCCTCTGGGCAGGCTCTTATTGCACGCCTTTGTTCTTGCTCTGTCTTCATAGTTTTCTATAAGGCTTTAGCCATGCTCACCTTTGTTTGGTGGCAGGCTTGAGGCCAGTTCATTGCTCTCTTGGACTGGGCTACAAGCTTGGGCTAAGGAAAGTGGGTCTGATCCACTATTTTATCCTCAACATTGTCAACAATAATGATTGCTAGAGAAATCTGGACTGCTTTAATGAGATGTTAAATAAAATCCGAAGAATTTCATAAAATATAAGAAGATATGAAGAAGACAAATGAAAGTGGTAATGGCAGAAAAATAAATAAGCAATATTTTTGGCCATTCATGACGACCAAATTCCAAATGCTTTGCAATCAACAGAACCATCTTAATTTAGTGCTCGATCGATCTCATGCTGCATGCAGCAAACGATGTATAAAGGGAGTAGTAGTGGTTCAAGGACCACGTGTACCTTGTCATTTTATTGCACCATGCATGCAGTTAGCTAAGGCAGCTAGCTAGCTATCATTCGTCGACATATATATTATATGTAGATGATCTTTTACATGATCGATCCCAAGTTCAAAACTGGCCTAGCTAGACGTTCTCGATGATTTTATAATCATGCATGCAGCGGCGAAAACCATCTTTGATGCTCCCACGTACGTACGCATGCATGCAAACTTTATAGCGGTTGTTTTTGTTCAACCACACCATGCATGCAATGCTACTGGCTTCTCAAACATGAAAGACAAGATCATCTAGCTAGCTAACTGATGATCATCAGATGACCAATCTGGATTCTGTAGTACTACTATATTAGGGTTTTCTTTTAAATTTTGTGAGATAGGGATATATAATGCAGAAAGAAAAGATCGAATTGGATTCAAATACACATGCATGATATATTGGGGGGAAAAGGTGGGGGTTAAGATCTTGACTTGGTGCATGAGATGATTCTTTTTCACGTTTGCCAACCAAACCAATCAAAGAGTTTATAGAAATTGACACACACACACACACACACATATATACTAGTTCTATTAAACGAAAGCGTCAAAATGTTGGGGTACTACTCGCTCTCACCTAATTAATGCCTCCACCTAATCATTTACACTTGGCAAGTAGATAAACTTCTGAAAAGTCCAAGTAAGATATATGTCAAATTAGGTCCAAGTCCAATTTGGAGACCTAATTACCCAAAAAACAGTAGATAATGTCTTTTGAGATCTCTCTCTCTCTCTCTCAGGACTGGACGTATAAATGTGATAAGATCAGAGAGGACAGACGTGATAGATCATGTACACAATGTCGACGAAATTAACGACCTGCATGATGATCACATGAAACACATGAACTTTGAACCATATCTTTGACAATATAATATGACGTGTGTGGATATATATATATATATATATATATACACATTATATAGATATCACGTGGTGTTAAATAGAATTGGTATCTTTATTTATTTTCCGTGTAAAATCTTTCGGTCCCTAATTTGTGAAAGTCATCAACAGATGATCACGGCTACGTACGTACATAATAGTGAGCCCTCTCATACTTTGATCGTAAAGTACTGATCTCCTATACCGGCCTGGCGGCCTATATATGAAAAAAAGATTGATTTAATTTACTACTACAAAGTTCTTGACACTATAAAAAAAAATATAAGACTTTTACAACTAATTAATAACAACAAAAAGGCTATTAATAACTAAAATATGAGTCTAAATATACACAAAGGGACAGTGCTCAGTTCACTCATGATTAGTTATGTATTTGTATATAATCTCAGAGTACTAGACAGGAACCAATAATAATTAATATGATCATGATTTATTCTGAAAGACAATTTACGGTCGAGAATATTAATGAACGACAAAATATTCTCAGTTTATAAAACGTGATTAAGGTTCAGTCACTATAAATGACAGTTATTTTAAAAAAAAAAAAAATTGAAATAAAATAAAAGTTCTCGTACAGGACAAAAAGTGGGAAGGGATGGGTTGGAAAAGAAAAAAGAAATGCTCTCTGACGCAGGACAAAAAATGGAATGAAAAATGAAAACGAGGTTCCATCCATCAACATCGAACGAAGCGCCCAAATCACTGCCCGGGAAATTTTTCCCTACCCTAGCTGTAACCCATTACCAGCTCCATGCATGGCTTAATATTGTATAAATGTAGGTCACAACTGTATGAAAAATAAGGGCAAAGAAATATGGAAAAGGGCATCTTATATACATGAATTACTTACTGCTAATACCTCCCGATATATGCTGAAGGTTGCTATCAGTAAAGTATTCCTTGCACTGGATAATACTTGCTCATGAAGTAGACTAGCTTGCAGTACTTAAAAGAGTTCTAATCTAGTCTTTATGCTCAGTTAACTTATATATATGCTACATCCTCCTACAGCTAGCTGAAGCAAGTGCATTAATATGGAAGGCAATGGAATTTTGTACAGCTAGAACTCGATTTTACAAATTAAGATGGTCTTTGAAGAAGATTCTCAAGCAGTTATAAAGACCATTTACAATGAAGAAGAGAACTGATCGTCATGGTATGGGCAAATGATATATAGATGATACCAAAGTGAGATGCCAAATTGGAGGGTTCATGAGTTTACTTACGTACATATATATAGAGGCAAATACAGTAGCTCTTCATCAATTAGCAAAACTAGTCATCTTAAATGATGATTAGGGCTGTAAAAAAAATTGGGAAACCTGTGAATTGGTTCGATCCAATACCAGTTCTTATTTAGTAAAATTGGTTGAAAATCGATCCGGTTCTAGTTTTGATTTTTAAAACATCGGTTTGAACTGAATCCAACCTGTACATATGTATTATTTTTAATATTTTTATATTATATTATATATTATATGCTAAATTGTTAATTAATATTACATGAAATTTTAAAATCTTATTATTCATGTCAATTAATCTTATAAATCTTAATATAACATTTGATTATGATACAACATAAATTAATCTTATTCTTTTTAATATAACATTAATATAATGTAAAATGGGAGATATGGATCAATCACTTGCTAAAGTTTTGTTGAATGATGATTTTATTTATCCGTAAAAGTACCAAGAAAACTGAACTAGATCGAAACCAGAAAAATTGAAAGCTTTGGTTTCGATGATGAATCAGTCTGATATTGGTTTTTAAATTTTCAAAATCGGTGTATGCTGATTCGGTTTTAAAAAAAAATCTAAAACCAAACTCAACTGGACCCATTACACTCCTAATGATAATGAACAAGTTCGGATTGAAAAAGGGCATACTCAATATTTCATAGATTTGTATTGCAAGGAAAAAATGTAATGTTAAATGCTTTTAGAGAGCATTTAACATTAGAAAGCCAGAGGCAACGCTTATAAAAGAGTTGAAAAAACAAATTTGCAAACCCATATATTAACTCATAATTAAACGTTGTTAAGCTGTTAACAATGTGGAAGTTTAATATTTATACATCGACTTATAAATAAAGATAATATAAATATTTTAACTTTTTGCGTGTAAATGTACTATAATGAACCTTCCAATAAGTAAAATGTTTATACATAAGTTTTAATTAAATTGGAAAAATGGAAATAAAATAAAGTCAAAGATAATTAGATAAAATAAATAGCTTATGAAAAGAAAAACGAAAATAGAAAACAAATAGAGAGAGAGANGTGGAAGTTTAATTATCACGTATAAATCTTTTCACTTTTTCATGTATAGCTATAATTGATTCTACAGTAAGTATTATATTTATACATCGACTTATAAATAAAGATAATATAAATATTTTAACTTTTGCGTGTAAATGTTACTATAATGAACCTTCCAATAAGTAAAATGTTTATACATAAGTTTTAATTAAATTGAAATTGGAAATAGAAATAAAAGTCAAAGATAATTAGATAAAATAAATAGCTTATGAAAAGAAAAACGAAAATAGAAAACAAATAGAGAGAGAGAGAGAGAGAGAGAGATGCAGTTATCCGGCCCAACTCCTAAGTAAGTTTCTGAGAGACGGAAACTACGTGGAACCTAAACACCCTAGCGGTCTAAACGGCAATAACGGTGAAGTGAAAAGAAGATCGTGTCACTCGCGAACTTGCCGTTGGAGCTTCGAATCTCCATCGGTAGCTATATCTCGCAAGACACAGGTTTGTACTTATCCGCGAATGTAGTGTTTCGGCTTATAAATCGGGTTCCGATCGGCAAGGATAACGCTAAATTTGTTGCTTCATTCCAAAACAGAGATTTCCTCCTAAAAACAACAGAGAGAGAGAGAGAGAGAGTTTTCTTTGCTTTAGGAAAATACAATTCCTGTCCATCACGTAACTCTCTTCTTGCTCTTTTCCTCTGCATCTTTTTTTGTTTTATAATTTCCTTGACTTGCGCCGATTCCTCTGCCTTTAAGCTCTTTGTTTGATAGAGGGTGGTCTCCTTTTATGTCCATTATCCTGCAGGGTCTTTCTCATTTTTTCTTTCTTTTTCTTTCCCCTAATTCCTGGGTACTTTCTCCTCGCTTTTTATGCCTTGGAATGTTTTTGGGGGTGCTTTCTTTATTGGGCTTGTTCTTCATTTTTCTGAGATTGTTTGGATTTTTATTTGGTAGACAGTTTCATTAAAGGCTTTTGGTGTTCATAAATAATACTTTAACACCTCACTTTATTAGACTTTCCCTTTATTCCCTCCTTAAATTTTAAACTCCTTTCTCCAATAACTTCGCACGTTTATTGGATTTTTTTTTTTTTTTCTCTTTGCCAATTTCTGTTGAGCTTTTTATGTTCGTCATTCTGTTTCATTGAAAGTTGTTTCTGTTGGTTTCTCGGAGAGAGAGAGAGATGCAGTTATCCGGCCCAACTCCTAAGTAAGTTTCTGAGAGACGGAAACTACGTGGAACCTAAACACCCTAGCGGTCTAAACGGCAATAACGGTGAAGTGAAAAGAAGATCGTGTCACTCGCGAACTTGCCGTTGGAGCTTCGAATCTCCATCGGTAGCTATATCTCGCAAGACACAGGTTTGTACTTATCCGCGAATGTAGTGTTTCGGCTTATAAATCGGGTTCCGATCGGCAAGGATAACGCTAAATTTGTTGCTTCATTCCAAAACAGAGATTTCCTCCTAAAAACAACAGAGAGAGAGAGAGAGAGAGTTTTCTTTGCTTTAGGAAAATACAATTCCTGTCCATCACGTAACTCTCTTCTTGCTCGTTTCCTCTGCATCTTTTTTTGTTTTATAATTTCCTTGACTTGCGCCGATTCCTCTGCCTTTAAGCTCTTTGTTTGATAAAGGGTGGTCTCCTTTTATGTCCATTATCCTGCAGGGTCTTTCTCATTTTTTCTTTCTTTTTCTTTCCCCTAATTCCTGGGTACTTTCTCCTCGCTTTTTATGCCTTGGAATGTTTTTGGGGGTGCTTTCTTTATTGGGCTTGTTCTTCATTTTTCTGAGATTGTTTGGATTTTTATTTGGTAGACAGTTTCATTAAAGGCTTTTGGTGTTCATAAATAATACTTTAACACCTCACTTTATTAGACTTTCCCTTTATTCCCTCCTTCAATTTTAAACTCCTTTCTCCAATAACTTCGCACGTTTATTGGATTTTTTTTTTTTTTTCTCTTTGCCAATTTCTGTTGAGCTTTTTATGTTCGTCATTCTGTTTCATTGAAAGTTGTTTCTGTTGGTTTCTCGTTTGGTTAATTCTTATTCTCTTTTTCCGTTTTTGTTATCTCAGTTTGTGTTTACTGCCATCTCCTTCGCTACAAACTGTTTGCGGGGTCTAGCTGTCCCTGTTCTGATTGCAGGGTGACGAAAGGTTCGGGATCTACTTTTTCCTGTTCTGTTTGCAGGATGATGAGAGGTTCTCAATGAAAAGAAAAAGGATTTTTTGGGCTGATAGCTCGCTTTGTTTCTAACTATGACCCGTCCTGATTTTCAGAAGTTATGCTAAAAGAGAAGAGCTTGTTCAAGGAATCTTTAAAGGCTTGGATTCAAGTTTAATTCCTTGGAATTTTTTGAAGTTTTTTGGTGCTTGATTAGAATTTGAGGATGGGAGATCACTTTGTATTGCTGGTGGATCGCTTGCTTACCGAGTCCACTTTAGAGGCTACAATTCAGAGCAGTAAACGGTCCATGCAAGCCACATCTTCCGCAATTGACGACAAGAAAACCGATGTTAACGCTGCCCAGAAGGTGGATAATAGAAATATGTCATCTTCAAGCAAATTGGTGGAGTGCAGGATATGTCAGGATGAGGATGAAGATTCAAATCTGGAGACGCCCTGCTCTTGCTGTGGCAGCTTGAAGGTCAGTTGGGCTCTACTCTAATTCCGACCTTTTATTGGTCTGTACAATCCTATAATTCTAATCATGTTTCATTTTTGGATGATTTGTAATCAGAGTGTCATTGGAAAAAATTGGCATTCAGTTTCTTTATTGATTTTTCTTGTGTCTGAGTTCCAGCTTACTGGTTTGTGAAGAAAGATGAGGACCATCATGATCTTGATGCTTGTAAAAGTCTAACCCCCACCCCTGACCCTCCCATGACTGAAAGAAAGAGTAGAGCGAGTTTTACAATGTCTGTCAGGTTCATTACAAGTGTTCGACATATGTCAAGATATTATTCACCATTTACATTTTGAAACTCCCATCTTGACTTGATGGCTTAATCTGAATTTCTGGATTCATTTAAGTATTCAAGGAACACTATTCTTGGATTTGCCTGAGCAAGATGTTGATGTTTATTTTATAGACATGCATTGCCTGGATGTAGATCATCAAAGAGAAAGGTCTAATTTGGCTGTTTTGATTGGGGATTACTGAAACGTATAAACTGGGTGTTCTGCCTTTTTAGCTGTAAATTTGTGCATAAATCTTTCACTCATGGTGCATAATTTGGCACGGCACTGAAAGACCTTATATTGGTGACTCAGCCATGATGCTCTAATTTTCAATCTGGTCTTTTTGGTAACTTTTCTTCTGAAATTGGTGCTACAGATGTTTTACAGATAATATCATCCGCAACTGGTATAATTGGTTTAGTGCAAAATATCCTTCTGACATCCTTCTAAAACCCCATGTTTAAAGAGAACCCTGGTCATATTTGTTTCCTGATTTTTGCAGTATGCCCACCGCAGATGTATACAGAGGTGGTGTAATGAGAAGGGTGATACTATTTGTGAGATATGCCACCAGGTGATTTACGATCTTTTACATCACTGTTAGTTTGGCTTGTTGAATTGTTCTCTCAAATCTTGATATCACCCATGCGTGCATGCTTTGTGCCATCCATTAAGTATTTAGCTATTTATTAAGATTGAATTTTTGAATTTCAGCAATTTAAGCCTGACTACACTGCTCCTCCCCCACTATTTCAATTTGGACGTGTTCCAATGAACTTCAGGTAATCCTTGAATAAACCACCCTATTTTTAAAATGCCTCTGATCTGGAATACATCATGTTTTTATCTTCCAAAACTTCACCAATGTGCTCCCTGGTGGCTTTACCAGGGGAAATTGGGAGATACCGAGAAGAGACTTGCATAATCCCCACATTATAGCAATGGTTTCGTCAAACCGCAACTTCATCAATCCAGACTACGATGAGCATTCATCTCCTACTGCAAGAAGTTTGATATGTTGCCGTTTTGTTGCTTTGACTGTAAACAACTCTCTCTCTCTCTCTCTCTCTTGATTTTCACTTTCAAAAAAGCCTCTAAAACCGAAAATAGTATGTAATAAATCATCCACAGAAGCACTAATTATTGCTTTAATCTTGAGAAAGGCCTTTTCCAAGCTCATTAATTAGCTTACTGTGGTGCAGTTTATGGTTCTTCTGATTTTACGGCATACTCTTCCCATCATTATAAGTGGAAACAATGAGTACTCTTTCTCACTGTCTATGGTAAGTGTTCGGCATATGATATAATTTAATCGTTTTCGTGCAGAAAAATGATATAATTATGTTCCTTCGTTACAGTTGTTACTTTTTCGAACTGCTGGGCTTGTTCTTCCCATCTACGTTATGGTGAGAGCAGTAAGTATTTCTCTTCAGCGCCGCCGACTTCATCAAGTTAGTTCCTATACCATCTTTTGATTCTTTTATATTTGTAATGAGACAGAATCATTTCCCATCAAATCTATTCAAATAGAAAATCACTCAAAAATAAACGAATTGAGAAAAAAGAAAGAAAATCTAAAGAAGAGTGGCTAGGATGGTTCTTTGGCCACCATGTAGGAGGGAGAGACTGGCCGAGTTTTCAACCATCTCGCAAGGTGCTAAATTGGTTGGTCTTGCGCCCCAAACTGGTGGCTGGACCACCCCCAGTCAGCCACCCCTTAAGCGTACACAGATTGATGTTTTTTCCATTGTTAGAAGTTTTTTATTGCAACCATGAACCACATATATCGACACAATGCTCATTGAAGTTCACCATATGTATTTCCTTGTTTTGCTTGGTTTACCATAGCCTTCCACTTCATCGGATGAAGTAATCGAGCGTTCAACACTGCAGCCTCAGCCTCAGCCTCATATCATTCGTATTCATGTATAGCCCGCAAATTGAAGAAAAAGCTTCACAACAACCAAAAACTTGAAGTAGGCTTGCGAGTAGCAGTATCTGCCAATCTTTTTCATTGTTCTTGTTTCAAGTTTGATCTCGGAAAGAAAAGTGGCAATTTGAATGCAATCCTTTCATCGGGTTAAGTGAGATGATTGTTGATGTAATTCCACGTAAAAAACGGGAATCAAAGACACCATTGCAAGAAAATACGAGCCTAGATTAGAGATGCTTCACTATCGTTTTTCCTCGAAAAAAAATTATTTCAGTTGCATTATTTCTTCAGGAATTTTCTTTGCTCATGGACAGAACATTCCTAAAGAAATTTGAATTAGCAACTTGATCTTAGGCATGCTTAGACACTATGATAATTCTCAAAATTTTTCATAATTTTATTCCCAAACATTACTAAAATATAAAACACTTTTCAATTACAAATGTTTAACTTTTTCACTTAATTATTACCTAATCATTATTTTAAACACAAAAATCAGTGCAAGTACTTTTACAAACATTAAAACAGAAATAATATTAAAAAATGATATTTAGTTTTTTAATTTTATAATTTTTTTATTCAATTTTTTCTTTAATTTTTCAAAATCCAATAAAACTTTTTTAGTAAAATCATTTCACTATTATTCGTAAAATTTTGAAGTACTTCAAATTAGGGGTGGCAACTCGTGTTTTGGAGCCATGTTTGTGTTGTGTTAAGTTATGAACATTCGTATACATAGTTTAAGTCAAACCCAACTCATTAAGCTAAACGTGCCAAACTTTTAAACTCTAATCAAACCAATTTAGATAACGAGTCGTGTCACATCACCCGTTTTGACTTATTTAATAATTAATTAAAAATATATTAGCACGACACAACTTATTCAAATCTGTTTGTTTCATATAAATGGGTTGAACTAAAACATATAACTCATTTGACTTGATTAACATAATTTCGCATAAAAGTTAAAAACTATATTTATCAATAACAACAATATCTTAAAAAATATAAAAAATATTTTTTAAATTTTAACATATAATAAGATTAATATTACAAACCATACAATAATAAATATGAACATAGGTCTAAAATTACAATCCTAGCAGTAAAAATAATAAAAATACAAGCATACTAAAAAAATCAATATTACAACTTAATAATAATAAAAATTTTAATTTTGAAATAAATTTTAAACCGGTCAAAACGGAGTGATTTTGGGTTAAGCAGGTTGACCCCTTTATAAATAGTGTCTTAATTGGTTAACCTGTTTTGACCTAAACCCATTAACATCAAATCCAAACCCACTAATTTCGCATTATGTTTGCATTAAGTTCACGAATCGTGTCATATATTGCTACATCTACTTCAAATGTCCAAATGCCCTAGTGTCTTTCCATAGAGTATTTGTACAAAGCTTGGAAAAATAACAATAATGGACAGTGCTACTCCCACAGAGGGAGTCCACCGAAATGTTTACCGAGAAAATAAATGCTTTTTTACTTTTTTTTTTCAAATATATTTTTTAAATTTAATAAAATAAATAAATATTATAAATTTATTACAAAATATTTACTTTTGTTAAGTAAAATTAATTAAAAAAAACAATTATTTTTCACTAGCAATTCCATTATGGTTAATAGCCACACCTAAGACATCTCTCTTTCGTTTTCTTTTTCTCTTCATACAGTCATCGAACCTCAATCGTTTGTAGGATATTCCACCCCTCATTGGGTGGAGGGGGTTCGGAGCTTTGGCTCCGACCACCTCCTCCCCTAGCCAGCCCCAGTGGCTCTTCTGTTTATATGTTCTTTCGTTTGTTTCATTTTCGTTGTTTATCCTTTTGTTTTCTCTCCGTAGCGCCGACTCTCACCGATCTGCTGCTTCCCGGCATCCTCCTACCTGCACACGCTGCCTCTATAGCCTCTACAGCCGCCAATATTCATGCTCGCAACAAAAAACTATGATTCCACTTGGTGCATTTGATGGATGCGTGGCCCCTGCCGTGTGCGTATTCAATGTGCAGCCGCGTCCTGGAGCAGCTTTTGTGGCCATCTTCGGCTTTATCGGCTCTTGATCCTTTGGATCAACTCATCTGCTCTCCTCCTAAGGTGGCACGTGTATTGCACACGCCACCACCGATGGTGTTGTCCCCTCGCTGGTGACTTGATTTAGATTCCGACTATTACTCTACGTTATCGCTTTCCCTAAACAATGATCTTGTAAAAGAGATTAAGGACCTCTCCAAAAATCATCTTAAAACATCAAGTGATAGTGCACCCACCATCTCCACCGCTTCTAGCGGAGGTTCCACTGCCTCAAGCAGTAGTTCCATTGTTTGCTTTTATGCGAACACCTTTTATCCATTTTTTTATAAGACGACATCTTCTTGTAGGACATGGGTAGGGACCAAGAAATTGGTTCCAAATAAACCTGTTTTTTTCCACCACTATTCACTGTTATTTATTACTTTGGGGTATTTGTTGGGGAACTCTATCCCCTCCTCATGTATCATATTTTTAGTGTAATGATATTAAGCTTGCTTAGGATAAAAAAATTAAAAAATACAAAAATATAAAAAAAAAAAACAAAAAGTAAAATTAATAAAACATAAAAAATAACTATAGGAAACCGACCACCATCTTTATACTAAGCATTTTCCTTATTGTGTTAGCAAAAGAAAAAGTCTATTAGTAAGCTCACTTATTGACTAACCCAATGTATTAATATTTGACATTTTTGTAACCATATTAGGTCTTATAACAAGTACGCGCTGGATTGTAAGCAGCAATGACTCTTTGTATATAAAGACTATAACAGGTTTGGTAAGTGAGATGAGATAAAAAAAATTTTACCTTATCTAATTATTACAATTTTTTCAAAATTTTACATAAAATATAATAAACAATTCAATTTTTTCAAATCTCAAAATAATAATAATATTAAAAATTAATATTTTAAACTTTCATCTAAAACAAAAAATTCATCTCACCATCCAAACTTATCCTGACATACATCCTACTCCGTCATAACTATCAATTGACATCCTAAACTAAATATTTTAACAATTTATACCCTCGGTTAAAAGTTGTAGCTGTGCACAAGGATCATAATCTATTATCGTTTGATAGGAAAAGTAGTGAGCCAAGAAAATTTGAGGCATTGTTTCTTCAAGATGCTTAAAACTTATTAATTACTTAAGGAATTTAGAAAGATAAGTAATAGAGCATCCAAGATCCTGAAGAACTTCCCCATTTCCGTGGGAATAATGCTCAAGTACATGAAAAAGGCATTGGATAACAATGACACATTCTCTCAAAACATTACTTTTTTCAACTTTCTTTTCCAGATCAGTACAATTAACAAAAATAAATATTCCTCTTTGGGTGGGTGGGTTTTTTTTGGGGGGGTGGGGGGGTGTGGAAGATGCACAGACCTAGAATGATTCTCTCCCAAAATTAAGATCAGGGTAAAAATCTGTACAGTCTGTTCTAAATGTCAAAAAATAAAACTTCAAAGAGGACACGAAAGAGGACCTCAAGCAGGGCATTTTGTACAAGGCTTTGATCTGGATTCCCACACTCAAACCCTGATTTCACCCACCAACCGCGCACTTTATTGTCTTTCGGGTTGTCCTCAAAACATTCTTAGTTCCAGTTTCTCCTTGGCCTGAAATGTTGTGACAAATAAACAAAAATAAGAAAATTGAAAACCTCCCAACGACCAACTCTCTCTCTCTTCTTTTTTTCTCTCTTTGTTCTAATTGTTCTCCTTTACACCTTTTTTAAAGAACTCATTACCCTCATAATTATCATATGTTCTTTAAAGAGTGTAGTTGGTGAAAATACTTCCGACTCTTTTGCTGTGATCGCCAGTAGCAAGCAAGTGCACCAAATGCACAGCTAGCAACAGCAATCGCCAATGCAGCCCCCAGAGGCACCACAACCGCATTCGTTGAGACCACCAATTCTTCAAGAGCCCCATCAGCCCTATCATTCCCATGATTGTTCTTTTCCTCGTGCAGGGATACAAGCATTTTCCCATAATATTTAGTCAAAAATCTGAACACCTCTTCCCGGTCCCAATCAAATCCATTATTTCCATGGTTATTAGAGAGATGACACGAAGGGCAAAGCTGCTTTGGAGGCCATATCATCTTCGGGAATTTAGGATCCCCAGTTCCTAGAAGTGCTTCATCTTTTACTAATCTCTCGTTGACTCTATTGTGTGCACTCCACAACCAAAGGGCAAATTCTTGCGTTTTTTTGAAAGGATTAGCGATGCTGAAAATCAAAATTACTCAGTTTTAGCTCAACTTCACTGAAAGCAGCAGAAAAGAATTTGAAATATGCACTATTTTCAGCAGCACAAACCTTGAACACATGTCATAAAAATGTTGGCGACATTCCTCACAGATGAAGAAGTTGTGTACAAATTCACATATAGCTGTGAACGCAAACTGGCTTTCTCCATCCTCAATTCTCACAGATAGTGAATGCAGCAGAACCCACAACCCACAACTGTAGAAAGAGAAGAAAGCTACTTGTCAAAAGAAGACAAATGAACACCAAGAGGCAATTATAATTGCAATTCAGTACTCCTCTTAGAACATCATCATTGTGCATGTAGCAAGTATAACTGCTTCTAGTAATTTTAAGAACGTACTTAAAAACTTCTTTTTTTTTTTAATCACTAAACAAGGACGTACTTTAAAACATTTAACTTATTTGAAGGCAGTCGGACACAAACATCCAAAAGTTTAACACTAGCTTTATGATATGATGACCAACAAACTGAACCATTATTCAAAATCTGTAGTATTAAAAAAACAAACCACTACCTGAAGCCCCTTGTATCATTCTTGCTGCCACGGCAGAACATCTGCAAAAGGGTGCGCAATGATCATCAACAAAGTTAGGAAATTGCTTCCACTAATACAATATAACAACAGGAGAAAAGATGATACTTATACTTCCATCATGAATTTTATGGTCCCTAAGCATATCACTTGGGCCTAAACCTAATTAACTTCAAAATAGACTTAAAAGCAAGATTTATGAGCCACTACCAAATCTAGGTAACAATTATTTCTTAACTGCCACGTGTACAAAAGATGATGCTTATGCATTATGGCACTACCATCCGGCTTCCTAGACTATAGCAAAACACCCATTATTTCTACTTTAGCTACCCACTTTTCAAAAACAACAAACATCTCACTCTCCAAAACTTTTTCTACTACATTTAAATATCTTTTTTATGATTAGTACTACCTTTAAATATTATTCTTTGTTCTTTATGCTTGGTTGGATCTTTCTTTATTCCAACGATCATATTTTTTCAACAATCATATTCTTCCAACAGTCATATTTGCAAACATTTACGGGTGTTGGCAACTGGCAGCAGAGGAGTTGGGTGCATTGGCAGCAATGAAGGAGAAAATCAGTGAGTGAGAGAGAGAGAGAGGGCTGAATATAAAATTCAGGAAGTATATTGAATATAAAATGAAGATTTAACTCTGCTACAGTTACTCTTCACATTTAGAGAGAAATTGAAACAAATCTAAAAGTTCTCCCTACTTCTTTATGGAGCTTGATGTAGGGTGCTTTCATGAGCTTTAGCTTAAACTTGGTTATAAAATACTAATTTAGGGTGCTTTATGCTTGTGCTTTTATATATATGCAGAGAATAGCATGATAGCAAAGTTAAAAAGGTAAAACAGAGCCTGAGTATCTACCCAATATCCCCGAGGAACATCTTTTCCACATATCTGAAAATTCCCCCGTGTGCCTTTCCCACCATTATCTTCCTGCTCGCCAGTTGACAACAAGTCTGATGGGAACATTTCATCAAAGTTCACAAGTACCTCTGCACTTCCCTTCCGGCACCTGCCATAAATTTATATATATATATATCTAGTTTGAGATAACTGGGGAAGTATCATTTTTGGCATAGAAAAGTAGCATATTAGAAAGTTTGGACAATGCCTCATAGAAGGATGATGAGCCACCAAAAGTTGAAGAAATTGTATTAGCAAAGCCCGGGTTTCTGATTTGATCATCTGCAACGCATGCATAAAATATATGGATAGAGTTCATTAGCAATAATTGGCCGGCCCAAATTAATAAAGCCAGACCAGAAAACAAAAATTTAAATTTGAACTCTACAGTTAAGTATGCTTAGGTGAGAGGAGTACAACGATGGTTGACTTTCTAAGAAGTCCTATTATTGCACTCCTTTGTGTATTTGAAAACTCATCAGAAAAAAGAAAAACATAAAATTATACCTTGTGTTCTAAGATGATGTCAAAGGCTGTTGACGTTGCCTCCTCAACATCATACACAGCTCGTGCAATCTTACAAAAGTCAGTGTTGTAAGAGTCAATATCTTGTGTTTAAAGAAAAGCTTTAATTTGTAATAGATCTAGAGAACTGATATCTAATGTTCTATCAAGGACCTGTGCAGGGTCTGACACATTTGATGAAAGATGCTCATTTTCAAATTTCTCATCATCCAAGCCAAAAGATCTGCAAACTTAGAAGCACATTAGAATGTAGTGACAAGCACAAAATTGAAGTTAAACACATTGTAAGTTATAAAACAAAATTTTATGTGCCTATTATCATCTCCCTGGGTTTGATACAATAATCAAGCAACTTCTCATATATACTAGCACGTAGACAAACTTGGTGACAAGAATTAATATTTAATTGCTTGAGATGATAGCAAGGCAGAACTATCATAGTTATCACAAGTACATGTACAGAGTATGTTTAACATAATCCTGACACGTATTAGTGTTCTCCCCCAAATTACATGTACAGTCCTGTTATACATAGAAGGTGAATCGATTTTTATATATTGCTTCATTTTGCAGTAGTAAGTATTTTAGCATAAAAGCTCAGAAAGAAGAAACCAATCATTGTAGCATAATAAACTGAGAAATTGAAAATGCATGACATGGGATTTTAATGGCGAAGAGATGTCCACTGGAAAGCTCAAGATGGTATTTCTCTGGGCTTTGTTTTAAAGGCTAGATCACCACGTTATATGCCAACACAAGCTACTTCTCGAGTTTTATTGGCTCCTTCAATACTTTTAGATCTAGATTTATGATCTGGTTCCTTTCACTTTATTATTCCTACTTCACTGTTTTACTTTCTATTTTTTTTAAATGGCTTCTCTGGTAATTGGTATAAACTCGCATGTACTAGACCTCCACCCTAAGGCCCCGTTTGGTTTCAAAGATATCTCAACTCATCTCATCTCAACATCTAAACACTATTCAAATACAAACTAGGTGGGAGTTTGGTCCGGTCCCGGGAGGTTTTGTGGACCGGACCAGACCTATTCAGTCCAGGGTTTTCCCACCTTGGACCGGACCAAACTCCCTAAGGACTAGTCTGGTCCGGTCGGTCTATTCGGTCCACCCTCTCAACGTTTTTTTCTTCTTTTTTTTTTTTTATCCAATGGCATTTTGTTTAATACTTATGTAATTATATTGTGATATATTTAATATATATACATATAGTATACTATTATATATATTAGTAATAAGCTAATACTATTAGTCTATTAGTATATAGTAGATTAGTATACGGTATCAAAAAAATGTATTATTATAGTAATATTTTTTTTTATAAGTGTATTATTATAGTAATATATATACTTTATATCTAATCTAATTGTTGGTTGTTAGTATCTAATCTAAATTAATGTACAGAGTATATCAATGTATTATGATAGTTATTAGTTAATGCATAATGAGGATTTTTTTTTAATACTTATATAATTATATTGTGATATATTAAATAATTTAATATATACACATGTTATTAACTTATTTACTATAACTAATAATACACTATTACACTAGTACTAATACTATAACTATATTAACTAATAACTATACTAGACCACTACTAGTATTACTAAAATACTATATGTTAGTGATAAATTGATAATGCTATATTAAATAATAGTACTCTTATTAAGTATTAGTTGTTTAAGTATATTGTATAGCTATATATTAGTATTAATTATAGTGATTAGTATTAATAGTAGACTGTTAGTATAGCTATATATTAGTATTACTTATAGTGATTTAATATAACTATATTAGTATAAGTATAACTATAGTCTATATTATAATATTAGACTATTAGTATTAGTATAAATATTAGTATTAGTATATAATTATAAATATTAGTATTAGTTAATAATTATATAAATAATATATTTTTTTTTTTTCATTTAGTCTGGGGTAAAAAACCCCTGGACCACCCAATTCGGTCTGGTCCAAAAATAGCCAGTCCGGACCGGCCGAATTTCACCCCTAATACAAACACTTTTCAATTTTAAATTTTCAAACTTTTCAACTTTTTCATCTAATCATTACCTAATCATTACAACTTTCCCAAACTTCCAAACAAAATATAAAAAATAATACAACTTTTTCAAATCCCCAAACAAAAATATCATTAAAAAATTATATGCTAATAATATTTTAACTTTATAATATTTTTATTCAACTTTTTCTCTCCTTTTCCAAAATCTCAAAAACATCTTAACTCAAACTATTTCACTAGTATTCATAAACTATTTCACTACTATTCACATATTTCTCATCTCATCTGTGTAACCAAACAAGGCCTAAAATAAATATTTATTGAGCCTTTCATGGTTGCAAAACCAACCATGATGGAATAGGCAACAAATGATTCTGTTAGTTCTAGAAAATGATGTAATAATTTGCAATCACGACACACTTTATTTACAATGAATATTTTTCCCAAGATGAATATCCAAAAGTGGAAAGGTTATTCTGGCTAAAAAAACACATTTACTAGCCAAGACCACCATCCTCATAATGAGAGCAAAGCATCAGCTGAACACAAAAATACAAGGTATGATCCCCATACTATGAAAGGGAAGTTCCAAAAAGCAGTATACATAACTTCAGCCAATCCCACTTGAATGGTTGACTGGAAACATGTAGGTTCAAACAATAAAAAAACATATTCTTCAAATGAATTGGAGTAACCCTTTTGATTGCACCAAGCAATCCTCTCCATCACCAAAGGCCACGGCGGGGTGGTTGTGCCAAAGGCCATGGGGGTGGTGATGGAGCAATCATCTTCATCACCAAATCCCAGATGCTTTAACCCATTCAATGGAGAACTAATGTAGCGACTGGCCATGGGGGTGGTTGCACCATCCTAGAACCATCCCAAAACGTAATTTTTGGCGATTGCCTTGCCACCCCCATGGCCAAGTGGGGCGGACCCCCGTGACTTTTTATGGTAACCAGCCACCATTTTTTTTCTTTTTAGGTTTTAAAAAAATATAAATTTGGTGTTTTTCTAAAAAAAAATATAAGTCTGGGGTATTTTAGAAATTTTAACCTAATTCCAATCAATATATCATGTGTTGCCACCAAACAAAAGAACAGGTATGCCCATTCTATGTACCAAATGTACCCTAACTAATTGATACATGGACATTATATTTATTTATTTACAAGTACAGAATTGATGCTTTTTACTCTTCTTGTAAAGCATCTAAAATTATATCAAGAAGCAAAGGAAAGGATAATCAAGTGCATTTAAAATATCTGTACATCTACATCTCTTTTAAGTTTTATTTATTTTTGAACTTTTTTTTTATAAGTATATTTTTTAACTTTGAACTCTTCATTTGAGGACCAATTCACCATGCATTGGATTTATGAATATATATATATATATATATATATATGAGATCTCCCAAAAACACAGGATATGAAAACCATTCAAATTTACATATATAAATCACATGTCCCAACATTGAACAAGCATATTCCAACATGATACCTGCTTTGAGTAAAACATATGGTAAAATATATTGCCTTCAACAATAAATAGAAGTAATTATAATTCATACCTGCCTGTTTGCTTGTTTATCCAATTAAGCAATTGGTCGGCTGTCCGACCATCATCAATGACACGTATTTCACTTTTCTCTTGCTTAGGTTCCCAACCACCCGATACAAATTTAGGAGGAGGGCCCCAAAAGAGCATAGGATAATGACCAATAGAGAACTTATCACAAAGTTTAGTGTTTATCTGTGCTGCCAAACAAGTGAAAAGGGGAGGACTAATCACCAAGCCATGGTTAAAATAAAGAACAAGGATGCCAAAATCAAGCACATGACATAATCTATCACTGAGGTTAATCATGGAATAATTATCAGAAGAAATCTTTAGTTGTGTGGTCACTACATTAGGTCTCCATTGAATGAATTAATTTCTTCCTTAAAAACACGCCCACACGTGCAGAGATGGAGGGCTAATGTAGAAAATGTCACTACGTTGGCTCTAAATTTGTTAATCATGCATGGATACGATAACAAAAGAAAATATCTGGGGTGCTCTAAATTTGTTAGTCGTGCATGGATACAAAAACAAAAGATAATATCAGGGGTGCTCTAAATTTGTTAATCATGCATGGATACAAACAAAAGAAAATATCAGGGGCTTAGTTAGCAACGGATACTTTCTATCATTTTGTTGCACTGTTTCTGCAGGAGTTTGAATGTAAAGAATATCAGGCTTAATTTTTAAGTATTTCCTTGTCAATCTTCATCAATAGTATCCTCTGGGCTTTAAAAGGGGACTAATTTACAACCTTTAGCCCCTACCTTTACCCGTTTTCTCTTTCCTTGTGGTATTGCAAGCCAAAATTCACAAGTAAAGCTAACACCCAAGGTCATTTCTTAGAACAAGACAAATAATATTTTTCACAGAAATAAAATGGAAGAAACAAAATCCAGGCATTAAAAGTATCAACACTGTGAAGAAATTAATAAAGAGAGCACGGAATAAATACCTTCGATGCACAATCTACCCTTGTCATCAATATGATTCCTGGATGCACTGCGTCAGGTCCATTAAATAGCCTAGCAACTTTTTCATATTGGGGCTGCAAAATTTTCTTTCAAATCAATTTCAACTGATAAATATAATACTCCTCAGGAACTAATCTTCGCAGATTTTAGCACAACATACCTTATAATTTCTGCAAGCAGGGCACCTGACAGACCGATTAAATTATGTTAAATTTTAAAATCAAGCTCAACATGACATAAAATCTCACAATTTCAAGTTCCTCGATAAACACACAGAAAGATGGGAAAAAAAAGGCAAGAAAAAAGGTAATCACTAAGATGCCAATCAATCCAGTTGAGTTGCAAAGTTTGTAAACCACGTCTTGAAAAAAACGCATTTCAAATTATTCAACTTCGTATTTTTACTGTTTCATTTCGGAGGTTTCAAATATTTAAACATGTAGGTTTCAAATCTTCAAACATGTATGTACGTAAAAAAAGAAAATTTGACCGGTAATCAAGAAGTTTTATTCATAGAAATAGGCAAAGACCAAGTACACAGAAGTTTATGCAATACGTAAAAAATTACTTAGCACAAGCAAAATTTCCACAAGCTTCGTATCTTAACGCCAACAGACCCAAACGATATTCGGGCTGTAGATCTCAAACGTTGTTTTTTACTACATGAAATTCGATCACCCTTTTTTTTTATTCTTTTCTTTTGGTACTGACCAGTGGGCGAAGAACTCGACGACGGCAAAGGTAGCAGGTGTGTCCCTGAGGACCGCATCGAAATTCGTGGCGTTCAAATCGACGGCGTAATCATGAGGACCACCTTTCTCGTTGTCGATGGCCCGAAGGATCGAGCGCGATCCTTGAGAGAACGACGTAGCTCCGGAGCTCAACGAAAGCAGGCTGAGAAGATTCAGAACCAAAAGTATCTGAGACATGGAATCTGACCCTGACCGAGCTGGAAAGAGAGCCAATCCGTTCGATGCGCCAAATCTTCTTCCTTCCACCAGCAGGGTTTGCTGCAAAAAAGCTCGAGACGAGTGCTTGTCTAACTTCGGAGGTTTCTCTTTAATGGAAACTTCGGAATGAGAGATCTATTACTGTTTTTGCGCTATTGTTATGGGCTTTGAATCGCTGATGAGAATGCCCAGGGCCAGGGAAATGAAACCGGGTTTCAAAAAGTTGCCGTTTTGCTCCAACCTTCATGCGAGTCTGCGACGCTGTTGTTATTAACTTATTAATACAAGTGAAAAAAATGTTCATATAATACAAAATAAATAAAAACATATTTTTTTCATTATAATTTTATTTCATTAAAATATTAAATTTTCAATTTTAAATTCTCATGATTCAGATTTTTTTTAAAGAAATTCATATGTTTTGAGATAACTCATAAAAGAAAATTAAAGAATTATTAGTGGAGAATGAATCAATAATAATTTACAAATGAGTAAATATAATGGCACAAATCCTAGAAGATTGTATCTAATTAAATAAATCATTAAGTCCCGTTTGGATAGTAAAAATGTTTCATATCATCTCATTATTATAATTTTTATTAATTATCACATAAAATATAATAAATAATTCAATTTTTTTTAAATCTTAAAATAAGAATAATATTATAACAATATTTTATTTAACTTTCATCTAAAATCGTCTTATCTCATCTTACTATCCAAAATCCGTACTATCCTAAAAGATTATAATATTTAATCATCCTAAATAGTAAATAGATTATTTTCAATGGGCTCAACATGTTTTCAAACTCTAATAAGAAATACAAAAAGAAAATCCATACAAACATATTTTTATGGATCATATCACATGATCATTCTCACGTGATCTCATAATTTCTCAAGATTTTCTCAAATATTTGTTAAGCAAATCTTTACGTCCAAACAACTTCTTTAAAATACATTTTTCCTCTACTAGAATCCAATTGCTTTATGAGTACATTGGGTGGGTATTACGTTATCATGATTAAATTAAATAGCTTCCCTAATTTATTTATTTTTCTTTTAAATGATTTTAACCGAAGATCCACCAAATCCATCATCTAACCAAAAACCTAATGTTATCATTTTTGTTTGGGATGATTATAATGTACCTTTAGAGTAAGCTTAAAAGTATACATATTTTGTGACGGAGAAAATTATATTTGTAAGTTGACGTGGATATTAGAAGCTCTGGGATTTGACAACAAAATAATTATTTTTTTTTTTAAAAAAAAAGAGTAATGCTAGGAACACAGCACGTATGTTCATGAAATAAAAATAAAAAAATTTATTCATCATTCATTTTGAATATGTAAAATAAATTTTTAAAGATGTCTTATTAGATGATGTACAACATTCAAAGTTCCAACCATGTCCCCCACTTTGTCATGGAGCCACTACTCCACTTCCCTCGTTTATAATTTGACATCAACTCCAACTTTCTTCCACCACTTTCAACTCTTGTGTTTTTATATTTTAAGCAAGTTTCATTCATAATATTAAAACCCTACATAAAGTTCAAAAGTATCCTTAATTATACAGCACTAGAAAGAGAGTCCTTGCCACTATGAAAATCTAAAATACATTCGGGGATCCATATTAGGGGAATGCTTCTTTTATGCTTGATTGGAAAATGCTCATTGTGTTAAGTTATACACATATCGATTTTGAGATCGGTGAATTTTTTTCACTCTCCATTCTTCAAAGTAGCATAGCAGGTATTGCATATGTCTCTTGTAATTGAGTGCATTGTCTAGTCTGTTGCTGACTTTGATTGGTAATAGCTTGTACTGCCTGTTTGGAATCTCCATCAATGATGCTCTTTTTTAACCTTTTACTTGTTGCCTCTTGAATTGCTAGTAATGCAGCGAATGCTTCTCCAACATCTAGATTAGTATTATAAATGAAGTCTATTTGAACAAAGATTAGGGTTCCCCTATCAATTATGCATATGGTAGCTAATGTGCTTTTATTGTTTTTTACTACCACATCAAATGAGAGTGAATAGAAATTGTTGATATCGTGTTTCGCAATCCGAATAACTCTAAGGAAGCCTAACCCAATGACTTGTAGCTCCAAGGTGATGAGGGATACCTCCGATGCTAAAGTCAATGTTTGATTTTTCTATGTGAGCTATGGAGAATAAAGTGTAAGTATAAAGAAGAAGCTCCCCTCAGTGAGGCAAGGGATATTTATACCTGGTTTAGGCTCCCTCTTACTAAAGAGATTGTGGGGTCTCAGTCCGTACTCGGGCCAGGTCCCGCTGTTAACCTCCTATCAGGCAAAAGTGTGGATTTGTTTATTTTTATTTTAGTTTTGCTAGACATGAGTTGGTATGTCAGCACACCACTTATAGTGGACCCATTATACCTTTAAAAAAAGCTAAAAACCAATTAATTTTTTGGAAAACTCTATTACCCCTTGCACACAAATCTACCTCGCATGCCAAGGAGAAAATGAAATAGGGCGCTTTGGTGAAGTGAAAATGAGTGTTTTGGCGTGCTAGATAGGAGAGGAAAAACAAACGAAAATAGGAGAAAAACAAATGAAAATATGTATTTCCTTCTCTCCATTCTCCTTCTCCACGTTTCTTTATCTCTGTACTCCTCCATTCTTCTTCTCTTCTCCATCTCCTTTATCTCGCTCCCATCACCACACCACTCATTTCACAATTGGGAGACGTGCGAATACATTTTTAGAGATACTTAGATTTCTCCTACCGTGATAATTTCCTTGAAATATCTCTTTGAGACCCAAAAAGAAAAGTAAAACATCAAAAAGAAGAAAAGATACCAAAATAAAATAATCGGTGGATTGTTGAAGACTAGGGTCATCCTTGTATTGCCTCTTGGCCATGAGTTGTGCTTAACGAGAATGGAAAGCAAAGTTTTGAATTCTGTTTTAGTGATCGTTTCAATTAAAATATTGGAATAAAATATTTTGATACCGATGTCATTTTAGGATAGTCTATATATAGATAAATTAATTATATATATAAACTATATTCCAAAATAATATTAATCCAAGTTTTAAAAACATACATACATGATAAACTCACAAATACTTCTCAATACAAGTCTTCAAATCACATATATTTGTAAAACTCCATAATACTTTTAAGTTTTCAGTCCAACTATTAAAAAAAATAATCACTCATTTTCATAAATAAGACAGTAATTATTCATTGACACCCCTACCAAATATTCAACCGTTAATTTTTTTTTTTGGTCGAGAAACTTTAGGAAGCATTACAAAATTGTTAACAAAATCAATTTACTAGTTGTTGCAATCCCATACTATACAACATGTGGTGTCGGCACTAGGGAGCAAAGATTTGATTTTCTGTTCAAGTTTTCAAGAAAAGGGGATTAAAAAAATTATGAAAAATAGTCTTCAGATTTCAGAGGAGAATTGGAGCAAAAATTATGAAAAAGCGAAGAGTTTTCTCATTAATTACAAAAATGCTATAACCATACCCCTGGTTTTCACTCAAAAATTATGAAAAATCCAAGAGTTTCATATTAATTATAAAAATACCACAACCATATCTTTGCCTTTTACCTTACGGACCGAAATAGGAATTTCTTCCGGTATATCGAAAATCGGTTTGAATTAACCGAAACACACTGAAATGGCTGATATTTGACTTGTTACATAACACTTGGTATTAATCGGCACGGAAAATTCCGTCCATTCTAGTCGGAATAAAATGGAACGGTAATCAAAACTTTGATTCCGGTAGGCAATTTGAGAAGTCACTTGCTATAAGAATCCAGTCATATGGGTGTCAGCTTAGTACCTCAAATTCAGCTTGTGGATGAAAGATTTTTTGAGTATGTTTTTTTTTTTCGATGAAAAGTATGTAATTATTTGGAGAGTGCGAAAATGGGATTTGGGGAGACGAACGGGAAAAATGGGATCTATGTATAGCTTTCCTTCCATCGTAAAGTTTTCATGTCAATGATGCATTGAGTATGTAAAAAATAAAGTTTTCAAATAGTTTTTCTCTTTTTGCTTATATATTAATGTTATTCTATTTATGAACAGGTAGGAAAGATATATCAATTGTACAATAAAAAATGCATTTCAAACATTCAACTTTTTAAATTTATTTTAAAACTCAATTTAGGCTATGTACTTTGAAATATAACTTTTCTCAATAAAAAAACTTGGTGACTAGTCGGTCTGGTCTCAAGTCATAACCAGCCATCTAATCTCATTCTACCGTGTTAATATATTAGTGGGTTGTTTATGCACTTACCCATACAAGATTTTATCACTTACACAAACTCCCCCCACTCATTTGTGCATCAAGTTTTCAGTCTGCTACCCAAACTCCCCCTCCCCCCAACTCATTCTCGAGGGCAACGACAATATAACAAGAGTACTACGACGGAGTTCACACATACTGATGACGGAGCACATCCTGGACACTGTGCGCACGACATCGATACTTTCTGAAGTGAATTTCACATGGCCAAGGCAAGTAAATTTCACAGTGGGATGTTTTTCACTTAAAGAGAAAACCTGGTGATCAAAATGCTTAGTCTTATGGGGTTGGACATCAATACTCTGATATAAAACAAGTAAATAGACATTCATTTTCACAGACCCCACAACTAATCCATTTTTTCAATATTTGATAACAGGAAGATCTTGGCAAGTAATAAGAGGACATATTCACCAAGCAAAAGAGATAAATAAAGTTAAAAAATTAAACCATAGGTGACAGTGACAGCAAGATCTCAACAAGATTTCAGAGGAAAAATCAAATTGGAAGGGAAATGATGATTTTTTGGTGCAGTGGATTTTTGCCAGATTGAAAGGGGAAGAGTGCAGTGGTGAATTGTGCTATTAGAGGTGTTAATAACTGCTTTCCATTCTACCTTCTTTAGGCCTCTTTATCTTGTATGAAGCAAGCTCATTAGTACTGTTTTTCACCCAAGAGAAACAGGACACTTGCAAAGCGCCTCTCTTTCTCAATCCTATTCTATGTAAGGACGGTGCTACTCTGCCGCCCAGAGTGCACCGCTCCATTTGATCGCACGGCACTTTTTATTTATTTATTTTTCTTTTCAGATTTTTTAAATATATTTAAACATTTTTAAAAAATATAAAAAAAATATCAATACACTTAAAATCACTTTTTTAATCATTAAGTAAAAAAAAATTAAAAAATTTTTTTTTTGTGACCAGTGGTCACTTTGAGAGGACATGGGAAGGGGCACCCAAGCATTTTCCTCTATGTAATGACAAAAGTATAGCTTTACTTGGGCCCATTTGGGCTTCTAGGCTGTCTGGGCCAGGCTTTCCCGGTCCTCTTGCCGTCCTCACCAGTGCTGATTATTCCAACGAACCATGTTTTATTATTCCAAATCAAAATAGAATATTCGAATTTGAGGGGCTCTTTCAAACCTCTTGGCTCAACCACCGAACCGCACAACAACCCAAACCCACCGAATTACTGCACTCCCGCTCAAATTTTTCCCGTAATTTGGGCAAATCTTCTCCAACAGGTACTTTGATCGGTCCCTCTGTTTTTCGCTTCGATTTTTCCGGTCTGTATTCCGTCTTCGCTTTCGTATTTCCATTCCTGTTTGTTCTGTGTCGTATTTTTCATCAATTTTGTGGAAAAATCATTGGTTTACTGCTTTACTGTAATATTTGTACTTCCAGGTTACGAGTCTTATATTAGATTGGGTTAGATGTAGGGCTTCCCTGTATAATGAGGGTTTTGTTGATGATGGATAAAGTTTCTGTTCAAGCAGGAGAGAAACATGTTAAGATTGGAAAATGCTAAATAAACTACAGGTTTCACGACGAAATTCTTGCGACCACGGCTTGAGCAATGCTAAATAACTTTGGTTTGATTTTTGATTTGATTTGTGACACGTCGATTTGTAAAGGTCATGTTGTAAAACGTGTAGTATGTCTAGCATTACTCATTAAGGTATACTTATTCTTTTAAGTTCTTTTCGTTTATTACATCATTTGTTATTATCTGGATTATTATCTTTGTATTTTTGTTTAGAAAAATGATATTTGTAGGCATAGAGTGCGTAACACCGTGCACTATTTTTTAAAAAAGTAAGTAAATATAAGACTCATATGAAAAAATTAATTTTACAATGGTGAACTTTACTCTTTTTTAAAAGGAGTGCGCAACGGTTGCATTACCCCTGATTGTTTCTAACATTAGTGGCAAAACTAGAAATTTGGCTGTCATAACCTTGTTGTTTGGTACGCATGATACTAAGGACAACATTTCTCAATCTAAAAGCTTTCCAGAAGCCTTAAATTTTAATAATCTTGTTTGTCAAACAGGATCCCTGGGAGATTTCTAGTGCTAGTACGGTACCTGCCACATCAAAGTCATTTGAACGTTAATCATTATGAAGTTCTTAGAATACACTCCTCTGGATCGGTAATTTTTAAACAATTAAGAAAAGTAATTAAATTTTGATTCATTCACTAATGAGGTCAACTTTTTATTTTCATATTTCATAATTGTAGACTATTCTTGATAAATTTGAGCATTACTATTAATTTCTCTGTGCGATTTTTCCAGATTAAATGATTTTCTAACTCATTTAAATCTTGGAGACCGAACCATTGAAGGATGCCTTGAAGCTTACTCCTGTAAGAAAAAGTTTACAACTTTTAGAACTATTTGGTTTTTGTTCATGGTCAACTTATTTCTCTCTTGTTTCTTCTAGGCAAACACACTGGAACGGATAAGAAACTGTCTCTCAGCTTGGAGAATGAGGTGAATTGGGGGCATAAAATATGTTCAATTTTTATGATTTTAATTCATTGCAAGATAGTTATTTAGTTTTTTTCCTTGCAATATAGTTATGATGCAAAGTTTTCTTAAAAAAATATTGGCTACTTTTCATTTCCCTTTAGTTTTTCCCACCCTTTTCTCACATGTTGCTATTTTTTGTTTTATTTGACTCATCATCTAAGCTAAGTATTTTTTCTCCTAATATTAATTTCTACTAAGCGGATGGCCAGAAAAGCCAAAAAAAAAGAGTTTTCTCTCTCTCTCTCTCTCTCTCTCTCTCTCTCTCTCTCTCTTTGTTTAAGTAAAGAGTTAATAAATTTCTTAACTATTTTGTCTCACACATACTTTATAATTAACAACAGATTGGTTTCTTTGTTTATATTTTTAGTAGTCTGTATGTGTATGTGTTTGATTCGTACTTTTACTTCAGATCCTTGACTATCTGGGGAAATCTTCGGACACGGACTCTTCCTCACCTGCTGATTTATTGTTGAGCAGAAACAGGTGGTGGATGTTAGCTAGATTGGTCTTGGAAAGTGTTGGTTATTTCTTATGTTATCTTAGATGGTTTTCCTTTATGTTCATTTCAGCCGGAAGACAGTGATCTACCTGGTGCTTACCCTCAGTCACATGTATCCGGATTATGACTTCAGGTATCTCTGTTGTTATGTTGTACAAGGCATATTCATTTCACATATGGCTAAAGGAGGATTATGGGTAATGTCATTGTCAGCTTATTGGGCGACTTGGCAACCCACTAAATAATCCTTCTTTGCTTGTTATGGGAGTGTTGTCAAAGGGTTTGACAGACAGTTCAGAGGACTGTTGCTCTAGAAGGAGCTGAGAGTTCAAATCTCTCCATTTCCCAAGTCTAATGTGGTTGTTCATACAGTTGGTTTATTTACTTGTGTTGGTCCTATCAAGTGCCTGCTATAGATGTTTTTTCTGTGGGGATTTATGTGGTTTCCTCATGTTACGATGTTGCCTACATCCTTGCGGTTTTCTAGTGCGGTGAAAGCTCACCAGTTCTTCACAGAGGAAAGCTGGGACAGTTTTAAGCAAATTGTTGATACCTACATGTTTGAAGCCTCAAAGGTATTTGCCATAACAATATTTGTTTTGTTTATCTGAAATTTATTTTTGTCCAGTTAGTGCAATATTACGTTCTAAGCTTATTGAACCTTTTAAAAGTCACCTGCATATGCCCCTCCTTATTCTGCAAAGAGTTACATGAGGTGGGGGAAATAATTGATGGCATTTGATTTTCAGAAAGCTAAAAAGATTACATTTTCTTTCATGACCCATGAACCTGCGAGGCTGTGATCCAAAATTAATGTCAGTTTGGGGTAGACCTCAAGCCTTCTACAACTAAACTTTTTCACACTGTTAATAATGTTCTTCCTCTGCTGAAGCATCACTTTACCCGTTATTGAACACCGGTTATCATACTATGGGATTTTTCCATTCTCTGTCATATGGACAGTTTATTATTTATGAAGTATGGTTGTCTGATAGGTCAATGTCTGAATTAGAAACAGTGTAGAACTACTGATATACTTCTAGACACTGTTGTCCTTTTCTCAAATAAGTTGGTGTAGTGTTCTGATCTTTTATTGCATGAATGGGAACCAAATGGTTGCTTATTTCTTTTGCTTTTACGTTTCTAGTTCTGAGGATGCATAATGAGAAAATGAGATAGTGCTCATGATGAGCTTTATGGTGAACAATACCTCTCTGAGCCTTATGCGTTGGTTTGTTGGACCATTTAATCACAGGAATGGATTGAGACTAATGGAGGCACTTCTCTGCTGGAGGCCTTGTACAAGGCTTTAGACGAGGTGAGTTTAATTTAGATAATTGGACATGCAACTCATACTTGGAGTCAAACTTATGATAACTTGTGATACAGGTTGTAAAACTAGCAGAATGTGAAATTTACAGTTACAATCCAGACTCTGATGCTGATCCGTTTCTAGAGAGAGGAGCCGTGTAAGTTTTGATTGTTCATTGATTGGTGTTAGTCTGCATAGCTGCAATTATGACTTGGTTGCTTATTTTCTCTTCAGATGGTCTTTCAGTTTCTTCTTCTATAACAGAAAACTAAAACGCATTGTCAGTTTTCGTCTTTGCTGTTTAAGGTAGGCTAAAATGTTTCTTAACATTACAACTTTTCCCATTAGTTGTTGTGCGTAGTTTTTGGCTTAATTGTTGTCATTTTTGGCAGTAACTTGGTGGCAGATGAATTTCTTATGGTTGATTTACCTTATGAGGAAGATGGGGAGATTTTTGATGACATGGACATGTGAATATGATGTGCTGTCAATGTGATGTCTATATGTCAATGGGTCTTGACATATCTGTTGTTGTGTAATTACAAGGGCTGAACTCTTGAGGCTTGTGTGGTAAGAGAATTAGTTTTTGTTATTTCCTGTATGTAAATTGTAGCTAATGTCATGTAGTTAGGAACAACGCTGTCTGTATGAATGCATGTTGAATATAATCGAGGCTTGTAGGCACATGGGACGACTCAAATTCTCTTGACGTTCTTTCCTATATGCGTATTTTAGCGGGTGACATGTAGTTAGGAACGATGATGTGATATGTTAGTCGGGAATTTATACGAACAAGTCAAGTTTCTCCGAGTCATTCCTGTACTTTTTGGGACTGATGCACGCCTATGTGCTTTTACATCCATGTGTATATAAATGCCTCGATACCATAATGATGGAGTAACACTGGGCTGAGTATTGGGAAATGAACATGCAACAACCACTGTTATAGAATCCAGACTTAGAGCTTGATATTGAGAATGTAGAATAGACATGACATGGAAGGGGGAAGTGGGTTCAGAGTTTTTAGTGACGAGGATCAGTTCAATTATTTTTTGTAGAATCTTATGCTTTTAGTGCTTTATCGTTGAATTATATGCACTTTTTTAAAACTAATGATTTTAAAGTTATGGAATTATTACCACTATCTTTAATAGATCTTGAAAGCTAGAGCACTTGGAATTCTTCATCCAGTATGATCATTACACTTGTAAAAGCTTAGATATCTGTTCAAGTTCCACGTTTCTTTACACAAACCATTTGGATTTTTTAGAATTTTGATTCCTTCAATCAATCAGCATCCAGCCATACTGGGGTTTAGGTTTCGGGCTTTTTCAGATATCTTGATGATCATCGGAATCCTACAGATATTATCTGCCTTACCTAACTGCATCAAAATGCAACTAAAGTAGCTTAGGGTTGTAACTTGTTGGATTGCACTTTTTGACCTTTTTCTTATCATCCAACACCTGTACTCCTAGTGCTTTTCAATCTTTTTCCCCCCTTTTATCAAACTTCCTGGCAAGATATAGAAAAATTTAGTTGTAAATAATTTTGCATATTAATATATGTATTTATTCAATATAATTGATTAGTAAATGAGATTTTAATAAAAATATTATCAATTGAAATTTTAAATATGAATATAATAATATTGATACGTAAATTGATTATTAAAATTATATGATCAAAAATATTTATGACACGTAACAAAGTTTGATTATTCTAGGATTATCAGAACCTATTTATTACATTTGGGGAATCACAATTCTGACGCTACCTACCATCTGCGTGACACACATCCCAATAAGATCACAGGGATTCTTTGTAAAGGGCTACGTGGTGCGACTGTATAATTTGGATGCGTATTTTAAGGACAAAAACCTTGCATTATGTGCCATCTGTTCAATAATCATGTCCTGTTGTATGATCTGTAACAAATTAATGTTTCTGCCAAGGCCAGTTGTCATGACTTTTCTCTTTCATATTATCGTAATCAAATCTTCTTGGTATCCCACCTTATTATTCTGATCCATGCATTTCGTCATACTTCGTCCACATGACCTTATACCCAAAACTCATATACTTAAATTTATTTTCATTAATTTCTTTTAAATCCTCGTGATCAAAGTGCCAGCGGGTGTGGCTTCAAAGACCCCAATTAAGTTGTGAATGACATGCATGCTAATTTAAATGGCGGTTCTTTCTTTACCAAAACGATGATATATCAATATTTGAATAATGTTATATACAGTAAAATGTGTAAATTTTACGTAATTATTTTAAAAAAAATATAGTCTACGATTAAAAAGTTAATTTCTTTTCATGTAAGTTTCATATTAATTTATTTTTTTTAAAAAGACTGCACAGTACTTACATAATAACGTACAATTATAAATATTATTTCTCTTTTTATATATATATTTATATATATTAATATATATATACCCATCACCAACATATTCGAATTGCAATCCTGTACGGTAGCATGCACATGATGCGTTTCATGCATCATGCAGTTTGGATATTTAATTTGTTGTAATTAATTCGTGTTTCATGCATATCCATACATATATACATACATATACATATATAGGAAGACTCTGGTTAGTTAATCAAATCTAATTGGCCGCGCGGTTAGGTAGGCTAGCTATGGTATGATGTGAAATCGATCTGAAATAAAACATCAATACACTACAAAAAAAAAAAAAAAACGGATTTTTGCATCTAAAATATTTTCAATCTTTTTAAAAATTCTCAAAAAAATAAAATTTACGTCGTTTTTAAAATGGTCCTAATTAAATATCTTTTTAAAAGACAATATATTTACAACTTCTTGTACGTTCAAACTCATGTATGTATATGAATTAAATAGATCCTAATTAAATTAGCGGTTAGGAACTTCTATTTATCTATTTATTTATATTATATTATTTAGATGAAAAAAATATAATATATTATGCATATTAATTATATATATTTTACAAATTAATATAATAAATAAATAAATTAAGCTAATTAAAAAGCTAGCTTTAGTGATCCATCCAAGGATCCAAATGCCATCTCACTCAGGAGCTAGCTAGACGGTGCGTGATGATACGCTTCAGATCAGAATAATTATTGTTCGGTATAAATACAGGAAAGATATTAAAACCGGAGGATGCAGCGTGCAAGCTTCTCGGCCATCAACTCACTCACATGATGCCTTCCACCTTCCAATTATCGTTTTGCAGCTCAAGCCAACCTGTTTGCAATCATAAGTTATTCCAGTACTACCCCCAAGTGAGATCTCAAAGCTTCAAGGACAGAGGTATTTAATTTTTACATACATGCCATGCAAGCATGTGAACTTGATCGGTCCGGCCATATTATACAAGATTAATTGCATGTCTTTCGCAAAGAAAGAAGATGATCAAAGCAATGATATTAGTACTCTTTCCCAAATCGAAATAAGAGAATTAATTAAGTTCTATCTAAAGTACTACAAATAGTACTAGTACTAGTACTAGCTAATCGATCGATTATAGATCATCGATCTTTCAATATATAATTGTTATAATTTGATTATATACATGCATGCAGCAAACATTGTGGATGGCAACCTGAATATTCTGAGAGACAGAATAGAAGAATTGAAGAGAAAGGAGACGAGACTCACATGCAGTACTGCTAGTACTACTGCTACTCAGCAGCTCTTGAAAAGAGAGTGGTGCTATGGGGCTGGTTATGATCATAGACATAAGCGTGATGCCATGTTCTCAGAGTCTATAGAGCTTATGGCTTTAGCTTCTGGTGCTTGTGGCCTTGTGTTTCTCACCGGTTCTTTTTCCATCTGCCTTGTTTCTCTTCTTCTTCATTTATTTCAGCACTAGCTAGTTAGCTAGTGTGGTCTCTCTCTCTCTCTCTCTCTCTCTCTCTCTCACACACACACACACACACACACACATGCAGATCATGATCATCACTGACACATATACATGACATGATCGATCTATTACATATGTTTATTGATGATCTATCAAGCCAACCATATTCTGCATGCAGGAATTAAGTATTTTGGTCTCAAATTAAATATTTATAATTTAAATCTTGTATATGCATCCATTGAAAGCAATTATAAGGTGCTTCGTGTATATAACGCTGAAGATATCAATAATATATATCAAATAATCAACTATATATAATCAATCTCCTCTAGCTTGAAGGTTTAAAGTTCTCATGGTCATGATGAGTAAATGTTGATTATTTTAATCTCCTCAAGCTATTAATAATAATTTTTAAATACTGTGCATTAAATATGGCCACGAAGTATATCATCATGTATATCTCATCTTTTAAATTAATCATACATCTATTCAGTCTCATGATCGAGTCCATATGCGTACTGATTAACAGTCCATCTCCATATATATAACCTTTATGGCCGCCGTAGAAGTGGGTAGTCTGCCAACCCATAATATAGTCCAAGCTTTTAATTTCTAACCCCGATCGAATATGGCAGCTCCATTGTCCGGCAAACTGAGTGCGGTTTTTCTAACAACAGTTTATCGATTTAAAGGAATTAAATTAATAGTGTCGATTTAGTATAAAAATGAGATATTTTAATCTGTTCCCTTATCAAGTACCTATAGCAAAAATTATCTAAAACATACTATATTTGAGAAATGCTAGATAATTAAAATTATAGGATGTACAAGCTCTGGACACTCATTTAAAAAAAAAAAAAAGTGGGACGTATCACTATTAAAAAATAGATATATATATATATATTTTTCCATATGAATCTCAAATTTTTTACTTTTTCAAAGAGACTATATGTACGGGAGCTTGCCTACTTTACGAATGTACAAATAATTTTCCTTCATTTTATAACTTCATTTTAAAGAACAAATTCAATTGTAGAAAGAACAAAAAAATGCATGGAATGTATGAACTACACTTGAAAATTTGTAACTTTATATTTCGGGAGAAAATGTTGAGGATAGGTACACGACTAGCCAGCTAGATAATTTTTGCTGCAACCACCAAATAAATTAACCGTGTACGTAACTATGGATAGGTACAAGAATTTAAAAAACAACTACATACATTATTCTGCATGCTTCTTGCAGATCCGATCTCAAAGGGTTAGCATCTTAGATTTGCAGTATTTGTACTGATCCATAATGATATGGTTGAGATGATCAGCCTCTTAGATTCACGAATCAAGTTAGGTCAAATTATATCGTACATACGTCACTCTTAATAAGGGTGGTAATATATAACACGACCTGTTAATTCAATATGAACACGATATAATAAAAGTGGATTTGGGTTTAGTCTTACAGGTTTGGATAAAAAACGAACTAAGCTGTTAAAACACGACCACTTAATAGGTCACTAACGAGTCAACCTGTTATGACCCATTAAGAAAGTTAAATTTACATTTTTACTCTTATACCTAAAAACTAAAACACCCTACTCCCCTCGTACTTTAACTCAAACTCCTTCACAATCTCACGTTCATTTTTAGATATATTAAGTCTCTCTTTTAGTTATCAGTTGATTCAGTTCTCACGAGTCACGACCTCTTCTCACACTTCCTATGAATTGTAATTTTAGTATTTTTAATGTTTGAATTATAATTTTAGACTAATGTAGTTAGTTTTATATTTCTGGAAGATATTGTGATTTTAAATTTTATGTGAAATTATATTGATCAGGTCAAATAGATTATTTGGATTAATTCAATCCATTTACATAAACGAGTTAACACGAGTTGAAACGGAACGTGCCATGCCAATATATTTTTAATTAATTTATAACGGGTCAAAAATGGTTGTATATTGTTGTGTCAATTCGTTATTTTAATGGGTCGTATTAGGGTTTGAAAATCTGACCTGTTAAATTTAATGGGTCGTGTTCGAGTTGACCAATATCATATAATATATACGATACGAAAACGGTCCGTTAACACGATTTGCCACCCCTCGATTGGTATGTGCAAATTATGATCAGTTTCGAAGTTGCTATATAGTTTGTATGCCATACCATAATATTAAACAAGAAAATTCATAAATTTTACCAGCAGAAAATTTAGCAAGCTGGTGGCGTACGTGCATGGGAGACGGAAAACAAAAGTAAAAAGATCGAGCAGAAACTAATTAAGCAGGATTCATAGTTTAATTTATTAATAGATGATCATCATATATATATAATAATAACCGTCTTGCTACCTTGCAACCGCCCCTTGAGGAGTCACCTCCACCACCACCTTTAATTTGGCGCCACAGCCTCCACCACGTACCTTTGCCGCCACCACCTCCGCCACCGCCTTTGCCGCCCATAATTAGTGCAATGCGATGAATATCATGTCGAGTTGAAGAATGATGTGCACTTTATACGTAAACTCGTGCATTTTATACTGGATTCTAAACTTCGATCTCCATGAATTGGCAATGCATGAATGCCGGCCTGCATGGAAAAAACGCGGGCAGAGGTCGAGCGCGACTCATATATTACTGGATTTATTTAATTTTTATCTCGAGATTCTTGGTAGATTATGTGAAAAAACTAAAATAATTTGTTGTTCCAATCTATCTTATTAATTAATTAGCTTTTGTTTGTGGACGCAGCAATCCAAAAGTTCTGCTAGCTAGCTAGGGCGCCTCATTCAAGAGTCGCATTCCATTTATCGTGTCATAAAGCCGATCAGCGAATTTTAAGATATCTACGACGACGACTCGACCTGATCTGAAAATGACTTTCTGGTCAGGGCGAACGTCGTCTATTAATGGGACTTTAATTTCTACATGAGGCACACAGCTAGCTAGCCACACCTTCATAGTTCGTCCTCTATTTTATTATATTAATTAAACTTGCACCGAAATGGCCGGCAAGTACGTGATTTTAAATATAACTCAATTATTTTAAAATAATAATTATTAAGTAACACGTATTTTTAATTTTAAATAATAAAATTAAGATAAAAAATAACATTTTTTCGGCAATATAAAACTGCGTACTCTTTCGAATTACATGGAGTGAAAATAAAGAATATAGAATATTTTGAAGGCAATTCTTTTTAAATTAATAGATAAATATTCTTAATAGTATTAACAGTGTTATATTAATTAGATTAATTGAGAGAAACAGATCGATTTTTTTTTTATAAAGGAAAAAACATTTAAGAATGAAAAATACTATTAAATGTTGTATTTAAAATAGCCTTGCTATATATTAATCATCATCCTCATCCGGCCCACTGCACACACCACAATTTTATTTTATTAATTATTTTAAATTATTTTAATTATTTTTTTGATTTTATTCTTCTTAAACTAATTGATTTTTTCTACTCATTATTCATATACTACATATTTAATAAGAAAAAAAATATAGCATATGATGTGTATAGATGGTAAATATATAGAAATTTTCTATTTAACAAGGCGTGATGCTCATATGCAAGTTCAAAAAAGGCAACTTTTTAATATATTTCTGTTAAAAATTTTCTTCTAACATAATCTAAAACATCACATTATATCCAAGAAATTAAGGAAATTCTCATTTTACTTAAAAGAAGGAATTAAGCCATCGAGTAATATTATAGATCATACGTATAAGTATTATGTGCCGCAGTTTGGATAGTGAGAATATTATTAGAATAAAATATTATTATAATATTATTTTTTAATATTATTATTATTTTAAGATTTGAGAAAATTAAATTATTTATTATATTTTATATAAAAATTTAAAAAATTTATAATAATAAAAATAAAGAAAAAAAATATTTTTACTATCCAAACTATCTTAACCTGTTTTTTTTTTTTTTATTATTCTTTATGTGCTTCGAGGCAGCAATGACGTGGACAGGTTGGTGGATTAATACCTAATTTTGGATCTCACGTAAGTGTTGAAAAGGACTAATTAATCAGTCCACCAACCGATATGGATAGTTTGGTTCATTATAAACCCGAATTTTTAGGGTACCAAAGGACTTTAATTGATTGAATTTGGATATAAAAGTGTGGGCATGTAACTAATTTTGTCTTTCTCAAAATAATAATAATAATAGAGGACTACTATAGTCATAAAGAGATTATACAAAAGTAATCACACAAACTGACATGATTTGATGTGATTCGTTAGATTTACTTAATAATAAAAGTAACTTTACAATCTAATGAATTACATGAAATCACATCAATTTATGAAATTACTATTATATAATCTATTTGTGACTAAAGTATTTCTCATAAGAATAATAATAATATGTTTTTGTCATTGATCATGCCAAGTGGCAAGGTCATGTCATGTGAGAGTTATCACTACAAGAGAAACGGGTATTTGTGGCTAGAATTTAGTGACCAAAAGGATTATTTTCGGCAAAAATTGTCGGAAATAGTCCTTTTGATCACTAAATTCTAGTCACAAATACCCGTTTCTCTTGTAGTGATATACGCTATGAATGAATATTATATATAGAAAAAATTATATTCTCAAGTTAGGGTACTATAAAGCATATTTAGTAGAGTGTTTACTTATATGACTTAATTTGATTTAGAAAATAAATTTTAAAAAAATTAAATCTTATTATTTAAGTGATGCATATGTATGACGTGCTTTGTATACCAACTTAAAAATAAAATAACTCAAACATATAATAGTGCATGCCAAGGAAATATTGTTACGTGTAATAATTCTGACCAGATAAAATAGGACATTTTTCAATTAATGATGATAGATAAAATAAAAAGCCAACGGGCTGTTTATTACTTTAATTGAAACTTGAAAGTTCTGTTTTGAGCGATCTTCAAATGATTTTGAATTAAGGTTTCGCAACTATTGGTTCTAAAGAACCTAATTTTTCAACGCAAGGAAATCTGACTCGTGAAATTCAAAGTCTCCTTTCTCAATACCTAATATATGATGTAATTGATCGTGTCGGTCGAAATGAAATAGCTTATTTACTTATAAGATACGCTAGCTCGCTTTGTGAATGATATTATTCGACTACTGTGACATCAATGTCTAGATTTTATTCATTTTTAATATGAATGCCAATGATTTAGTTATTAGTTCCATTAATTAATATGAATGCCAATGATTCATTTAAAAAGAAAAAAAAAGAAAAAAAAAGAAGCTAATCGATCATAAATAGTCGATCGCTCGATATAGTTATTTAATTGAAAACTAATTGAATTATATAAAATAATAATTTATAAAATAACTATATAAATATCAATGTCTCTTTCCCTTAAATTACTAAACCTCCAAATAGTTTCCCACCAAACAAACATATCATTATTGTTCCTGTATCCTTACTTCAGATTTTGACAAGTATCAATATAATAATTAATTACTGATTTATAACTAACCGACTCCTAATCCAAATTAATCTTAGTATTCTTTCCCCATAGGTGAAAGCATTAATAAAATTGGGGTATTTTCTGAAATGGAAAAGAGAAAATTCCTCCCTATATATGCAAAAATTTAGAGACCACATTTAACTATTAGATCATATATTCTATACATTGATAATATGATTATCTTATCTCAAACAAATTGCATGGCTCTTCCTTGATGGTCTCTAACAATGGCTTCCTTGACCTGCACACAGATAACCTATACTTGAACTCTGGCATTGAAAGCTCCTCAATTCCTGCATCCAAACTCAATCTTGAACCTCCAATCTCACCGTCCCCTGCAGTGGCCGCCGCCGCCAAAGCTGCCCCATCTTGTGCGAAACGCGAATCGGGCAATATCCCTATCTTTCCACCGGATATCCGTTTAGCCGCCGAGTTGGCTGCCATGAAAAAAACAGCCATATCCGCTGCCGTGACCATAGAATTCACTCTCTTCATAGGAAACATGATGTACACGTGGCCAAACTCTAACTCCTCGTCGGCGCTGAGGGCGGAGAATCTCCTGCCAATGTGAAGGGACCTGGAGTTGACTAGGAAAAAGTTGGGGCACTCAAACATCAACTCGGCGGCATTGACGGGTTCACGGCACTGTCGGACTTCACCACCCGGAAAGATCACCCTCGCTGCAGCCTTATTGTTCTTGATCAAAGGGGCGGCTAGAGTGCATGAAATATAGTTCCCCATAATCTGAAATCAGGAAAAAGTTTCACAGAGAAACCAAGAGATAATAGGCCGCCAGTTCTCGTGGGAAACTGGTATTCTGTTTGGTTGGAGAGAATGTTGAAGGGAGCTTAAATATATAGAGAATGAGAGAAAGTAAGTCAATGGCAGCCTGAAAAACGAAGAAAAAATTAAATCAGTGAAATATTATAAATACAGTGCGTAAGATTTAAGAAACTGGTAAAAGCATAGTTGTGGTTGGCTTTGTTGGTAGCAACTAGCAAATGCTGATGAGTGATGAAGACGCGTTTGGAGCATGAAAAGGCGGAGAGGAAAAGGTAGCGAAGTTGCAGGTTTGGCGTCGCTTTTGTCTCTCGAATTCTCATTTCTCGCCGTGTGAATGCGTGTGTGGGTCCTGCTGAAGTAAATGAAGTACGCATATTATAATATATAGCTTTTAATTATTGGTTGGTTTTTATAGATGGGGTTTGAATTTTCAACCATCCTTGTTTTCATGGTATTTTCTTGGTAACTTTCGGGATGGACAATGTAAGGGGTGTGACTTGCTTTTCATCATCAGCGTGGGATAAGGTTTTAGGTTTGGTATAATATTTTTAATTCAAACATTTTTGATTATTAGAAAAAAAAAAAGATAGCGTTATCTATATTATATAAGAGCTTTTCAATTAAAAAAAATTAATTTAATATTTTAAAAAAAATGAATTTTCAACTTTTTTTAATTAGGCCTTTATATTTCAACTTTTAATTTCTTTATAATTGTATTAATGAGTTAAAAAAAATTATGTTATCTAATGTCGACACAACAACATCTGCTATCAATTAATTAAAATTAAAGAGAAATTAAAAAATGATTATACCTTGAAAGTGACATCTCGTGTTTTCTAATACAATCAATAAATATAATTACTTCAAATAATAAATTAACCAATGATTATTACAACTGCAACTTCGATGTAATTCAAATAAAACATAATTTGTTGGATATAATTAGCTATATATATATATATATATATATATATATATATATATAGCTGTCGGGCAAGTCTTCTGATTCAAGTCAATTGTAAACTTAATTATTAGCCAAATTATGACCTATGTGGGTTGTTAGATGTATGTATCGATCGACGTACATTAATTATTCAAATTAATCATTCATAGTACTTGAATTAAAAATTATTATTAAGTATAAACTACGATCGACAATTAAATTTCTATAAATTTGAATCATTTGGCTGTTGACGTTGCATCGTCCATATGATCACTTAGAATGCAAGTATCAATATAATTAAATTGAAAACATGATCGCTTTAGTTAATTTTCAATGAAAAAAGCATAAGATATTTTAGATATATATATAATTTGCATGCGTTGGGTCAATATCGATTGGTAAATCCCAATGATTTATTTCCAAGACAAGATCAGGCCCTTCAAAGAAAATACAAGTTCGGCTCACGTACATGAGTTAGATCGAATATCACGTACATGAGTTTCGATCCTAACATATACAAGATCAAAAAATTAACCTAGATAGATATATATGTAGATCATGCTCTTCAGCTTATAGCTAGCTAGCTAATGATTAAAAAGGTCTTTATCGGCTAAAGTCCTCAGATTCACTGGCTTAATCTGAAGCCTGTCTCCGTCCCATAAAGACTCTGCAATGAGCTGGTAAGTGTGCTCTGTTGGATGGAAAAGATCCCAGAACATGAACTCATCTGGGTTTTGACAAACCTTGTAGGGCCCTATCCCACATTGCATCTCTCCTCCAAGTTGCCCAGCGCCACAGCATGCATTTGTTACGTTCAAGAAACCTGGACATCATATGATATATACCAATGAAATAGGTGATATTTATGCAGCATGATCAATTTTTAAGAATCGGTAACCTTGCATATATGCTAGCATTTGATCAACATTAATACATAATTACGGGTCAAGCTGGTTGCTAAATATTCTACTTTCAAGTTTTATTAAGAACAGCTTGTTTTCTTCTAATATTACTATTACTAATCATGAGGAAAACAAACCAGAGGTAATCATGAGAGAGACTTAATTATTACCATAGCGATATGGATGTGAACGAAAATGCCGAACCATGCGGTAGACATCCCCATAAGCAATGACTGCATCGGGATACTTCGAGCGCGCATGTCTAACCATCTTAAGTAAGCCATGGTTGTATCTCTTGACCATGAAGTTAAGCTTTCCATAGCATCTATCAAGAGGTGCATCCTTCAGCAGAGCCCTAGCCGGAACACAGCCAACGGGGCCAAGTGAAAACAAAGCTATACGACGGGCACCCAGATTGTAAATCTCATCCACAAAACTTTCCACTTGGTCAAGCATGGCTTTCACGAAGTCATGTGGCCGTGGTAGTTCTTGGACGGCACCAGAGCCGGCGGCGAAGAAGTAGCCGAATATGTCGTTGGAACCGGACTCAAATAGGAAGAGAGAGTTTTGGATCAAAGTTGTATCGATCTGACCTTGCTGCACCAATGTTTGGAATTGTTGTAGCTGGACTTGCAGTGGCATTACATGCTGTACGTACACATCGATCCAATCCACATGTATGTAAGATACTTATTATAATTTGAGTTGTGGTAATAAAATTAAAATAACTTGATGCTATATAATAAACTTGGGGCTTTAGATTCCCGAGAAGATTTTTTTTTTTTTTCATTCATTTTTTTATATTCTTAAATATTTTTTTAAAAAATTCTCAACATTACTAAAAAACACACTTTTTTTAATCACTAAGTAAAAAGATAATAAAAAAAAAATTATCGGAACACACAATTGGGATATATACTTTATCGGGACATGAAGCATTTCTCATCACAGAAAAGCAAGTAGAAAATTCCATGACAGCCAATTAAGATCAATTCCCATGCCTAAATAAATATCATTAATTCTCGGATGATTAAAAGGGAAGGTTTTTTTTTTGGCAGTATGATCAACTCCAAATAAAAGCAGATGGTCTATCTTCTTAATTACCTCGTCCTGGTTTGTTTGTGGGAAAACACCACTGCCAGCACTAGCAAAGTTGATCCCATTGCTTGGATAACTCTTTATACTTCCATTCACAACGTCAAGATGTGCTTCGAGGTATGGTTCCTGGAAATCAATGCCTATATATTGGGCTGCAGCCACATTCATCAAACACCATTAACGAAGGAACTTAGTCAATCGAAAAAGTGAAAGAAGAGAAAACAAAAGAAGTTACAAGGGATAAAAAAGACTCACAAATTAAGTCAGCTACTGTTCTGCCATTAGTGAACCTCCCGGTAGGGTGATGGAAGTAAGTTGACCCGTAAGGAGGGAAATTTGCCTGGGCAGTGCAGTTCTTGATGAAACGGTTGTTCCCCGCGTCCAAGATGGAGTCTCCGAAGGCGAAGATTGCCGGAACGTAGTCTGGAGTAACGAAGCCGGGAAGTTTGAAAAGAACAAGGAGTACTGTGATCAGGAAGAGTTTCTCCATCATGTTGAAATGAAGTCGACCGATTCGGAGAAGGGGGAAAGGAAGGCTCTCTATATATACATATAAAAAAGCATGAACTATGTGTGTATATATAAATATATATACATATATGTGAAGAAAATCATGAGGCGATAAGTAGAAGGATTTCAAACGGAACTCGCGAGTATAACGCATGGAGTGATTTTCGTTTGATCGAATATATGCCAAATAGAATGATGTTTGGAATATCCGGCCCGTTCAGTTAAGAGTTATATTCAATAAAAGAAAGTACTCTATTATGTTTTAAAAATCTAAGTGTGAGATAGAATCGGAAAGAAATAGATTCTATTATTTATATATTCAATACTCTTTCTTTTGAATAGATGCCGATTGCCAAATCGCTAAAACAGAAATGGTTTGTTACAAGAAAATTAAAAATCTGTGTAAAACGTTCAATTTTCGTTGTATGAAGAGTATTTTTAACGTTGGACGTGAAATTAAGCAGTTTACCCCAATGAAATTTTTTTCGTGTTGCAAACTTGCAAATGGGTTTTATTTGCAAAAACATCACTATGCTTATTTGCAAAGACTAAGAGCACTCCCAATGAGTTTTTAAAATACAATTACCTTGAAAATATAAAGAAATTGGTGTAAAACTGACCTCCAATGGATTTTTTTATTTCTTCTTTACTTTACATTTTGCTACAGTAATTCCTCTACATGTAGATGAAACTGTTCATGGCTGTAAACATTTTAAATTAATTTCTGGTTTACTTCTTTGTTCATCTTCAAATCGGTTTCTCGATCTATCTTAATATGCGGATGTTTTTCCAATTTGATTTTTGTCTCAAGTGCCGGTTTAGGTTTGTGCTATTTATTGTACATGATGGGTGATTTGCTACGGGGTTTTCTCAAAACGTGATTTTATTGTCAAATTAGAGAAATTCAAGGTGATTAGCTTACCTTTTAGGTGGTTTAAGATTGATGTGGAGTATGGATGCAAAGTTTTTTTTAGGTGATGTTTATAGATACTGGGCTTTGTTTCATATTCTAGATCTTTGAAAAAATGTTGGCTGGGGAAGAGAACGGAATGAAGGTTGAGAAAGTTGTTTTTTTTAATCAATTTATATTTTGGTTCAGCTTTTAAATCTGGATTAATATGAAATAGAATATAATTATATGATATTGTATATGAGGAGATATTGCAAATATCAAAATATATGAGAATATCAAGTAGTTAGAGAAAATATATGAAATGAATAAAAAAAATATTAAAAAGTATAATATTTAAACGATATAGTAAAAATAGATTAGCTGATGTATGGTGTATTGTAAAACTTAATATATAAAATAGGAAAAATGAGTTTTGGTGATATATTTTGAAGAATAGGATAGATAAGTCATAGAGAGTGATCTTAAAAGTATGTCTATTTGCAACGAAATATACTTCCATCGCAAATTTCATTGCAAATAGCTATTTGTGATGATAAAAAGCTATTTGTAGCAAATGCATCTCGCTGCAAATAATTTTATGAAATGTACATTGTTTATTTCACTACAATAGAATCGGTTTTTAGGGATGAAAAATTTCATCCCAAATTGTGGGGATTTCGTTCCAAAAAATTTTTTGGGACGAAAAAAAAATCGTCCCAAAGTTATCCCTACATTATTGTCCCAGAAGATATATTGGAATGAAAATCACAATTTTGTCCCAAAATATATCTTTTAAAACGATTTTAAAATTAACCGTTCGATACCGTTTGAACGTTTAATTTTTTTGTCACAGTTTAATTTCGTTCTAGAATGACGTTCGAATGGTTACTATTTTACTTTTGAACGAAATTAAATTGGTTGAACGGTTATGAAAATACGTTTAAACGATCACTGATTTTGTTAACGTTCGAAAGGTATAAAATAGATTTCCGTTCAAACGTTAAAGAAAGAGATCGAACAGTGTTAAGTTATGTTCGAACGCTACGATAATAAACTGCGTTTGAACGTTTTTTGATCATCTGATAGCGTTTGAACGGCTTAATCATTAATGTTCGAACGTGATATGGTCGTTTGAACGACTACTATTTTATTAAAACCCCATAATAATAAAAAACTAAATAGACATTTATAATATTTGAAAAACATACATTAAAAACTGTTTAATACTCACAAAAGTTTTATAATAAGTGCGAACTAATAAATAACCATGAGACTGGCATTGTTCATACATAATTAGATAATGTCATAATCTATACGTAAAAAACCATCAGTTGGTTGGAGGCCTGTAATGTTGCATAAGCTGTTGCATTTGGAGTTGCATATCTCTCCTGAACTCTTCTTTTTGTTCTTTATGTTGTTTGAGGCACGTCTTCATGTCTTCTTGTTTGGCCAATTAAGCCTCTAACTCATGCTGCCTTGCAACCAATTCTTCGATTCTGCGATTCGCATTCTCTTGCGCTATAGAGGTCGTAGAGGCAGACCCAGAAGAAGAGGAAGATGGAGAAAGTTTTACACAGCGACCCAAACCCCTCAAATATTCTGAACGTTGACCCAGAACTAGTTTAGACGTTCGAGCGGTATAAGTAAATTTAGTAATATTTATTAATTATTTTTTATTCCATATTATAGTTCCATTAAATTTTAACTAGAATAATTTCTACATTATAATTAAATTAATGCCGTAATTTACCACAAGTCTTTTTTTAATAATATATTTCTATTAATATTAATCTAATTAATATTGATATTGTGAGATATAATTTATTAAAAATTATGTTGTTCACAATGTCAAGTGTTATTAAATTGCTATTCATTTGAAAATACTGTAAATAGTTATTTATTGTATTTTTATTGTTAATGTTGTATATCTAATTTTTAATTATAAATTTCAGGTTGATTATAATGTCTTCTTCTAGGGCGGGACGTAAGCGACGCAATCCTGCTGAAACTAGTAGTGATCCATTCAGGGAGAGGACTGTTTCACTGGAGCGACCGGTGAAGATTTCTAATTTCCATAGTCTTATCTCAGAGGGTCATTCACTGCCATCAGTCTTCACCGATCGTGGTTGGGGACCTATCCTGGATGATCGGGAGGAAGCATAGGAGCCAGTCTCCTATATTGACATTGTTGCTAAGTTCTATAGAAAACTCGGTAGTGCCAGCCCAGATGACGGAGGGGCCTACAGGATCTCTGTCCGAGGAGTACCCGCTGTATTTTCATGGGATAGACTTGCTGAGCATCTCGGTATTCCTAGGCTGCCAGATGCATATCCGAATGTGGTGCCTAAAGAGTCTTATCCTTCAGCTGAGGCGGAGATAACTGAGGAGGAGGCATCAGTTTATACTAACGAGGTCGATACCCTTGCTGATCATGAGGTGAGGGATTTGATTGTCGGTCCATTTGCTCCACCGTATGACGAGATGAAGAGTATCAAACAGGCAGATTTATCTTCTTTCTTCAAGATTTTGAATTTGATAATTGCCAACAACATGACCCTCGGCAGCACAAGACAGAGGTTGGCATTGATCGGACGAAATTTATGATATGGGTTGCTCGTGGCATTCCTATCGACTTGGTGGGGTATATATTCAATAGGATCCGATCAAAGTCTCGATACATTTCGATGGATATACTGCCATTCGGAATCCTGATCACCCGATTTCTACTATTTGCTGGTGTTGTGACTGATGTTGCCGAGCGTAAACGGGAGCTGATGGGATCGATAAATAGTACCACCCTCTCACGCAGCACGGGATACTGAGAATGCATCTTCGTGGACATGTTCCAGAACCGATCCGCTTGATCCTCAGAGAGATGCACAGCCGGGAGATCATAGAGTATCAGTTGCTGAGACATCCACATGGGTCGAGGCATCAGTAAATAATGCTACTCGTGAGGAAATGGCTAAAATTGTGCTTGCAGCGATCAGTGAACAGACATTAGCGGTGATCGATGCAGTGCGTATGAAGATCCATTATGCTGTGTCTATGCTTTATACAGAGTTTGATGCCATATCTGCGACTTAGGTCACCATCAATACTCTACTGACACAAATATAGGAACGTATAGCTGCAGTCGAGGAAGTGTGCAAAGACTTGGAGTCTTAATTAGTACCTTACATTTTTTATTTATTTTTAGCATGGATAATATTTTGTGTTTTGTAAATTCAGTATTTAACTATGAAATAGTATTATTTTATATTTTTTGAACTAATTATTAATTATATTATTCCTATTATTTAATTAACCAATTTCTTATAATTACCCTGGTCACCGTTCGACCCCTTCAAATCACGTTTGAACGGTGCTGATGCATCATTCGAACGGTTAAATTGTAACGTTCAAACGGTGTATCAATTTACCTCCAAAAAAATTTACTTAACGCGCCAAAATTAGGTTCGAACGATACAATTTAGACGTTCGAATGGTGAATCATTAATGTTTGAACGGTTGACTTATTTGGGACAAAATAATTCATCCCTAACGAGACCGTTCGAACGGTCTGGCCATTCCGTCATTTTTTGGGAACGAAATATGAATTTCATTGCAAATAGCTATTTGTAGCAAATGTATCTCGCTGCAAATAATTTTATGAAATGTACATTGTTTATTTGCAATGAATGTATCTCGCTACAAATGTTCTTACATAAAAGAAAAAAAAAAATTACAATATCACATATTAGGGATAGAGTTTATCATCCATTCTAACATTAAATAAGCACTGGTTCACGTGCTATAATAATTAAAAATGAATCAAACATAGACAATATTAAAAAAAATAAAAAATTGTATCAAAAAAATAATAATAGATCTAAAATTGGCATATTCATTACATGAGCAATTAATAGATCGATTTAACTCATAAAGTGAGCTCTCTTGCTTCACTTTAACCTTACAAAATAATTCCACTTCACCATGAAGTCCGACTACAAATACTTGAATACCATTCCTATATATATTCAAAGTATTCACTTGTTCTTACAATCTTAAACCACACAATACATTCTGTTATGGGGTATTTTCCTTAGAGTTTAAAGCCCATAATACTGCCCTATGAGCTCTAGGAATGCAAGCCCAAGACCGAAAAGGTCCTCCTTGGTAGCTCGGGGCGGGTCCTAGACCCCGTGAGGGTCAGGGGTAATCATCAATATTAAAATGGGATGTTATAGAAGGGCGCGGGAAATCATGATCGGGGAAAAGGGAAGAGACGATATCAGGCAATTCTGCCAGAGACCCACACCTCATTAAATAACTGACGCCAAGAAAACCACGCCGCATTAAATGCAATATGGTGGTGGAGACTCTAGGGAAAGGTGTCCCTCTGCCCCAAAACACAAGGCATGACCCTTCTAACCTAAAGACCAAGTATAAAGGTCACCTAAATTTGTGAGGTAAGGAGGACAAATTCAAGTCTGTTGTCAATTATACACAACTGTTGTCTTCTTCTTTTGCATTTTGATATCTATTCTAGACTAACTTTGCCATCGGAGGTTCCTTGGGCCACCCTTCTTCCGCCTCAGAATCCACCACGAGTGAAGACCCACGCCCCTGAGCAACCCTGCCTAAGGGCGTATGAAACACGACGTTAACATTTAACGCCGTCTGTGGGATTTGACTAATCTTACGGATGAGCATGTCCTTCGTATGCCTACAAGAACCCGTTCTCAGGTGGCACAGGAGCATGATGAAGGCATGGTAAACGGCACGGAAGTAAGGTTGACCGCTATGGAGCAACTCATCGGAAGGCTTAATAACGAAGTGAAGGACCTTCAGGAGGAAAACCAGACCCTCAGGGAAAACTTTCGCAACTCGGTACACCAAGATGAGCCCATTGTCAGTGAACACCATTTGAGAAAAGAGGAAGAGGACGACAATGCCCAATACGAAAGGAAACACATGCAGCAGGACCTGCGTAACCTTTAGAAAAAGTATGAGGAGGTATTGAGGAAAATGGCCTACTCGTCCTTAGTAGACCAACTACTGGTCAACACGGGCCTACCGTATAGCGCACCGTGATGGCGGTCCCATTGCCACCAAAGATCCAAGTTTCGCCCATTGAAGCGTATGATGGGACTCGAGACCCGATGGAGCACTTCGAGACCTTCCAGGCCCACATGACGCTACACAGGTTTCCCAGGGAGGTAGCATGCAGAGCCTTCCCGTTGATCTTGAAGGGACCCGCGAGAACATGGTTCGACTCCTTGGTGCCTGGATCCATTGAGAAATTTGACGAGCTAGCCTGCCTGTTCCTCACTCACTTCATGGCCAACCGGAGACGAAGACACCCTCCACTTACCTCCTCACCATCAAGCAGAAGGAATATGAAAACCTGAAGACTTACCTGGCCAGGTTCAATAAGGAGCGGATGACCGCGGAAGGCCAAGATGAGAAGATCACGCTGGCGGCGTTGCTCGGAAGGGTCTAGCCCCGATCGATGTTCCTGGCAGAGCTGACAAAAAAGACCCATGCCATTCTCCGAGAGTTCATGGATTAGGCTAACAACTTTATCAATGCAGAGGATACCTTCCACTCCTTAATTGAGTCCTGGAAGAAGGAGGTGGAGGGAGCGCGCAAAAGGGAAAAGGCATTGACCAAAGGCCCCACCTAGGAGAAGATGGAATGCAAACAGTAGGAGTCAAGAAATGAAGAGCCTGTTGTGAGAGGCATGCGGCACAGGTTTGACCATTGGACGTTCACCGTCGCGAAGGAGGAGAAGCAGCACACTTCGGGGGAACGTTGCTACTACACTTACCATCGAACCACTTTCCACAACACTGGGGAGTGCCGATCACCTCCAATAGGCTACCGTCCATCGCGGTATCCACCCTCCCAACAGAGGTAGTTGCTGTGGAAGGGACACTCCAAGGAGAGGAGTCTCCCCTGGAGCACCAATAGAGGAGGCTGGAAAGCTCAAGAAGAAGAGACACACAGCGCTAATCGCCCCCACCCTCTTAATAGGTGTACCAGACAGTTCCCCCTATAGGGGAGATTTGCACCATCGCAAAAAGTTTCCTTAGTGGAGGGGCAACTTTGTCCGAGAGAAAAGCCCACACCATAGAGGCCAAATACCGAGAAGTTTACTCAGCCTCCTACCGACCCACGAAGCACCCCTGAACCGAGTCCGCTCCTGTAATCTCCTTTGGGGAAGCTGATGAGGAAAGGGTATTCTATCTGCATGACGACGCACTGGTGGTCACCTTTCAAATAGCCAACTTCACAACCAGAAGAATCCTCATCAACAACGGCAGTTTGGCAAACATCTTGTTCTGGGACGCATTCATCCTCATGGGGATAGGCATGGCTTGGCTCCAACCAGCCCCAATGCCGCTCAAAGGCTTTTCGAGAGAAACAGTCTAGTCAGTGGGGACCATCGCCTTGTCAGTTTGTTGGGCAAATCCAACCTGCGTCCCCTAGGTTATGGTCGACTTTCTGGTAGTAAAGCCTTCTTTCTCCTACAACGCCATCATCGGCCACCGGACACTTAACTAGCTGCGAGCCATCACCTCCACCTACCACCTGAAAATCAAGTTCCCTACAGTTCATAGAATCGGTGAGATCCGAGGAGAGCAGGCCTCGACGCGGGAATGCTATATGTAGGAGCTGAAGTCCACTTGGGGTGAAGCGACACGCTACGTGGCCATGCGCATGCCAAGAAGAAAGGACAATTGGGGCCCTTCCCGTTTCTCACATTTTTATTTTTTGTCTGCTTGCTTTGTAAATATGAACTTGTGGTAGATTAATGAAAATGCTGGATCTTTTTCAGGAAACTTTCAAAACCAGTCCCAAACTGCAAATGACTATGATTCTTAGTCAATGAATCTCAAGCTCCCATGAGTGAATGACAAATCTCCCCCGAGGCTATGCACCTCGCTCGGGAATGCTACCCTGAGGGAATGGCGAACCTCCTTCGAGGCCAGGTAACTTGCGTGGGAAAGCTCCCCCAAGGGAATGCTCCCCTAAGGGAATAAATCAAGGCTTCCCTGAGGGAAGGAATGAACCTCTCCCGAGGAAATACTCCTCGCGCAGGAAAGCTCCTTCGAATGAATGCTCCCTGGAGAGGATGATGATCCTCCGTTGCGGGGAAAGCTCCCACAAGGGAATGCTCCCTTGAGGGAATGATGAATGCTCTCACGAGAAACCACCTCGCATGGGAAAGCTCCCCTGAAGGAATGAATGAAGGCTCCCCCGAGAATCCACCTCGCGTGGGAAAGTTCCCTTAAGGGAATGAACGAAGGCCCCCCGAGGATCCACCTTGCTTCGGAAAGCTCCCACGAGGGAATGCTCCCCTAAGAGAATGAACAAAGGCTCCCCTGAGGGAATGATGAACCTCCTCCGAGGATCCACCTCGCGCTGGAATGCTCCCTGAGGGAATGACGAACCTCCCCCGAGGAACCACCTCGGGTGGGAAAGCTCTTCTAAGGGAATGAACGAGTTGGCATATAAGGTCCTTCGAGGATCCACCTCGCGCGGGAAAGCTCCCCCGAGGGAATAAACGGAGGCTCTTTCGAGAATCCACCTTGCATGGGAAACCTCCTACAAGGGAATGCTCCCCTGAGGGAAAGCCCACCACGCCAAGTCGGCAAGACAGGTCGGTAATGATCAAGTTAAATTACATATATACACCTGTGCATTGACTTTTGCAGCAAACTTGGTTGGGTTTGGCTTTCGCGCCACTCGACCATCTACCAAAAAAATCGCAAGTCAATAAGACAACACATTGAGGGAATTTCCATCGCGGCTTCAACTATGCAGTGTAATTCAAGCAAGATGGAGACCTTATGTGCAAGATTGCAAACTGGTTACACTACAAATAGCCTCAGGGGTGGGCAAGGGCAAAAGGTCAGTTATGTCTGGTGGGGTACAAGTAGGATAATCATCAACTCACTGTGATGTGAACAAATGAACGATGCAGCGCTACCCTTGAAAGGCGTGCCTAATGAAAAGCATCGCAAGTAAAAGCATCAAAAGTAAAGACAACTGAACAAGAAGACATAAAGAATATAATTTTATTCATCAACTGCCAAGACAACTATAACCAAGGGAATACGACATAACAACTAGAAACCATACAAAGAAATACAAAAGAGAAAGAACAGTTTGAAAGTCCAAATCGGGTCCCGTGCCATCAGTAAAAAGGAACAGCGGCTCCTAGGGTTCAAATAGCAACTCTAGAGAGGCACCATCCCAGAAATGTAGAGGCAAGGTTAGGAAGCAAGAAAGGAATTGGCTCGAAAGAGGGGCCCGGTTAGCCCAAACTCTATGGACTCCCTGAAGAGCTCTAGTTGAAGGAGAGTCCCTCCCGTCGCACGGGACCCCTCTCCTACTCCTATTCCTCCTTGGGCTGGAGAGGAAGTGTCCGGGTTTGAGCAAGCCCAAGGTGCCAGAAATCTCATTCGATAACCTGTCCAAGGAAGGAAGCCTTGCTCTTCCCTGATGTGGGGGCAACCCGAGATGTAAGGAAGAACCGCGAACTGTACAAGGAGTTTTGAGGCAGAGAAATCCACTGAATAGTCATCCCACAAAGCTGGGGACATGCCATCTTTTCAAAACATCTCCCGATAATGAAGAACAACATAACTTTTGGAAAGGCATCCATGCGAGCCTTAAGGAGGCCGCCACACGCATGTCTGTATGAGAACTCATCGCAGGACTCGACATTACAAAGCCAACCCTGAGCTAGAGTACCCATCCAACCCTGAGCTAGAGTACCCATTGAAGTTAAGAGCAACTAGTATGAGTGCAATGGTGAAAGAAAGAAAGTAGGATTTTAGAACGCTTGAGGAAGCAGGAGAGAAGACTTGGTGGTAGGCAACAAAAGGGGGAAGGCTTATATATAGGCTGGGAATGATGGTTCACATCCCGAGATTCAAATATATGCACGTCGAAGGGCTCCATCAGATCAGATGCGAATCTCGTGGAAACCTCTAGCACAAATTCCATGGCACGCATGAGGAAACGGCACCCACACCATAAAGGTAGGACAACCAACTGATGAGCAATGAATGACTAACTGTTTGAAATCCTTCCTGATTTGCAAAAGAAACGCTAGCCATTAACTCACTTTCTCGGAAAGGCTAAAGGGCAGATACAACAATAATGACAGAATAGTAGAATTCAAAGCGTCACCTCGGAAAAGAAAATGCTACAAGTAAACAACAGCCATATAGTCTTTCCCAAGGAGGACCTCGGAGTGAACCAGGAGCGGGTGCCAAGCTGCCCAGTCCTGCACGATCGCAATGCGATGCATCTCATCCGACGAGGCCATAGGGCGCACTGCCTTATCATCCTGCACGACTCCATAGGCTGCCTTTATCAAGAACTCAGCCTTGGAAACTTGCCCCACTGAGAATTCTCATCCTCGGCCACCCACAAAGAAGAATCTATCAGACCAGTCCAAGACTTTGCGATATCTCAACTCCAGCACAACCAACACAAGCGCCATTCCCCTAAAGTTACAGATCTCTCATGCTCATCTTTGTACATGGTGAGTCAGGAGGAACTCACGGTAAGTAAGATCAGCATTTTCTGGGTCAGACTTCAATAGAGCCCGCCACCATAGCATGCAACAGCACATCAGATCCACCAAGCATTCGGATGAAGCTGAACAGGTGCTAGCCCCAAGCGGTATAGGATTTCACGGACAGGACAGAGAAAGGGCAGTCTTAGCCCGCAAGAAAACATGCTGGGAGAAAGGGCGACCCGCGGCCTCGAGCCATCTGCACCCCAACCTCTTCACGTGGTCCAGGAACTTTCAGAGTATTTGAATCTGGAAGGTGGTAGGTTAGCACCAGGGATTGAAGAAAGGCCGAGGTGGCCCCAGAGTGCCAGTGGCGACCCAAGAACCCGGGCTCTGACGAGCTGGCCTTAGAGCGGTGCACGGAGCTAGTCAGGTTGGTGGATTTCTAGGAAGCCATCGAGGCTAGGAAAGCTTAAGTTAAGCAAGGAAGGGTTGAAGTTATAGAAAAATTAGGGGCAGTGGGCACAACAAAAATACAAAAGGCAAAAGAAATGTAGCAACGCGAATGGAAGGGGGAGCAAATTTAAAGGCACGATCTCACAATCGCGAAAAATTGGTAATATCTGATATACTAACTTGCAGGGTATGTGAAGCAACGGGAACTATATCAGCACCCCGATAGTAGTATATGAGGAATCAACATCTAACACGTGGTATGACCACTGACCAACCCATGCCGCCATTCGGTGACAAGAAGAGTGGTCAACTGTGATAAGCAAGAAGCTATGGAAATTTCCATCAGGTCAACCCGATGAGAATTAACAAGGTAACTGTTAGGGGGTATTTTTGTCAAGGCCTAAAGCCCATAATACTACCCTAGGTCCATTACTTCGCCAGGCCCCATGAGCCCCAGGTATGCTGGCTCAAGCCTGGAAAGGTCCTCTTTGGTATCCTGGGACGGGTCCTAGACCCGTGCGGGTCGGGGATAATCATTAACATTGATATGGGATGTTGCAAAATGGCACAGGAAATCATGATAGGGGAAAAAGGAAGATACGTTATCAGGCAATTCTGCCAGAGATCCACGCACATTAAATGATTGACACCAATAAAACCACGCCGCATTAAATGCAATATGGCGGTAAAGACTCTAGGGAGAGGCGTCCATCTGCCCCAGAACACAAGGCATGACCCTCCTAACTTGAAAGACCAAGTATGAAGGTCGCCCATAACTGCAAGGTAAAGAGGACGAATTCAAGTTTGTTGTAAATTACATACAACTGTTGTCTTCTTCTTTAAAACATTTTGATCTCTATTCTATACTAACTTTGGTATCGGAGGTTCCTCGGGCCACCCCTCTCCCACCTCAGGATCTGCCATGAGTGAAGACCCGTGCCACTGAGCAACTCAGCCCAAGGGCGTACAAAACACGATATTAACACATTCAATGTATAAAGATCTATCGATCCTTCAAGAATACCATTATACATCTCTTATGCTGCTTAATAGCACTTTACATCTCCAAAATGATCACAATCTTACAACTATGCATCACACATACCTGACACAAATATAAAATACAATAAATACCACTTTAAACAGAATCCTTTTAATATTTAGAAACCAACAATCACCATGCTTCACAACCATTGTTCATGCACAACACCTAACATACTCAAATCTTCCAATTCTTGAACCTCATGACTTTCAGTAGAATGATTTTTAGAATATCTCAATTGAGTTAAGAGTTAAACTCGATAAAAACACTAAAATTACGTAGACGAAAGTCACTTTAATTTTAAAAATATAAGTGGGAGATAGAGTTGGAAAGAGGTAGATCTTGCAATTTATATAATTAACATTGTTTATTATGAATATATGCCAAATACACGAGCTGTCAGCTTTCTCCATGATTTCCAGAAAATGATATTTATAATATCTTGGTTGAGTTAAGAGTTATACTCGGTAAAGCAATAAACTTTAGTAGACAAAAGTCTCTTTGTATTTTAAAAATACAAGTGGGAGATAGAGTTGTAAAGAGGTAGATCTTGTCATTTATATCTTTAACACCGTCTCTTTTGAATATATGTTAAATATAGTAATTAGCTTTCTCCACACTTTTCAAAAGAATGATATTTAGCATGTCCTAGTTGAGGTAAGAGTTATACTCGGTAAAAATACTAAAATAAAATAGACGAAAGTCTCTTTGTATTTTTACAAGTGGCAGATAAAGTTGGAAAGAGATAATCGTATAATTTATATCTTAAACACCGTCTCTTTTGAATATATGCTAAATACAGTAATTAGCTTTCTCCACACTTTCCAGGAGAATGATCTTTAGAATATCCTGGTTGAGTTAAGAGTTATACTCGATAAAAACACTAAAATAAAATAGACGAAAGTCTCTTTGTATTTTTTTTTTTTTAAAGAAGACAATATCTTCATTGATTACAAGCACCTCAAATGGGGGAAAGAATACAAGAGGGACAACTCTCTAAGTCAACAATATATTCAGATATTCCTAGAGCACTCTTGGCTAGTACATCTGCAACTTCATTTGACCCTCTTCTAATGTGAACTACTGTCCAATACTCTAACTGTGCAAGAACAATTTTTGTCTCCCAATTAATAGCCCTCGAATAATGACATGAATCCAAGTCCTGATTAATGTGTTTGACAACAATGAAGGCATCACCTTCAAGAATTACATTTCTAATGCCAATCTCTAAAGCAAATTTTACTGCTTGATAGGCCCCATAGAATTCAACCATATGAGAATCTTGAGCATACCTTTCCTACATCCTTTTTGTAACAGTCACCTATCAGTCATAATCTCTTAGTATAACTCCAATGCCCACTTTACCATCTTTCCTACTCAAAGATGCATCCCAATTAACTTTATAGATCCCCTGAGGTGGTGGTTCCCAACTAACATTGTTAGAGCTCAAAATTATCACATTGATGCTATCCTTTTTATTTGCTTCTTGAAAATCTGCTGCCATCTTCATTGCTTAAACCATAATTTATGTTGGATGAATAAAGTCTCTTTGTATTTTAAAAATACTAGTGAAAGATAGAGTTGGAAAGAGGTAGATCTTGTAATTTATATTTTTAACACCACCTCTTTGGAATTTATATCAAATACAGTAATTAGCTTTCTCCACGATTTTCAGGTGAATAATTTTTAGAATATCCTGGTTGAGTTCAGAGTTAAACTTGGTAAAAAAATTAAAACTTAGTAGACGAAAGTCTCTTGATATTTTAAAAATACAAGTGAGAGATAGAGTTAGAAAGATGTTGATCTTATTATTTATATATTTAACATTGTTTATTATAAATATATGTCAAATATACAGGTTAGTTTTCTCTACGACTTTCAGGAGAATGATCTTCAGAATATCTTGATTAAGTTAAGAGTTATACTCGGTAAAAACACTAAAAACACTAAATGAGTTGAGAGTTAGAATATCCACCTTTGCCTCCTTATCCACAATCTCATCCTCAATTATAGAATATTGTAACTGTCTGAAACCAAGAACCTAGTTGTCATTTTAGATCTGAATTGTTTTCCGAGATCTCATTCTCCATTTACACCCTTGGGCTAACTTCTATTTAACTTCCCATATCCCTTTCCAAACATAGGATGGACTTCTTTCCATATTCAATTCAAGAAATTTTTCGTGAGGAAGATATCTTGCTTTGAAAATTCTGTGAAGCAAAGAATCTCTATTTTGCATTAATCTCCCTCCCTGTATAGCAATTAGCAAGTAATACTTCATTGAATATTCTGAGATCCTTAAATCCCATTCTACCAGCTTGTTTAGGAGTGTACATTCTCTCCCAACTCACCCAATGGATTTTACTTTCCTCTCTTCTTTGTCCACATCAAAAGTTGGTCATTACACTACAAGATATGTGAGCTTTTGTGACCAAAATTTAGTGACCAAAAGAACTATTTCCTGCGATTTTGGTCGGAAATAGTTCTTTTGGTCACTAAATTTTGATCACAAAAGCCCGCTTCTCTTGTAGTGTTATATGTTCCCAAGCCCTTAGAGAGGATACCAGGAAGCTTGAAACAACTCATGGAATATGTTGGGATCAATAGTGTCACTGCTTTAATAAGGATCTCCCTACCCCGTTATGACATTAGCTTCTTCTTCCAGCCTTGGAGTTTCTTCCACACCTATGCTTAATGTCAGAGAAAACATTATACTTAGATAGTAACCACGTCTCTTTTGAATGTATGCCAAATACACTAGCTAGTTTTCTCCACGATCTTTAAGAGAATGATATTTAGAATATCCTGGTCAAGGTAAGAGTTATACTTTGTAAAAATACTAAAATTAAGTAGACGAAAGATGTCCCTTTGTATTTTAAAAATATAATAGAGAGATAGAGTTGGTGTTGAGAATTTGGACCTCCCAAATTCACCCCCTAGGATCTACCATTTGCAGGAATAACAAGAAAAATAGAGAAATAATAACAACACAAGAAATTTACGTGGAAACTCCAAAACAGGAGAAAAACCACCAGACCCAGAGAAGAAAATTCACTATGTGAAAAATTGTTACAATCACACAATTTTTCTCCTCACCACACCTACAAAGCTACCCCACTAGTAAAACTTTAACTTTACACCTCTTCCCTTTTTACAAAAGGCTAATAGAGGAATTTAACTAAAGTCAAAAGTTACTAGATAAGCTTTCAACTGGTGCACTTAAACTAAGAGGCTAAGCCTCTTATTTATAACTGAGGCCTAGGCCTCTTTCATTTAATCCCACCGATGTGGGACTAAAAGGAGCAAAACAACAATCTCCACCTTGCGACTTTGACTAGTCCCACAGCCAAGCTCCACCTCAATGAAGATCTTCATAGCTTCCGCTATCATGCTTCACCATAAAAGCATACCCACTCAGAATAAACCAATTCCAAGCATTTCACTTCGGCCCATGTCGAAAACAACTTTGCTGAAAATTATGGTGTAACTTCCACGTTTGGCTTTCCTAGAAGTTCATCAGCCATCGACATGAATTTCCACCACACACCCTGCATCAATGCCAAACCAATGCCTGTGTGCAAACTTGTGGACCCGCTAACATTAACACATCCTCTATCATGGCAACTTTGGGAATTAGCGGCATGCCATGAGGATGTACACGTCTCCTTTTAAAGATCAAAATCTTCTATGGAGAGAGACGCAATATTAGCATCATTTCCAGTATCTCCATTTACTGACTTGGAGCCACTTGCCGAACCAGCTCCTGCTCTCGGACAATTTTTCTTGACGTGCCCAGATTGTCCACACTCCCAGCAGACTACTTTCTTCTTCATGGAGTTCTTCATCTTCCCATTTCCAGCTGCTACCATCACTAAGTTCTCAAGTGGAACATTATTTCCACTACTTAGTCTTCTCTCTTCAGAAAAGATTTTACTGGTAACCTCTGAAAAAATTATTTTCTCCTTCCCATGTATCAAAATAGGCTTCATGTGCTCATAGGAAGGTGGAAGAGACCAGATGAGTCTCAAGGCCTGATCCTCATCATCAATTTTAACTCCAATAGCTTCTAGCTCAGCGACAATGCCATTGAGAACGCTTAAATGATCTGAAATAGTTGTACCTTCACTCATCCGCAGTGTATGAAACTGCTCCTTCAGGTACACACGATTTGAGACGCCCTTCGTCTGATACAACTCTTCAAGTTTTTCCCAGAGTTCCTTTGCCGTAGATATTCCATGCACATTTGCAAGAACATTTTTGGCCAAGCACAGACGTATCGCACTTGCTGTTCTCAAATCCAGATCCTCCCAATCTTCATCGCTCATTTTAGATCTGCTCTTTTCACCAGTCGCACTAGTACCAGTGCTGACTTCAGGTGTTGGTCTGCCCTTCAATGCCTTGTGTAATCCTGATTGAATCAAGATATCCTTGACTTGTACTTGCCACAAGCCAAAATTGATTCTCCCATCAAATTTCTCCACCTCAAATTTGACAAGATTTGAAGGCATACTTCCTGATATTGTTTTGATGAATTTACTGTAGAAATGAATAGTAC